>OX336379.1:1800000-2277500 GCA_946902895.1 Fragum fragum
CATATCACTGGAGATCACGAGATTACCTAACACGGGACGGCGAATCATAAAAAGCAAATTACAGCGCTGATTATATTATTTTTCAATAATTTAAAGCAAACTGAAGCATGTTTAAAAGTCTCTAAACGAATTTTATATCACCCTTTACACAGCCATTTTATTGTCTTCGGCTACAACTAACTGATTGTCCGTGGCAAGTTGAGATGAGAAGTAACCCGAGGTGTATTCATGTCTAAGAGATAACGTGATATGTGTTATCAAGAAACCCGAAATGAAATTGTCTTGTGTTCATTATGCGGTTTTGTTAAATCTAATTTGGAATTGCTCCGCATTCAAACATAAAAATATGTATAAAATAATGAAACATCACTTAAAGATTGCGATACAAAATCTTGTATTTGCTTCTCGCCGCGGAGGAAAATTTGATATTCCACTAAACCTTCGGTCTCGTGAAATATCAAAAGTTTCCTCCGTATCTCAAAGCAATGGTTAGATGTTGTATCGCTATATTATTCCCTATTAACCCTTGTCATGCTGAACCCGGAATATTCCGGTATTGGCAGGAGATATAGACCAAGATCAGCCTGCACATAAGTGCAGTCTGATCTTAGTCTACACCTCCTGATTGTATTTTTCCTGCCAGAGTTGTTAATGAAGCTGATTTCCAAAAGAAATATTGATTTTTGAACAAGTTCTATCAATGCTTTCAGCCCTTTGATTTTACAGCAATTCAATAAGGTAATTTATACAGCATGACATGGGTTAATAGAACCTTTTAAGGCTACCAACCATACCACACACATTTGTGTTATCAGGACAGGAAAAAAAAGGTGATTTCCTTGATCAAAAAGAGTCAAGATGAGTTTCTGATAAATACCTGACTACCTCGAACTGTAGAAGAAGCTAGTTGGTTATTTAAGACAATTAGAGGCGTATACAGCCAACTCCAACGAAAAGAAAAAAAACCACACTGGAATACATTTGGATTGTGAAAATGAAATAGTCTGTGAAAAAAGTCGGGTTTCAAGCTGTTATCGATCCGCCTTACTGCTTTCAAGGTGCTCCGTTCTACCAATTCCATCTTCATGTAGTCGGACATGATAAAAATTGAGCATCATTTTTATTGTCTTATCAGCTAGCTTAGTGCTACGTGTTAGTCTTGTATTATATTCATTATGCATGTCAATTGCTTTGTGCCCCCTTTTTTGTTTATAAAACCTCTCAGGTCGTTCTATGTGATTACAGGGCTCGTTTATCATAACGTTACGTATTATAAGAAAGATACTTCGGTTACAAAATGCCCATTTCTATTTTGCAGTGAGAAGCTTGAACCCTGGATATACGGCCGATGGATTAACCCTCTCCTGTACAAACACGGTATTTTACGTTGCTTTGATTTTTTACTTAAGAAAACATTGTGGAAAAAGAAGAAATTGCTTTTAACAAGCAATTTCTCCTTTTCCCACAATATTTTCTACAACATAGGATGGTGTCATTTCAGACTCCATCCAGTTTTCATTGTCGTCTGCAACCTCTTTCGAATTGGACCAGTCTAAAATGTCTAAAAACGGGAAAGGGTTAACAAGAAGTCTCAGGGCTACAGAGAGAGGACGTAATTCGTATTCAAGATTTAAATATATAACCCTATGTTGTAGGTACTCATTTGAATCGTCTCAGCGAAACGATTAAAATGAGTACCCACAATGTAGGGTTTTGTTGATAAATAAGGATTTAAAATGCTGTTCGACCTCTGATCAAAATACATCTCCTTCTTCGATAGGTTGTATATCATGCTACCTGACCTTGGGAAAAAAATCGAACACTTGTCTATCATTGACAGTGCATAACTGAAAAAAATAAACAAGATTAATTTTGTCTCTGTCGACCAGACAACACATTTATACCTAATTCGAATTCCCCCACTCGTGAACGTACAAACTGACGACAGGACTCATGAATATTTATAACCATGTCTTAACTGGTTGTGTTGTCGATTATTAGATACACAAACAGAGTCATGAAAATGAATCGGAATTTCTGATCTACAAAACCTTCTCGGAAATATCAGAAACATTAAGTATTGATTGTGTAGTCAGTTTAATACAGGTCATCTTGCTCAAGCGACCCCCTCTATTCAGGGACAATAATCCTAACCCCATTTTAGAAAACAATATGTGCCTGTGCGTGATATTTCCAACAATTTCGCCGGTGCGTGACTCGCACACATTGAGCACCCTGGACAGCCATTCGGGACAATAAGAATATTCGCTAATTGTTTAAAGAAGCTTTGGGTCTGTATCTATCTACAGAACGCAGAGTGAAGACTCTGGTCAGACTGTGCGGATGCACAGGCTGATCTGAGTCTTTACTTGGCGAACATGTGTAATGGTTGGAAATGTAACGCAAACGCTCATATCACAAAGAATTTGTAAATATATTATACCTAAATCTAATGTTACTTATATAACAACATAGGATTTAGCGAGAAATCTGTTATAATTTATGTATGCAATCAAATAATTTCTTTATACATTTTACAAACTTGTTTTTTAAGCAACAATTCTCTTAAGCGAACACTTACGAGAAACCATTCATAAAAAGGTATGTATAAAAATGCATTTCGATGACGCATCCACTTTCGCACGTGCCACGAACTTGAAGATATTGCAATTTACTATATATAAATCCGTATGTGATAGTATCAAATACGGTTCCATATAAGGCAGTCTAGGATGACGTCATTTTCATTCTGTATATGACATCATTATACCAAAACACTTAATCAGAATGGTAAAGGAGGGGAGGTATTGTAGAAAAACATATTTTTTTATTATTTCATCTAATTTATTTTATGAAAAATAGGTATTTAATAAATGGAAAATTATATTTCGTTTACGATACATCATTTTGTACTTGCGTCTCACTGCGGAGGAAAATTTGATATTCGGTCGAGTGGAATATCAATATATTTTCTGAAGCTCGAAGCAAATACAAAACGTTGTATCTCTATCGTACATAATATCTCAAATTTCTCCAATTTTTATCATCCTACATTTAACTGATTTAAAATATAAACGTCATATCCAAGACCCAAAAAACTCTGTAAACCCCTTAAATAAAGATGAAATACTATGTAAACGCAACAGACAGACGTCGAGGAGGTGGACTGATTTATTCGATAGAGAAACTCTCGTATATTATAAGTTCAATTCCAGCCGGTATATTATTCACTGGAAAAGATGAATAAATCTTTCTCTGCGGGGCATCATTTTGTGTCTGGACGCTGGGTTGGCTATTATTTGACGAACACAAAACGCCGAACTGGAGGAGTTATGGAACATTAAATTTCAACAATGCGACAGACCCGGAATAGATCTACTTTATGCTTGATAGATTGGGTATATATTTTCGTGATCTTTAGAACTAAGCTCTTACTCGACAGAAATTAAGCCCCTTATATTGATCAAAATCGGTATTGATACAGAGTTTGATTTCATATTAAATTCTGGAGACATATTTGATTCTGTTGGAAATACTCAAGATCGCTCGCAAATGACGAAAAAACAATTACCAGATGGCAAAAGTTTAGACTGGCCAAAATCGAAAGAAGTTGCAGACGACAATTCAAATTACACTGACATTTTACAATAAGTACTAAATTGGATAGAAACATTTTGAACAAAGGAAAACAATTGCTTGTCCAACAAAGTTTTCAATGATTTCATTTCGTCAGCGTGTGGTAATGGGTTAAATTGTATCACGTTCGTTATTTTGAGGGTAACCTGTGAAGAGAAAAAAATCAATTGAATTATTTTTTAGAAATTTTGAAAACTAAACCAGTTTTTAAGTTGGAATGCGGAGCAATTCCAACTTAGATTTAACAAAACCGCAAAATGAACACAAGACAATTTCATTTCGGGTTTTTTTTGTATAACACCTATCACGTGATCTCTTAGATATGAATACACCTCGGGTTACTTCTCATCTCAACTTGCCACGGACAATCAGTTAGTAGAAGCCGAAGACAATAATATGGCACATGTAAAGGATGATATAAAAATTCGTTTAGAGACTTCTTAACATGCTTTAGTTTGCTTTAACTTTTTTTTAAAAAATAAGATAATAATCAGCGCAGTAATTTGTTTTTTGTGATTCGCCGTCCCGTGTTTGGTAATCACGTGATCTCAAGTGACATGTGGTAGTCATTGGACCATAGATAGGCAATGTTTACAAATATGGCTCAGGTCGCAAATGCATTTTTAAAATAATCACGCCACCCAGTGCTTTAAACATTCTAGAGCGATTAAGGGGGGTCGTAGGCATCAAGCAAACGCGATCATTTTGGTATTTACAGCTTTTACTCAATGAAAATCAAATAGATGCAAAACGAAAGTAGAATAATTTGAAAATTAGAATGTAAATATGTGAACTTCCGGTTTCTACTTATTCACTAAATAATTACGCTTTATTATGTCGTTATTTACAATTTTAAATCAATAATAACACATCAAACCTTTAACTAGTGTCATCAAGCTTTCAGCTTTGGTCCTTTTTACTTAAGATTTTTTACGGTTCTAAAGCCGAATAACGTATAAGGAAATTGCGCGACTAAAGGGCGCCGAAGATAATTCGATTCTATCTTCATCATATTATAGGAATTTCTAGGAAAAGGGAAAACTACCATATGCAAACATTAACGTTACAATAACGTTAACGGCTTTTTTTTTTTTTTTTTTTTTTTTTGAATTTTACTGACAACGTCTTTTTTTTCTTTTGAATTTTACTCACAAAGCTTTAAATATTCTTTTTTCCTAAGTCTAAACCGGTATTTCAAATCGATTACCATGAAACAAGTTTCTACGCATTTCCGCAAATTTCCACGTATACTCCTAGACTTGAATTGGCCGAGTTGCGGGTCAAAAAATCATCGAAGTCATTGATTTCTAACTGTATAAGCTGTTATTCTCTGTTTTAAAGATTCATAAAGGAGTTCACGTATTACAGTTGATCAAAAGGAGAATGTTATGCATGAAAATTCTAATTTGCTGTGCGTGACACGAGCTTTTAACCCATACCAACAAGATAAAATTTTAGGCCAGTCCAAATTCAAAGAAGTAGCAGACGACAATTGTTAGTTGATGAAATCTTTAAAGTCCTGATCGTTTTGGATAGAAAACATTTTGGATAATGAAGAAATTGCTTGTAACACGCAATTTCTTCATTTTCCACAATATTTTCCAAAGCGTCATTTAAAAGCGTCACTGCCTGGGAATGGGTTAAGACTATGCTAGTTTTTGATTTCTTTATGTGGATTTATGTTTTTGTGCGTTATTCGCGCACATATATATACGAATGAGAATACTGGATTATGTTTAAAGGATGGATGCTTACTCGGAAAGTAATAAATGGATTTGAATCGAACTCCACAGTTATGACTCTTTCAGCGCATTCCAACTTCTCAGTACTTTCAGTCCTTTGATTTTAACTTTGGTTTTCGACTATAATTAACAATTAAGCCTTAAAACATGAAAAACGACGGGACAAAGATGTCAATAAAACAAAGTATAAAATAGAAATAAATAAATGAATGAAAGATAAATAAATAAACGATAGAACAGTCCAAGTATGAAATTTAGACCGGAAGTGAACTTTGATCTTAGACATTGGCCAACATCTATGTGAAGCATTTTATTGGTTTCGTAACTTTTTTAGGCTGTAGATACGACGTTCATGTTGCAAAACAACCGTTTTACTATTTTGGTTTTATGTGACTGTCCATAAAAATTACTAAAATTTACTCGTTTACTGTCTAATTTTACCCTTGTCATGCTGAACCCGGAATATTCCGGTTTTGGCAGAAGGTGTAGACTAAGATCAGACTGCACTTATGTGCAGGCTGATCTTAGTCTATACCTCCTGCTTGTACTTTTCCCGCCAGAGTTGTTTATGAAGTTGATTTCTATAAGAAATAATTATTTTTGAACAACAAGTTCTATCAGTGCTTTCAGCCCTTTGATTTGACAGCAATTCAGTAAGGTAATTTATACAGCATGACAAGGGTTAAGATTCCTATCGGAGGTCAGTTGGTGTGGCTAGCGATCTGTCAATTTTGAGAACTTTTTTATTCTCCAACTCTCTGTTTTCCTTCAGACAGTTTATGTGAGAATCCGACTTCCGCTTCCGGTTTGAACCAGACGGGTACTAGGATCTAAATTGCATCATCTGTGTTTGATTATGTTCTATTTACAGTCAGAAAATTAACGGGAATCATAAACGTCAGGCTATATTAAAGTGTCTGATACACAGATGTTAACGTAAACCTTATTGAACAGATATTTGAAAACGCTGGAGAAAATAGAATGTAAAAATAAATAAACAAATGATTGATTGGTTGTTTGATTGGTTGATTGAATGGGGTTTAACGCCACTTTAAGAGAATTTCAGTCATATCGCTGCTGCTGGAGCACCTAACAATGGATTCCTGGTATTTCTCACACCACCACTACCACTACAACCTTTCCTAGCCTCCAGCTGCTATCAAACTTAGGTTTACGATTATCCAAACGTTGGTGCTATTTAAAAGTCGGAAAAGATATGTGCCGCTGCCGGAGATCGAACCCTTGTTGCAAGATGTTCCAGAGGGGACGTGGTTTTAGGAAATTAAATGAAAAAAATATATACATAAACGTATTTGTATTGTTCAGTCGGTAGTGCATCAAACTCCCAGTCTTCAATCAGGGCATGACCATAGCAGTAGACGAGATCCAAGCCTTACAATAAAACAAAACAACAACAACATCGAAAAGTTGTTTAGATGTTCATTGTCCATTTCGAAGTGCAAGTATACAACCCAGTACTTTTTATGCTACCAAGTATCGTAACATCCATTATATTGAAGAATAGAATAATGTTCAGCCGTTAGCTGTAGCAATTATTCCAGATTAAGCAAAGACTGTAAGTATTCGGTCTATGCCTTGCATTAAGATCTGAATCTATGTTGTTGTTTTTTTTATTTCATCTCTCTTGGTAACAATAAACCCCCAGTATAATCGCTCAAAAAATATGCTTGTCTCAAATTAGCAGAGAAAGTTCGGGAAATTGAGAAGCCATATGATTTCCACAGACGGAAAAAATAAGAAACAAATAATAATGACGTGTTTCCTCTATCTTATATCAAACCAGAGACCGTTTCACGTGCCCAGTCTAGCATTAGTATACAGGCACACGTTAGCCAAGTTTTGTTCTACTCTTAGCTTAGTTGGTTTTCTAACGCTAATCCAGACAGTGAATTTGCAACCTCTTAAACGATTTCAAAAATCCCCACAAGATCTCGCTTTTCTACATTTCTGTACGCCTCTCAAGAATATAAGCTTTGGAAAACATTTGTAGAGAATAAAGAGCTTGTTACAATCACTTTCTTCATTATCTAATTTGTTTTCTACCTTGAAAGAAAGAAGACTTTTGAAAAATCATCACATTAATATTCCTGCCTCCAACTTTTTTGAACTTGGACAAGACTAAAAGTTTGCAGTCTAGGAATAGATAAAAATGCTTTTCTTATGTGCAAATATCTTTGTTTGTATGAAGTTTTATACTAATTGCAAGATTTTTTCATTCAATTGCACCAAATCTGTAAGCTTGTTTTTATGAATCTCATCGACATGGTGTTTTTCTATTTATATGTACAATTTACTCGTAATCCAAAGTCGGATGACCAGCTGGAGACTCGAAAAGGATATGATGGTAGGACTGGTTTGGGAGATACCAGATATCCATGGCTAGATGCGTAAACCGCTGCACTATGACTGAAATATTGTTAAAAGAGGAGTTAACCCCATTCAAACAAACAAACCATTTACAAGTACTCGTAACCCTAAGTAGGAGAGCAGCTGGAGGCTCGGCGAGGATGTAGTGGTAGTACTGGTGTGAGAAATACCAGGAATCTATGGTAACACGTAGGTGCTCCAGCCGCCGCTCTATGACTGAACTACTGTTAAAAGTGGCGATTTACATGTATGCTATTCAGCTTTCCGCGGGTGCCTCATAAAAACACTTGCTTAACCCATTACAAAATGGTAATATTTTAGACTCGTCCAAATTTGAAATTGCAGAAGCCGATTTAAAGTTAATGAAATTTTAGATTGTTCAACTTTCTCGATAGAAAACATTGTATTAAATGAAGAAATTGCTTATTAAAAGCAATTTCTTCATTTTACACATTTTTTTTCTCTTTTGATTTTCCCAAAGCTTGAATGTGTGGAAATGGATTAGAGGTGTTATTAATGATAACCAAACACGCATTGATTTGATATAAAATCCTTTATTCTAAATCACTGTACGCAAAGGAAAACATTTGAAAAAAAATTACTGCAGACCAAGACGTTTTGGATACAGTAGCTTGCTTGTGATAGATGTAATTGATCAGCGTAAATACCAGATGGGGCACGCTAGACTGTCTGGTGTTTATTTGAGCTTTAGTTTGTCTTATAAAAGCCCAGGATATCTGAGGAGTTTCGTTATCTTTTAATTCTTTATCAACGTAAAACCGAGTGTCAAACGGAAATCTTTTTATGGCATCATTATATTAAAATGAAAATAAGAATATATATTAAAAAAAAACAGCATTGGTATTTGAATTTGAAAACTGCTTAACCCATTCTCACATAATTCTGCTTTTTGACAAACCATAAAAAACCTTTGGAAATCATGTTGAAATTGTAGAAACTGTTGCAAGCAATTTCCTGATTACCCACACTGCTTTCTACCCTATAAGACACTGCTTTCTACCCTATAAGACAAATATTTTTAATATTTCATCAACTAAAAATTGCCCATATACAATATTTCAAATGTCGTCTAAATTTTATTGTGTGGGAATAGAATAAAAAGAAAGCACAAGATATTATTACATCACAAATCTGTGTACATTTTTTTAAATTCAATTTTTTATTATATGTCAATTTTACCAAGGCAAGAATAAAGTTGTTTATATCATTTTAGCAGCATTGGTACAATTATGCCATACAGATATTTCTTTGACCTCCATGGTTCAAAGTATAAATGCTGATATACAATTAGCAGATCGCCGCTGTCAACCAATACTTGATTGACCAATCCATTCATTCATTTATACCTGAAATGAGTATTGACCTCCCATTTGTAGGTTTAACTTTTTTTGTTTTGTTTAGCGACTGAAATCTCGTAAATACAGATTATTTATGCTATAGTTATGAATTTAAATCGCTTACAAAAGTTCAGCCTTTTCAGTTATATCTGGTCTTGAATAATACAAACTAATGTCCTGTGAAATAACAGTAAAAGTACTTAGTCAGAGGTCAGGGGTTATGGCCAGCTATACTCCAATGAACAAAAAAAGATTAGTTTCTTTGAAATAGACAAAAGTTTCTCGGAGTGCATATTACGTAAGTTTTTAGCAAAGGGTAAAGCTTATAAAGAACATCCAAATCTTGGTCTGCCCACCGAAACAGAACAATCGACGACTGGTTTTCCCATCGATAATTACATACACACGACCGATAGGAATCGGCACACACTTCCCTATTTCAGCAAATTAAAAAACAGGACGCCATATTGTAAAGCTATTCTGACAATGGTAAACAATCCGTCGTAATTGCATGCACAGACTCTCGAAAGCTAGGATCTTGGGGAATTCGTATGGTTGTATAATAACAGTTCACTATTTCACGTGCCAGTACTTGGTATATAAACAAATATTCGAAAGGTTTTAAATAAGTACTTATGTACAGGTTACGGAATACGACCACCCTACATCTTACAAAAATAGAAAAAGCAGTCATTAGACTTTTTGTTAGAATTCGCTAAGTGTAAAGGCTCTACAAATAACAGCCTATATACGCAAAATACAAGCGAAGTATTGTTAGCCTTAACTTTTGCCATGCTGAACTCGGAATATTTCGGTTACACCTCCTGCTTGTACTTTTCCTGTCCGAGTTGTTTATGAAGCTGATTTCTAAAAGAAATATTGATTTTTGAACAACAGGTTCTAACAGTGCTTTCAGCCCTTTAATTTGACAGCAATTCAGTAAGGTAATTTATACAGCATGGCAAGGGTTAAGGTATTTATACCTAAACATCGTCGGTCCCCACGGGTAGTCTCGCTATTTATACTCCATTACTTCGAATAGAGTATCATAAGGGATAAAGTACCGTGCGTAACCGATTGTGATCTTTAACGGACCAAGGTATATAGTACTTTAAAGCGGTTCTTGCACTAATTATGAAATAAAAGTTATGGCTCTCAATTTTGTAAAATTTCTAACTGTAATAATTTGTAAGGTGTATTGTATTGTTACATTTGTATTATGAATGCTATCATGTACAATTATCATGCTATGATAATTGACAAATCACTAGACCCGCCCCCTTACTGCTTTGGTCACGCACATTGACTCTAGTTTCGATTTTAAACGGCATATTTTTTTAAAAACTATGGCCAGGAGCATGTGTCAAGTAGCTTGAACAAGCTGTAGATACGACGTTTAAGTCGCCAAACAACAAAAATGTTTCACAAAAATAGCGACCAATGTAGGAGTATAAAATCTCAATCTCGGGCTGAATGAATTATTTGATTGGTCGATATGTTCCTTGATTGACAGCCCAGATTGGCCAATCGTCGGATCTCTGGCCACGCCCACAGCCTCCTACAGAAAGTTCCACTTCAATACAAAAAGGCGTTATTTTGAAAAATTCATGGCCATTAGCATTTAACAAAATAGTAATATGGTTGGTTGGCGACCTTAACTTCGTAATTACAGCTTTTATGTATAGTTTTGTTTTTTAAGAAGCAATAAACCAAAATGTTTCAATAAATGTCAGAGGTCAATATCACACTTCTGGTAGTTTTAATGTTCAATTACATTGAAAGCGGCACATCGTCGACATTGACCAAAACTCGATTTACCAATCAAATCATTCTTCTGGATCAAAAGTTGCAATCATGTCAAGCATGTATGTTTGTTTGACAACATGAAATACAGCTTGATCAAGTTTAAGTAATTACGATTTAGCTACCAACCAACGATTTGTTCTTTCTTTTATGTTGTTTACGTTATACAAACAAACACTTTTGTTTGTAAAACGTAAACAACATAAAAGAAGGAACAAAACAAGAGGAAATATTGATGCTGGTCGTTTAAGTAAAGTGGTAGTTTAATAGAGGTGGTCACTTGAGCAAGGCCGCCGTCATAGCGCAGTTAGTAGCGCGTCGGACTGTCAATCTAGAAGTCCCGGGTTCGATCCCCGACGGCGGCACTCATCCTTTCCGACTATTTGTCTCTCACAAATGGGTCGATAATCGTATACCTATGTGGGATAGCAGCTGGAGGCTAGGAAAGGATGTAATGGTAGTACTGGTGTGAGAAATACCAGGATTCCATTGTTAGGTGCTCCAGCCGCCGCGATATAACTGAAAGATTGTTGAAAGCGGCGTAAAACGCCATTCAAACAAACAAACAAACACTTTAGCAAGATTGCATGTATGAATTTTTAAGGGACTGTTTTAACTCTTGTCATGCTGAACCCGGAATATTTCGGTTTTTGCAGGAAGTATAGACCAAAATCAGCCTGCACATAAGTGCAGTCTGATCTTGGTCTACACCTCCTGCTAGTAGTTTTCCTGCCAGAGTTGTTAATGAAACTGATTTCTAAAAGAAATATTGATTATTGATCAACAAGTTCTATCAGTGCTTCCAGCCCTTTGATTTTACGGCAATACAGTAAGGTAATTCATACAGCATGACAAGAAGCGGTATCGATGTATTTGACAAAATCAGAAGGTATCTGGTTCTCATTTTGAAAGTATCTGATCAAATCAAGTGGGGTTAGCTAAGACGTTTTAAAGTGGTTTCGTTAAGATGAGAACTTTAAAAAACTAAGATATGATCTTCAGAACTCCACGTTTCTTGTATACCTGTATAACCCCAAGGTGGTTATGCGTGTGTGTGTTCGGTGACTAATCGCGATATTTATTTACAAAAAAGATTTTCTTGTCAGAAGAACACATATACAAAGTATTGTAAGTGCTGAAAGAACTCCATAAAAACGTCTCTGATAATTCCGAAATTCCGCTCCGGAGTTAATGATCCGTTGTAAGCGTAAAGAGCTTACCACTCTCTCCTCATTTACTATAATCGACGGGAGTCCACGAGGTAATTAAAGGTCAAGAAAAGATGAAGTCTTGTTGATGAGGACAAATTCACAACAAACAGAACTGATCTACAATAAAAAGCAAAAACTATAGGTAACACTTCTTTTTCACCGATATCGATCAAAACAGGTATATTTGAAAAAAATGATGAATGGACAGCTTGAGATATTGTCAGGTATTGTTGAAAGAGATAAATCGAAATAAACTGTCTTCTTTACAAATATTCAAATCGTTTAGAATTCGATTCGAGTTGTAACTTGAACACCTGAGGAATACAAACGTTTCTGAAGACTGTTTTTTTGAGAGTATGGGTTTCTATACTCTTACTTTATGTCATAAGGCGACAAAGGCATTGGATATAAAAAATAAAACATGGATTTATTATCACCAAATAGGTTAACAAAATGGTTGATCAATCCATTACCAGATGACAAAATTTTAGTCTGGCTCAAATTGAAAGGAGTTGCAGACGACAATTTTATGAAATTTTCAATTTCCAACTTCTTGGATAGCAGTTTCTTTATTTCACACAATCTTTTCCAAATTTTTTATCTAGAGAGGCGACCAAAAGCTTCATTGTGTGGGACTGGGTTAACGGGAATTATAAACAAGGAAATAAATAATTTTTTATCATATTAATTTTACTATTTTAACTTACATAGACTAGCTTCTAGTGTCAAAATTTGAAGAAAAAAAAAGACTTATTTCTAAATGAGAGGTACAGTACAATTCAAGAATATGGTGAGGCATATAGTGCTAGGAAGTACAGTAATACAAAGGGAATATTACAACATTGTCTTTTTCTATTTATTGTTATCGTGTTTGAGAATCGTGGTGTAGATATTTTTTATTGGATGAGACCAGAGGTCGAATCCAATAATAAATATCTACACACGATTCGAGAACACGATAATAAAAAATAGAAAAAGCACACTGTTGTAATATTCCTTTTATTATATACCTTTTCGGATATGACATTTAGAAAATTCTCTTAAATGATTAAGAAATAAACAACTTTCCGAAAAACCCGAACGTCAATAAACGAAAAAGGGTATCCGTGTTTAACGGTACTCGACGAATACCGTTTTTTGGTACACGCCGAAAATTGATTTTTTTCTGTCGTATTGTATTAGACAGCCAGATTTTAAACCATATCTTTTATTGGTTTTGTTTGTTTGAATGGCGTTTTACGCCGCTTTCAACAATCTTTCAGTTATATCGCGGCGGCTGGAGCACCTAACAATGGAATCCTGGATTTTCTCACACCAGTACTACCATTACATCCTTTCCTAGCCTCCAGCTGCTATCCCACATAGGTCTACGATTATCGAGAGACAAATAGTCGGAAAGGACTAGTGCCGCCGCCGGGAATCGAACCCGGGACCGCTAGACTGACAGTCCGACGCGCTACCAACTGCGCTATGACGGCGGCTGTTTATCTTTTATTGGTATATAATAAAAAGTACTACACACCACACAGTAACCGGCATGCGGTATTTCTCCAACCAGATGCAACGACAAATGAACAAATCGGCAAAAATTTGATTAGTTGATGACATCGAACGTGCCTTGTAGACCAATTATCAAATATTACCCTTCCCGGGTTCGATCCCCGACGGCGGCACTCATCCTTTCCGACTATTTGTCTCCCACCAATGAGTCGATAACCGTAGACCTATGTGGGAAAGCAGCTGGAGGCTAGGAAGGGATGTGATGGCGGTACTGGTGCGAGAAATACCAGGAATCCATTGTTAGGTGCTCCAGCCGCCGCGATATAACTGAAAGATTGTTGAAAGCGGCGTAAAACGCCATTCAAACAAACAAATCAAATATTAGCTACGAGTGATGTAATCGAATAAATTTCCTGATAGCATGTCGAAATTGGAAAAATCTGTAAAAACGTCAACGATGCTGAATTCACCTAAAGCTGAAGGGTCTTGTGTTACATGAAGACGTAAAGTAGTAAAGATTTTATATAACCTCTGTTCGGAGAGCTATGTAGTGCTAGAAATTTTTAAAACGACTATTACATCATTTTCATTTCTAACTGTTTGTACTTTGCTATTAAATTATTATTAAGCCATAAATTATATTTAGATGTTAAATCGTGATTTGCTATATGATATGTTTCATACACAAATAATCATAAAGAACCTTGTTGAGGTGTATATGTTGTTTCTCTTGAATCTGTATATAGTTTTCCCATCTGAAGATATTACACTTCAATAAAGCAATAACATTATATTCTAAGTTAATCGCAATTTGCTTAAAGCACAACATGTTTTATCAAAAAACCAGTATTAAGATCCTTGTTAAAATCTACTTTTTTTCTCTTGAAACGACAAACAGGCTATAGTAATTTCTTAAAGCTAAAGTATATTGCAAGAATAGAACAAAAAGCGTTAAATGAAAATAAACGAATAAAAACTTGTAATGCACAATCTATGGAACAGTCGCGTTACATATCTATCTGAGTTTCACCCCTTCTCATTTATCGAACGAAGGGATAATTCAAGTTCATAGACAACGATATGTGATTTGGAACAGTAATGAGATCGTTGGAGAAAAAACTGTAATTTTCCGGTAATGCCTCTTTATTGTAGAGTGTTTGGCGTAAAGACATTGCCATTACACATGGTTGAGAAACTATTAGTTCTTCAGACTGATTTGGATCCTCCTCCAACAATTGGGTAGCCTCTAACCTTTTCTAGGATATTATCCCAGCTTTATTAACTTTGTGTTCTGACCTTATCTCGTATTGCTTGCCTTTCGGACATTACGGGAGAAGACGGGAACTTCTCTGAAAGCAACCGTAAGATTTTCCCAGCTAGTGTATTTCCATCATAGAACATGGAGGCTAATTGCTGTTATATTTGATGGTTTAACATTAGCCCATTCACATCATACAAGAGAGCATCACGACGATGCTTCACAAATTAACGTCTTTGGTTTACCACTTACGAGTTATAGTATAAGCATATTTCCATCGGAGGAAGAAAAAATGCCTTTGAAAACCAAGGCAGTACATATTGTGACTTGCTGGTACATGTAACCAAAAGAGAAATGAGTTTCGAGTAATACTCGATTAGTCAGATATATGTTATGAGTTATTTTACTTAAATGAGCGTTATATAGTAATTAACACTCCAAAATCATTCCACAAAAATCTCTGTTCGATTAGCCAAAAGAATTTGTAGGTCTTTTTCAATGTTGGAACACATTTACGAACTAGTTCACATATTACGATTGGCAAAATGGGAAGTGAGATATCATGTGCCAAGTTGGCAATTGGTGTTAATATCTCCTACTCGTTCAACCGTGAGTCGAGTACGTGTAAACAAGACTTAAACTGATGCACATTTTGACAGGGGTGTGTGTTATTCATTATAGAACAACTGCTGAAACAAAACAACGATGGTGAAAGCTGATTAGAAAGGATGTACTTTCTACATAGACAATAATCGTCGGTTTACGACAAAACAAAACAAAACAATTAACTAAAATATAACAATAATTTTAGTCGCCCATACAAAAAATCTATGTTTTTTCACTGTCAATTAAAATATCGGTTCACTATTCAAACTCTAAACTCCAACATTTATGATAAAACATTTTAAGTTGGGTTGGTTACTAAAACGTCATAACTACCGCTATAGATAATTCAAGCTGTAGTTATGACCTTTTAGACAGCCAACCAATAATTAGCGGTTTTTATGTCAGTGACCACCTATTTTATTAATCCGTTTCTGTACAAACCCGGTATTTTAAGTCACTCTGATTTTGTACTAGAGAAAACATTGTAAAAAAATAAGATATTGATTATAACAAGCAATTTCTTCTTTTTCCACAATGTTTCTACCGTACTGAATGGGTTTTTTTTCTACACTAAATCCACTTTGAATTTTCGTCTGCAAAACTTTGAAATGTTGGACAAGTCCAAAAATTAGTAAAACAGGTAATTGGTTAAATACTATCGTTTATAACATCTATGGTTGAAGGTCATTGGGTATAGGCTAGCCATCTGTCAGTCCTAACCCTTTTCTGTTTTGCAAAATTTTAGACCTGTCCAAATTCAAAGGTTTTTCAGACAAAAAAATAAATTTGATTTTATTTGAAAAATAACAATTCAGTAGGGTAGAAAATATTTCGAAAAAGAAGAAATTGCTTGTCACAAGCAATTTCTTCTTTTTCCACAATGTTTTTCTCAATTATAAAATCAAAGGGACGTAAAAACCAGGGATTAAACAGGAATGGGTTATAGAATCTTGAAAAGCTGTATCTAGTCCAATTAAATATAGACCAGACACTTCAAGTATGAGTTAACGCTTTCCAGTAAAATCCCTGATTGTTTTCGTCTCTGAGATATTACAATTGAGAAAACATTGTGGAAAAAGAAGAAATTGCTTGTAACAATACTTTCTAGGTAACTGTTCAGATTGTACTCAATTTAAATTGTCTCCTGCAATTTCTTTCATATTGGAAAAGACTAATATTTCGAAAAACAGGAAACGGTTAGGTAGAAGATGTTTATACGTAACAGTCGCACCACCATTTCGATTGCGGGACGATAAGCCTTTGCACATTTGTGTTTACATCTGTTTATTTACAACAATCTGTCAAATTCAGACATGGGCTCGTTTGTAGATGTTTGTTTGACATTTGTCATACCACAAACCTGGTAATTGTGGTCTAATGTCATAATAGTTTCTACGCAATGTCAGCTTTAACTGTCTGAAGATGCTTCAAGTTACAATAGAGATATGAAATTATATACCATTAAATAACTAGATTGTTTACGGTTTGGAAGTAACTTAGGTTTCTTTGTATGTTTCGTATAATTCAAAATTCTTAGAAATGATTGTTAGAATGTTTTAATGGGGATCAGCCACTTTTAAAAGTATTCCTTACCATGGATACCTGGTATTTCTCACATTATTACTACCAGTACATCATTTCATAGCCTCCTGCTGATCATCCCACTATGGTTTAGGATTATCCAACCATTGGTGGGAGGCAAATGTCGGAAAGGATATTTGCCGCGAACGGTGATCGAACCCAAGACCTCACGATATAGAGTCCGATGCGCTACCAACTACGCCGCGGTCACTTTGAAATGGAAACTTTACATTATTCAGAAGAAACCTAAAATAGTTTACATGTGTATGTATCAAAGTAAAGACATTCAAATAATGTAGCTATAAATATTACTTCCTCTTTATGGAAACTGCACTATTGATTTTCATAGTTTTACATAAATGATCCTTTGCCGCCGTCATAGCGCAGTTGGTAGCGCATTAGACTCCTAATCTTCAATAATGGAATGTCATGGGTCCGATCCCCGGGGGGCGGTACATATCCTTTCCGACATTTGTCTCTCACCAATGGGGGGTAAGCGTCAACCTAAGTGGGATAGCAGCTGGGAAGGATGTAGTGGTAGTGCTGGTGTGAGAAATACCAGGAATTCATTGTAAGGTGATCCAGTTGCCGCGCTATGACTGTTAAAAGCGGCGTTAAACCCAACTCAAACAAACAAAAACATATGATCCTTTGCTTAGGAAAAATAGTTTTTCTGTAGTTTAGTCGCTCAAAGAGTTAAGCGTTAGGTTGGCAGCATCATTTTTTACACTTCCATGAATAAAAGTTTGAGCATGCAACTATTTTGTATGCATGCGCAAGAGGTAGAACTATTAAAGTGAGTTAAAAACTAGTAAAGTACTTTCTTTGTTTAACTTGATGCCAATAAACCATAAGAAATGAAGGGATCATTTTTTTGAGGTATAAACCTAAAAACTTAATCAAACTAATACATATATTCGTTTCCTGATATCCCTCCCTATGGTAATACTGTAAATTAAACCATGAAAAATGAAATTTACCTTTAAAAATGACTTTGAATTGACCCGCATGCTAGATACCTCTTTTCAACATCAAGAGCAAGATAGAGTTAATATACGTTAATATACACGTACTGTTGACCTGCCAAAATAAGTAGAATACTGTAACAAACTTCATTTGAACCATCTTCAAACTTGTCAATACCACGAGGCTAGGCTCTACACTCATGGGAATCATGGCTTAATAGACTCACTTGATGACCAAATCAACATAGAGTGAAATACGACACCATTCACGTTTGTCCAAATCTCCATTTACCAATTCGTCGTCGGGCGAACAAAATGTAGTAACTACAGCTTTATTCAAACTGTAGTAAGGCCATTTAACTGACAAATGACGAAATATTCTGAATTTAATATACATCATATCATATCATATAAGGAAAAGATAGAAGGATAAAGTGCAAGGATAAAGGGGGTCAGGTGATTATGACTTCAGATTTTGACTTCAGTATTTGATAAGTACTGCTCTTATTGTGTTTATGAAGAATCAGTGAACACAATAAAGTAGTTTATGTTTTTAATCTGGCCTGATAGTTAATAAGTTTTGGACTAGACATTTTAGAAGGACTTTGAATTTTGAGCTGTATTTTAACTGCAATCATCAACTTGATACCATCAGTAAGATTCTAGACACAAGAAACATGCACGTAGGGGGTACCCCGCGTAGGGCAAATAATGATAATAGGAAAGACATCTCATCGCGACCGTTGTTACATCTTGTCGAGTCTGCGAAGTGGTATAAGTCACACACACTCACACACATATGAACTACTTAATGGATGAGAGAGAGGGAAAGGAGGACACACACACACACGCACACACCCACTCACACACACATGCACACGTTGTACATGTATTGTTAACGGGTTTCTTCACCTTAAGATAGTTAGTGGGTGGCTCTGTTCAAAGACTCGTCAATATTTAAGATTCCAAAGTAGAGATGCAATGTTCATATATTATTTTCAAAAAACTCAACAAATCTGAACAAATTTTAGTAATTAAAAGGAAATTACTTTTCCAAACACAGCATCAGAAGAAAACAACACGAATAGTAACAAATAGAGCTTCAGGTAGAGGGTGTAATTCGTAATTAACCCATTCCCACACAACAAAATTTTAGACTGGTCCAAATTGAAAGAAGCTACATACGACATCATCAAGTTGATGGAATTGTTTTTTCGTTTTTTTTTGGTAGAAAACATTGTGGAAAATGAAGAAATTGCTTGTAACAATCAATTTCTTCATTTTCCACTATGTTTTCCAAAGTTTTTTTTCCTTGGGGGTGTTTAAAAGCGTCACTGAGGGGGAATGGGTTAAGATTTAATTATTTCACCAAACCGCCATAAACCCTGTGCTGCAGGTACTCATTTGAATCGTCTCGACAAGAAGTTTCAAATGGGTACCCACAACATACGGTTTCGTCGAGAAAATGCTGATACCCCCTCTTATCTAGGCCTCTGGTTAAAAAAGACATATTTATGAATATTCAAATAAGGCCTTTACGGGAAGTACTCCGGGATCAATATCCTAGGATACAAAGTATTTGATAACGTACAAATGAGAATTTATTGGATGCAAATTTGTCATTTCTGAATTCGGCATCTATAGATTTCCCATTTTCGGTTTAAAAGAATGTTTCGTGTATGATATATATATATATGTAATTAGGCCTACTATCTTTATAAAGAAGACAGATTAACAAAAACTTCAATTATTTGAATTCTATCTTAAATTTATTTATGATCGAAATTTTAAAGAAAAAAAATATATATTTTTTTTTAATTTCCCAATTGCTTTATTTATCATGTCTATCATTACAAATATTTAACCCTTTTTAAAGACGACAGCTTTTTAGACTGGTCCAAATTCAAAGAAGATACAGACGACATGTGTTATGAACTTAAAAAAAAAAAGAAAAACCAAAAAAAAAAAAACTTGTTTTTTTGGAAAGAAAACATTGTAGATAATATAGAATTTGCTAGCATTTTCTTGATTTTCTGCTCTGATTTCTAAAACATTTTGATCTCTAGGACAAAAATGCGTGATTGTTTGGGAATTGGTAAAGATACACAAGGCAATTCTCTTATTCCACCTCATTTTCGACGTTTGACTTTCAACAAAAAATACACGTTAAGAATCAAACTCTGGGAATTCCTTCATTATCTTCTCACTAATGTCGTAATTAATCTTTCTTTCAAAGGAAGCACATACTTAATGGAATTCTTTCGAGATATTTCTAAATACTGATAAATGGTCTTCAATTTTAACATTTTTATTCGCTTTATTTAAGCTGAAACTACGACGTTTTGGAAAGCTAACAGTTGACAATTTGCCATTGAGAAGATATATTATAATGTCGTATTGCGATTAAAACCTCGTAACTACAGGCTATTTGAGCTAAAGATTCGAGGTTATTGTCACCTTACGACGCTAACTTCACTTAGTACTAGTTGCTTTAAGAGATGAAGAGAATATTTTTTGTTTTCATGGAGGTATGAACCCAAAAACCTAATCACACTGTATGAATACGCGAAGCGGATTCATACATTGATTGAGTAGGTTTTTCAGTCGATACCTCCATGAAAACAAAAGAAATATTCTTTTCATTTATTATAATTTAATAGCATCGAGCGAAAAGAACAAAAGCTTTACAAATTTCGATACCTTTTTGTATGGGACTATTTTCTGCGGAAGCATACAAAATTGCTGCGTGCTCAAAATTGTGTTCATGGAGTTATGAATATTTTTTTTCGACCAATCAGAACGCTCGTTTTTGATAGACTAAACTAGAAATTAAATTACTATATGATGAAGGAGCATCTCGTCAAGCAAAAACAGACCATCTGGAAATTCGTAAACTAGATTGGATCACATATTAATGAGAGTCTTACACTAGAACAAACAATTATCCTGTAATGATCTACCTGCAATAGTTTGCCCAATTTTTCTTTTATATTAGCTCTGTTGCTATAGAAATGCTTTAGATTTCATTTATAGTGAAACTAGTACAGAACATAGTGTCTTTAGGGTGTCTGGTAGATTATCTAAGAAATGAAGAGGACACTTTTTTTTATTAAGTTATGAACCTAAAATCTTAATCACAAGGTATGAATGCGCGAATCTTTTCATTTCTTATTATTTAATGCCATCCAGCAAATCACACACACACACACACAAATATTTTACTAATTTTCAATAACATTTTATGGAAGTGCATTGTGCGCAAGCATGTCATATAGTTACGTGCTAAATATTTTGTTCATAGAAGTACGAAAAGCAAAACAACAATAACAACAAAAACAACAACAACAAAAAACAAACAAACAAACAAACAAAAACCCCGCCAACCAAAACGCTTGAATCTTGCTAAACGAAACTAAAATCAAATAACATATTGATAGTTAGACTTAACAACGGTAACATTAAACGACTTCGTGGAATGGAATAATTCTAATAAGTGGAATTATGAGATACATATCAGTCTCTGTGGAGAACATTGGCCTGTTTTAAACCTCGTTTATTGTAGTAGACAGAATTATTTCACCAGCCGAAAATCGTCCAAATCAATATAATTTATCAGAAATATGGGCAGAACGGTAGATTCATTGTCTCTTGTCATAAAATCTATGGCCAAAGAAATGAAATAAAAATCTTCTTAACATCTACATAACTCTCCCTGTCAGTTTTCACGCATTTCGTATAAATTTTCTATAATTTCAACCGCTTTCTTACCATTGGTATCTTAAGGTGAGACTGCCGACTCTATATACCCATTATCAAACGGCAAAACTTGAAATTGGAAGAGTTTGCAGACGACAATTTTTAGTTGACGAAACTTTGTAATTCTCTGGCCTCTTTTAGCTGGTTCCAACTTTCCTATTATAGTAGACCATCCTTCGATTAAATTATTTTGGTAGCTACATTGTACTATACTTGTTGGACTGTTACATTAATTAAAATCGCAGGAACGTTGGTCCAAGTCAAATCAAAGTACTGTAAGTACTGTAAGCTAGCAAAGCATGGTTGAATTTAGAAATCGTTCTCTTGTTAGAAAGAAAACATTGTGGACATTGAAGAAATTGCTTGTTACAAGCATTTTCTTCATTGTCCACAATGTTTTCAAGAGCTTATTTCTTGAGATGCTTAAAAAGCGGAATTGAGTGGGTATAGGTGAAATAGCATGCTTTTGACATAGTTCTCTACAATTTGAATAGAAATTGCAATATCCCTTAAATATATCAAAACTATTTTTTATGGCGTAGGCATTCAATGGATTTAGTAGTTAAGCCTCCAGTGGCAGTTTGCACTCGTTGAACTTTGAGACGACCTCAAAAATTTGTAGGTTAACTTAATCTATCAAAGCTGACGCTTTGCTGGCTAAAAAGGCTATTGCCTTATTGGGTATAAAATAATTTGCAATTTATTTCTATGTGAAATCCACAATATTAACTTAAGCTTTTTTCTTGAGGGGCGTTTAAAAAATTGATTGTAAGGGAATGTGTTCAGTCGTTTTAACATCGCTATTAACTACTTCATTGTCCTACGAGCTCAAAATACTTGACCCTATCCATAACATACTAGATATTTCACATACAGTCGTTTGAAGAGTCGTAAAAGCAGCTTTAGTCAAGCTGTTTTTACGGTATTTGCCCGACGACGATATACGTAAAGGGAACTAAACGCTTTATACTAATATTGTAACGAAGGTATCAACATTATTATTAGTATCCACTATTATATTTTATTATTTTTTTCCCCTTCCAGGATAACACGATAAAGGGTCGAAAGACTCTTATTTCCATGGTGGTCCTAACTCATACAAGATCTTATCATGCACATATAGAGAGGCAATGGATTCCAACCAATGCTACCCACTTTTACAGCTGGGTGGACTGGGGCTCTGTGTGTAAAGTGCCCTGCCCAAATGCACTACCCGCCTCCGGTGGGTCTCGAACCCGCAACCACCAGATTACGAGTCGAGCACGCTAACCACTCGGCCAACGAGCCAGCCGTATAAATGTATGCAAGAAAGACATAGCATTAATAAGACTGAGCTTTATGCGAGCAGTATTATACGCGTTTATTATGAAGAGTACATTACAAGGTAAGTAAAAAATGTAAGTGAAATAATAGTTAAATTATTTGTGCGTTGGCGTCTGCATCCAGAGAAAAACAAGAGAATTACGAGCGTTTTGAAGTATCATATGGGATTGAAAATGACATTTTTATATCTGATTGTAAAGAGCAAGCACTATCATATTAAATATAATTCCAAGTATATCAGGTCAAGTGGCTCTTAGAAGCATGTTCTACGAAACTTGTATGCGCTGAGAGGCTTACTCATTCTCCTTGGAGGTAATCTGGAAATATCAGATGAAATGGAAGTGCAAACATGTAACCATAGATCAACAGATTGTCTCAAAAATTAAGGAATGTTATGTTATATTTGTGGTTCTAAATCTTGTATTGGATTCTAGTCGCGTTCGAAAAATTTAGATATTTCACGAGACCGAAGGGAAACCACGACGAGAAACCAATACAAAGTTGTTGTTTTATTCACTACTACATCCTCCAAGTCCTCCAATTAATTATATACCAACGAATTTTGACTAAAAATATAAAAGAAACTGACGAAACTTGTCTAAAATTTAACTTATTCTCTGTGCGACGCCATATTACCGGGAAAAATGGCGTCATCTAACATATAGGTACCAGTTAAGTACATGTCCGATACTGCTCATATCTATGTGATAGAAAATATTGTGGACGAAAAAGAAACTACTTGTTACAAACAATTTCCTCTTTTCAACAATATTTTCTTAAGTATAAAATATCACAAGGACCTAAAAACGGAAAGAGTTAATCAAACAAGACATCCTATTGGATGAGACAATGAACGTTTATTTTGACTGCTTGCGATGTAGGGAGCGCGGAAATCTGTTTAAAATCGTTCACTCTGAAGCAATCCTTCTGATGAACACGGGAAGAGTCATGTAATAGATCAATTCGAAGGATTTATAATAAAGTATTTTGCGAAGACTGTTTCGTTGGCATGTTTTGCAGACGAAACAATAAGCCTCTCGACACAGATTGACGTTAACCAAATGTATTCTGACACTTATGTATTTACAAAGTGTCTACAACATTATCCCGAAATCTTTGCCAAACTGTTTAAAACATAAAGGTAGAACTTAATACAATATTCGGGCAAGCGTAACTACAACCTTTCGAGAAACAGAAATTAACTTAATTCATACATGTGAATCATATTGGCAAACGAAAAAAAAAACAAAAAAAAACTTCGAGGTGACACCTCCTTCAACTTGAACCAGTCTGGTAATGGGTCACAAGGCATCTTATTATGCACTAAACATATTTCAGAAAACGCGTGAGCTTAAAAACGATATAATTTACCCTTTCTTGTTCAATCCCTTGTTTTTACATCCCTGTGATTTTATACTTTAGAAAACATTGTGGGAAAACAAGAAGTTGGTTGTAACAAGCAATTTATTCTTTTCCAACATTACGTTTTACCCTGTTGGTTGGTAACTTTCTAAACTGCATTCACTTTTTGTCTTCTGCAACTTCTTTCAAATTGGGCTAGTCTAAAATTTTGAAAAAAGAGGAAAGGGTTAAGCAATTTATTGTTTTTGAGCTTTCAATGTGGCTTTATAAAAGTAAGTGAGGGGAAATCCTAAAACGATCTACGTGTAGAAAATGATTTCGATTGTTAATCAAGCAGTGTAAATCTAATAATTGATGGAACGCCGGTTTCAACCAAAGATGCGATAGACCAATTAAATCACTCACTTAGACTGGACCCTTAAATTTCTGTTAAACTATTTTGTTAGACATAAACATTGTCAACCAACATTTTGATATATTTACTAAAAACAAATTTTGCAGAACAACTCCGTTTGCTATCGTACTCGAACTCCTTGCAGAGGTCACTGGGCGTGGCCAACGGCCCTAGGAAAAAGTCTTATTAGGAAATGATATATTTCAAAACACAATTTTCGTAAAAGCTTTTTTACAGTCCTGTCTACGAAATCTAACACACTACAAATTAGTTTCAAATTCTTTATCTTTGTTACCATTACACAGACGAATGTAGCATGTCTTAAACATTTCCCTCTAATAAATTCAATTTAAAGCAACTCAATAAATGTCCTTGTCGAGAAAGATTTTTGTCTGGTTTGAGACTGTCGTACGTGACAATGATAGATAAAGGCAAAAACGTGCTCCGAATGCAATCCGCCAAATTCGCCCCTAAACCCTTCTCGTTGTCAGCCGAGAAAAATCCTGAAATTGACGGATCGCTTGCCACGCCCCCAACAGGAAGTTCAATGTACATGTTAAACGGTGTTATTTTCTAAAAGTAATGGTCAGTAAAGTAAGTTGGTTGGAGACATAAACGTCGTAACTACAGCTTGAATAAGCTGTAGTTACGACGTTTAAGTCGCCAAGCCAACTGCAACGCTTCACATAATAGTCGATCAATGTTGGAGTTCAAAGTTGAACTCCGGTCTGAATGAATGATTTGATTGGTCGATTGATTCCTTGATTGACAGTCGCGGTCCGTCAATTAGAGTCGGTGTAGATAGAGTTTAGCCTGCACAAGTTTGCTCACTTCTCTAAAATTTCACTTAACGACTGTTATCTAAAAAAATCAAATATTTTGAATAAAGTCTTGTTAATAGATTCAGTAACTGAAATCTAATCTAATTCAATTCCATAGGACATATTACAAATTGCAGAAGAGACAATGTTATTGGGCTTGATGGTCTAACACTGCACGAGATATCATTTTTAACCTATTTACACGGAAAATGGCAATTATTGTTTTTTTTCAATCAATTAATCAAATGTCCTAGATTAGGGTAATTGTTTCTTTACTCGTTAGAAACATCTCGCGAAGATAATACGTGTTGGAGATAATGTAAGAAAAAACGTCTTGTCGTTAAACTTATACACACAAATTGCGAAATTAAATAACCGTCGCTTCCAATCAAGGTATGCCGCGGCCATGGCGCATGAGATCCAGGGTTCGATCCCCGATCGCAGCAAATAACATTTCCGATATTTGTTTCCCACCAATGTTTGGATAATCATAAACCTACCTGGGATGAGCAGCTTGAGGCTCGGAAAGGATGTGGCGTTAGTAATGGTATGAGAAATACAAGGAATCTATGGTTAGGTGCTCCAGCCGTCGCGATTTGACTGAAATACTGTTAAAATGGATTTAATCTCATTCAATGAAGCAATCAACAAATCAATCAATCAATCAATCAAACAATCAATCAAACTAACAAACAAAACTGCAATTGACCAAAAAAATCTGCTATTTAAAAGTCACGCGTTTTGATGGTTTCGCGTCTCAAACGTCATAAGTACAGCTTATTCAATCTGATGTTACGACGTTTAGGTTAAGCTTTAAAGTCCCTGACTAAACATTTTGAAGTCTAACTTGGTTTTATATCCAACAAGTCTAAACAGCCTATAGACTTCTTAGACTAGGCTCATATTCCTCTTATTTGTCAGGGTGTTTATTTGTAGACTTAAATTAATATAGGCTGTGGAGAAATTCTTGTCGGATGTGAAAAAAGACATATAAATCAACCTATAACTGACAATAAGATATTACCGTAGTTTTCGACAAATAAGCCGTTGCCACGTGAAGGTTTCTATTCGTTTTCCTGTCAAGAAAGACGATCGATTAGAAAGAGTCCATTGGATATCAAACTGTTTAAACCGTGCTTAATCAATGACAAGGTACTCAACGTCCATTAACCCATCACCAGACGATAAAGACCGTGCCAAATATGGTAGAAGACATTGTGAAGAAAGGATAAATTGCTTGATACAAGCAATTCCTCCATTTCCCACAAAGTATTCCAAACCCTATAACTTAAGGGCGACTAAAAGCGGGACTGTGTGGTAATAGGTTAAAAAGGCATAGAAACCGCTTTTTTTTAAGCTGCAGCGCCCTTGAATTTGCAACAATAAGTATAACTACAAGGCGCCGGTTATTGTCGGGGAAATACGGTATTTAGATTTGGAGGAATAAATTCGAGGAATTTAGATAAACATTTAACCCTGCTTGAATAGAGATTAACCTGCTTAATGAACCAATATAAGACACCCAAGCAAAATTACTAGACAATAATTCTGTATCAGATTGTCACCGGTCTAACCAAAATAATAACCACCATGTCTTTGTCCCAACATGATGAAAATTAAATAAATTAACAAAAGAATAACTATGTATAGCAAGTCCCCAAAAGATCGATTTTATTTGTTGCCTGTTAACTGATTTTGATCATTTTCCGAAATAATTGTGTTTTATCATCTAGAATTTATTATTTTCTGTTATAAGGTCCATTTAATTGTTGGACCATTTTGTCTGTAAAGACGCCGAAACAGCACCTGTATAAGAAACCAACATCTATCCAGGCCCTAGTTTCGCTATCTAACAGGGTTCGACTGCAGCTGAAACGTTCAGAAACCTCGATAAGCACGCCCACTGGCCTCCGACTGGAAATTCGACTCTGATATTAAAAGAATTTGGACAGAAGTATGGAACAACAACAAAAAAATCACTGCTGGTTGGTAACCTAAACGTCGTAATTACAGCATGTGCCGCCGTCATAGCGCAGTCGGTAGCGCGTAAGACCAATCTTCAATTATGAGATGTCATGGGTTCGATCCCCGGCGGCGACACATATCCTTTCCGACATTTGTCCCTCACCATAAATACCAGATTTAAAGTTTCACTTCCGGTCTAAATAAATGATATGATTGCTCAATCGATTTATCATAATATCTGTCAATTATATCACAAGCGGGACCTTTTCGTTCATTTTTTTGTGTGTCACGAGCTTGCAGGTGAAGCATATCGTCTTGATTAAGGCTGTAGCTCAGACTCTTTGCTTGCCCCAATTCGATGTACGGTTCTACAGTCCCTCTGGTTTCGATTTGACATTAATGAGATGTGTCATTTTAAAATTCTAACAGTTTATCAGCGAACTAAAAAAAAACAGGGTTCGCGATAAAAAGGCGTAGCATCATTCCAAAATCCTTACTTCTCAATGAAACCCTATGTTGTGGGTACCCATTTGAATCGTCTCGTTGAGACGATTCAAATAAGTACCTACAACATAGGATTAACCGCGTTATTGTTGAAATATTTCAATCTCAAACCAAAATTACGCACTTAATCTATAGCTATGCTAAAACTGTTAGTATGACTATGTATGGCAACACAGCTCTACAATTTCTATTCAATGCCATGTATGATGGGACAATTTTCCCCTGACTTATCCACGCTGTAGATGCTAATTGGTGGGCCGGTCTCAAAGAATTAATCGTATCCTTGTGATAGTGCTCCTCCGCCATAATGACTGACCGTCTAGCGGATAAATTACTGTTAGTTGGGTTGGAAATTACAGTGACCACGACCTGGCTAATTGGGATCTAGTCAATATTATGGCTTTCTCTGTCCTTTTATTTTTTAGATTTAGATGCGTCTAACACGAAGTTAAACATAGAATTCGCCCTTTTCATAGTTTTTATACAAACGTATCTAAATTAAAATGACCAGTCAAGATATCGTTTTCGAGTTAAAGTTTTGATGAGGGTAAAGGCATGCGATTTCAAAGCCGAAACTGTTTGAATGATGTTAAAACTTGTTACAAGCAACTTCTTTTTCTACTATGTTTTCTCAATTATGAGATCACTTTGACGTAAACACTAGGGATTAAACAGGAAAGTGGTAAACTATATAAAAAATCTAATATGACCTTCAAAAAGTTCTTTAGCTCAACGATTTTTTTAGGCTTAACGATTTTTCATGATGTATTAACATGACAATTAAAATGACGTCATTACATGTGTTATGATGTCGATTTCACGTTAACAAAATGCATTACAATAGACCTTAACTCGATCACATCATTCTTATACTAGGATATTATCTCCAAGGTAAAATTGAAACTATGTTTTCATATCATCCCGCACCGTAGATCATATCGTCGTTGGGCGTGCAAAAGGTCGTAACTACAGTTTTGAACAAAGGTGTTGTTGCGACGATTTGCACTCCAAACGACGAAATAATGAATTGCCTTTCCCCATTACAGCCTTTATTCCATTTTATCTTTGGTCATCCATTGTTTTATATATAAGTTATGAAGACCGAATGCTTTTTAAGTGGGAGACAAAACAAAGATTAGAACACCTGGTTTTGAGAATGTAGATCTCGACTACAAAAGTCTCGGGCATGCAAACAATGAATAACGATAATTATAAGTACATGACTGTGGGGAAATGGCTCAAAAATATGCGTTAAACATGTTTTGTGAAATCCGAAGATAATTATGAACAGGTGAACACAGAGAGTCTCAAATGATAGTTTTATAACCGGCGATTTTGAAAGTAATGTGAAGGATAAATGAAAGTAAAAAATGGGAAGATTTTTTTTTACAAATGGAATCGATTGATTGATTTAAATGGGTTTAATGCAATTTTTAACAATGTTTCAGTCATATCGTGGTAAATGGAGCACCTAACAATGAATTCCTGGTATTTCTCTCACCAGTACTAGGACTACATCCTGTCCGAGCCCCCAGCTGCACCTCCCTATTTGGTTTACGATTATCCACCCATTGGCGGGAGACAAATGTCGGAAAGAATATTTGCTTTGACGGGGGATCGAACCCGGGGCCCCATGCCTAGGAGTCCAACGCGCTGCAACTTGCACTGTGACCGCGGAGGACTGAAACGAAACTCGTTGAGACGTGAAAACCGATTGTGAGCCTATATTGTGCATCATGCGAAAATAGGCCACCATAGGCCCTTACCGACCCTTTCAGGTTTAGAATAATTGTCTCTTTAAAGCTATAAGTGGGTTTCGAATTTTTCCGGCATATAACACTTGATAATCGTCTAAAACGATAAACTCACTGTTGTGTAGAATTAAGCAAAGCTTTCGCTCCATTTATTCTATAGAATGTCAATTCATTTGCACAAGAGGAACTAAGTGACGTAATCATATTGCAACTTAATTCTCGTTAGTAATACTGCAATTTAGAGATAAGATGGAAAATTTACTATTTCGTCTTTTTTCATGAAATAAATAGGATTTTTTCTTTTACATTTTTTTCCGTTTAAGATCGATCAATCTTTAATTTCGTGAACAACTTAGCGTATATTTTCACCAGTGGATTCGCCATTCGTGAACATAGAGATTTTGTTGTTCACTCAATCAAGGAATAATCAATCTCACAACGAAACAAACAATTATCTTATATGTTATCGAAAATATTCATAATTCATCTTGCCGCGGCCTTAGTGCATGCAGTTATATAGCGGCGAATATCCTTTCCGATATTTGTCTCAAACCAATGGGTAGATATACGTAAACCTAAGTGGGATGAGCAGCTAGAGGCTCGGAAAGGATGTAGTGGTAGTACTAGTGTGAGGAATACCAAGAATCCATGGCTAGGTGCTCCAGCCGCAGCGATATGACTGAAATACTGTTAAAAATGGCATTGTACCCATCATTCATTCAATCAATCAATCAATCAATCAAATCAAAGATCATCTTAAATTTATGCACTGCTTATGTATTTCGCCAGGTGATGGAAAAGTTCGTTGAATTAATTCACTCATTGTTCATCTAATTTCTGTCACCTAAAAAAGTAGTATTTAAAAAGGAAAGCTATATAAAAGATAAGTGTCCTAAGCTTTAAAATCGTGTGTCTAACTTCACAGTGGAAAAGGTAAATAATATAGTTTTTGACGGGGATATGCAAATAGACTCAACTGAATATTACAGTACTTATATATTCAAATATTCACCCAAATATTTACACTTTGACTTTAATTTGACTGGGAATGAGTACCGTCCAGATTCCCTAGTTCTTCATTTGTCCATTGCTGTTTCTTTATAAACTTAACGCATTCCCACACAATTCCGCTTTTTAATGCCCTTCAAGGAAAGAGCTTTATAAACATTGAGGACAATGGAGAAATTGCTTGTAACAAGCAATTTCTTCAATGTCCACAATGTTTTATTCCCTAAAGGACAAAGAAGTTTAAAATTCAATGTACTTGAAATTGCCGTATACAACTTCTTTAAATTAGGACCAATGAAAAATTATTTCATCTTGTATAGTAAAACGATGTACCAAATTCGGAAATAATCTTGCCCAATGCTGCAAAACGATTTCGATAAAAAGTAAAAAAAAAGAGGGAAAAATAGATATATTATGCATGTATCAAAAAATCAAACAATATCCTAGCAAATCTTGTTTTTTTACTTCTGGTTTTATTCACAGGAAAATAATGTGAGAAAAAAGAAACTGCTTGAAACAATCACTCGTTCTATATTCCTATGCTGTCTCCATGATATATTTAGACATGAAGCGAAATTTGAACTCCGACAATTATATTCATCATATTTGATAGTTTGTCCAATTAAACTCCGTAACTACAGCTTATTCAATTAGAAGCAAATACCTTTAGGTCGCCAAAAAACCATTTTTTTATTTTGTTACGACCACGAATATTACAAAATAACGCCGTTCAACCCTTGTCATGCTGAACCCGGAATATTCCGGTTTCGGCAGGAGATGAAGACCAAGATCAGCCTGCACATAAGTGCAGTCTGATCTTGGTCTACACATCCTGCTTGTACCTTTTCTGTCAGAGATGTTTATGAAATCGAATTCTAAAAACAAATATTTATTGTTGAAGAACAAGTCCTATCAATACTTTCAGTCCTTTGATTTTACAGCAATTTAATAAGGTGATCTATACAGCATGACAAGGATTAATATATAGGTAGACTTTCCCGTCGGAGTTCAGTTAGAGAGACCAGCGATCAGTCAGGTATAGAAATGGAACGCAGTCTGGAGCTAAAGTGCAAAGAAAATGTTTGTTTCCTTTTCTTGTAATATTGAATCTAGACAATGAAAATGATACATAATTGAAAATTTTGGTTGATATTTGAATAAGATAGATTTTGAACGATTGAACATAGCTAGTATTCAAGATATTTATTATAAATATTTTATTTTTCATACACAAACATGAAGTTATGTTTTGGTTGATATTTGAATAAGATAGATTTTGAACGATTGAACATAGCTAGTATTTAAAATATTCATTATAAACATTTTATTTTTCATACACAAACATGAAGTTATGTTTAGCTATTAATAACTTACCTCTGGGTGGAACAAAGATATTCAAACTGAGACATTCCTCTGATTGTTTATCCACAAAATATGATAACCGATCCATAGTGGCGTTTGGAATGTAAGACGGAAATTTATTATGTTGGGGACAAATAGGTTTATGATCTGAGGCTGAATGTACGTATCCTTTCCATGTTTCTACAGGACTTGTGGGTCTTAGAAAACGTAGCCGACCCTGCCGCAATGATGCGTATTGAAGGCCGTAATATGCTTCAATTGGCTCGAGATCAACGGAACTTTCCTTTGGAAATTCGACAAGAGAACCCCGTAACCGCCCGTATGGTGTTGACACGATAGTTGGACCCAAATGTTTTCGTATTACCCTTGGTATATACCCTTGAAAAAACGCTACACATATAAGACACATAAATTCCAAATAGACGTATAGAATTTGCATATTTACTCCCAGTAATCTACTCTCCGGTGAATAAATGCCACCCAAAGAATAATAAACCACACTAAGAATTATGACTATTTTCCATCGCACGCCATCGACGTCTAATCACTAATATAAAACGTGTTACATCAAGAAGAATCACCACCTAAAACGAATTATTTCCACTCGTATGCTATGCTTCCTTTCACATATCATCATAACTCGGGAACCCACACCGATTTATTCTCTCTAATATCAAAGACATTTAATCACTTACAGACATTCCGGCTTTCACAACAAAACCGCTCTTATTTTAAAGTATAAATAAACACCGGCACGAGTACATTCACACAACATTAATTCGTATAGAACACATTCGGGAACAATCTGCTTATCCCAATTTGATTAAAGACAGCTAAATAAATAAATCACAACCCCTAAAGCTATTCCCTCTAGTGCCTTAAAATATCAAGATATGCGTTACTTATTGCAAGACAAAGATCGCTTCAGTTTTAACAAACATCATCTGCAACCTTTTCCCCTTTAAATATCGACTGTCGCCATACATCTTAAATTGCAATAATCCAAATGATAAAATAGGATAATTTTAGACTATTCGAAAAATGGATCGATTAATACCAGTTACACCTCATTGTCGTCATAATGCATTCAATAAATCATTAATTATATATTCCATAAGGCTAACACCAACTGAAAAACGCTGGAGAAAGAAATACAAGAAATCCACTGTTTGGAAAGGCAACAGAACTGACTGAGGTTCTATATTGACGAATTCTCCAGTGGAAAAAAAATGTCGGCTGTTATAACAGCGCCTCTTGGATATTGGAATCACGGTACTACTTGCTATTTGAGCGCGGACGGTTTGCAAACTATTTGATTTCATTAGTAAATCACGATAATGTCCTTTTCCTCCACGATGACCAATGTAAATTTAACTGGGTACTATTGTCAGGTTGACTCATCCTCGGATACCCCGGGGTCTCCTTATTTGCTACGCTACATCGATGTAGCGTAGCAAATAAGGAGACCCCGGGGTATCCGAGGATGAGGTTGACTCACTTGCAGTTGAGATATTACAGGTGTTTAAAAAAAATCTGAACGATTTATACAACCCAAGTTCATGTTGCTTGTGTGTTTTTCAAAATGAATTTTAAATACTGAATCATTAATTTGTTAATAAAGGATGGGTGGTTATAAAAGAAATCATTTTAAAATAAAAAAAATATAATTTAATTGACTGTTTCGTCTATCAAAGACGAGGGTTCTGAATGGCCGAAAAAATATTCATACCCCATAATCAAAAGTTTGAGAGTGCGAAGTTATTTTGTATAATTGAGAAAAAAACCTAGTACGTGAAAATGTATCAATATCTGTCTAATATTTGCTTGTTTTTGGTGCTTTTTTATTTGCTTGATGTCATTAAATTATAAGACATGAAGAGAAAGTTTTTATGCCCCCGCATCGATAAGATCGGGGGCATATTGTTTTACCGGTGTCCGTCTGTTCATCTGTCTGTCTGTCTGCAAATCTTAACCTGCCAACTGAACATTTTCCTATAACTTCAACTCTGATTAAGTTACAATGCTAATATTTGGCATGTAGATAGGTCTCAACAAGGCTCAACTGGGGAAGGTCATTTCATCAAGGTCAAGGTAAAAAATTTAACCCTTTACCCGTTTCTAAAGGATTCCCGTTTCGGGGGCAAAGTGTTTCACAAACACATCTTGTTTTGTTTTTTCACGGATGTTAGAAACGAAAAAAATAATCCTGTTTCCGCGGATTTATACAGTGAGATAATTTTTTCGCGATGAAGAGTCTATTTCCGTTCACTAATCAATGAACACATAAAATAAATAAAGAGAAAATCACAAAAATAAACGTAAAACTATTTCTAGAAATTCTAGTGGAATCCATTAAAATAAAGGTGAAAACTAACAATATGATCGAACAATGATTTTGAAAAAAAAAAAAATATATATATATAATCTTGGACTCAGTCTTTGCACTGCTTTCATTTTTCGATTATACATCTCTTATTTCGAATTTGGGGTAAATTCGAATTGAAATTCGCCAAAATTTTGAAATAAGAGATGTATATTAGCTTAAATTCTACGGCAAGTGCTTGAAAATGAATCATCATAATATGTAACACAAAATACACCATTAATATTGAAACACTACATTTATTTAAGCTTATAGGTTGAGCAAATCTCAACTGAGTACGTAAAAAGTTTTATAATCTCGGGCCCTGATCCTTAACTTTTAAGTAAACTTCCATGGTCTCTTTATAGCCTGTAAACTCTGTTTTAATTCAGTAATGGAAGATTAAAGAAACTCATGTGCTCGTCGGATCGTAAATCGCAGAAAGAAAAATACATTTAACACGAGTAATTCTTCTTCTACTTTGAAAATTGTCTTAGCAGTATCTTCAGACTAATAGAAAAAGAAGTTATCTATTTTTAATTAAGCCAAAATGATTCTCCTGACGCACGTCTAGGTAATAAATGTAATGTAAAATATTCTCACAAGTTGTCTTTGAAAAAATCCATCCCCCCAAGTCGGGAGGCCGTGCGCAGATTAAATCAGTATTTGTTCTTGCGTTACTTTTGATTGCTGACAGTTTATCGATCAAACAGTTCTGCAACACCATCGAATGTGGAATCCAGCACTCTGGTGTGAGTAAAATAACAATATTTTAAAAATTGTAAGGACTTTAGAAAAAGTATTAAGGGCGTAATGCTTTAGTGATTTTACGGCCATAGTGACGGACTCCTAATAGTGGGGTCCCAGGTTCGATCCTAGGCGAACATCCTCTTCGACATTCTCTCCCACCAATTGGAAGATAATTGCAAATCTAAGTGAAATGAGAAACTGGGTGGTTGTTGTGGTAGTACTGGCCTGAGGAATTTCAGGAAACCATGTTTGACGCTCCATCCGTCGCGAAATGACTGAAATACTGTTAATGGCGACGTTAAACCCAAATCAATCGACCAATTTAGCTATTTTATAGTTCATATCAAAACAACAACAACAACAAAAATCTTTGCCTGCAAATGTAGAAAATGAAGTACTAAATAAATATATCACTCTGGTCATCTGAATTTTTCAGCTTTTCAATACAGATTTGAAATCTAGAAGTTTTTCCACATTCTGTCATATTTGGTTATAACGTTAATGTATTTTGACTCTCTCTCGAATATTTTGACAAATTGGACATCTTCTATATCTCCTCCTTATTGACCAATCGCTGGGCTAGCTCTCTTATTCCGTTGGCCCCTCCCATTCGACCCCAACAGGAAGTTCCGCTTCGATTTAAAACGGTATTACTTTAAAAATTTATGCCTAGTGACATGTAACAAAAAAGTGAAATGGTTGGTTGGCGTCTTAAACGTCGTAGCCCCATCTTGAATTACTGTAGTTACTATGCTTAAGTAACCTAACCAACACAAATGATTAAAAAATGGCGACCGATGTTGGAGTTAAAAGCTCAATTCGGGCTGAAATAATGATTTGATAGGTTGATTGTTACCTTCATTGACAGCCGCGATTGTTCAATTGCTTAACACGAAAGGTGTTGTACTTTTACAGGACTTGCTCAAGTGATATCCAAACTTTTTGTTTAACCCTTGTCATGCTGAATCCGGGATATTCCTGCTTTTGGAAGGAGGTATTGACAAAGATCAGCCTTAACATATGGCTGATTCTCGTCTGTGCCAACTAATTGTCCCCTTTGAACCAGAGTTATTTATATTAACCCCTAACATGTCCTCGATTTCCTTCAACCCCTTGACTTTAATTCAGTTCTGATGATTTGTAATTCAGCATGCCAAGGATAAAAACTTGGGGAGACTATGGTAGACCAGTCCGTGTGACCTAAATTCCTCCCAAGCAATTGTCAAATTTGTAACATCAAAAAGACGGTGGTAGTTAACGGTGCTCCATCTCGTTTTTTGATTGCCATATTTTGTGTCTTGTGTCAGAATGATCGACTAGCAACTCGAATGTCAATAAAGACCCTGGTCCAATTATACAATTATACAGACATGCAGGCGGTTACGAAATTACCCTCCGAAATAGAGAGACTGATATTGTCTCGAGGACTTTGTGAACAATATCTTAGAGTTAAAACTACACATCGTAAATGGGCAACAAGAATATCACAAGTGCAGCGTGAAAAAAGCTGTATTTACGACCTTTTGTCTGACGAAAAACGATGTGACAAGGACAAAGACATGAAATAAAAACTAATTCTTTATATTGGTTAGTCCGCCCGGCTTCTCTAACACGAAAAGAGGTCCATGGACACTTTTCAGTTTACCACGCTATAAAACATTGATTTTTAATGAAAGCCACTATTGTTCATTATACCCCCCATAATATATTTGGGGGATATATAGGAGTCAGCTTGTCGGTCCGTCGGTCCGTCCGTCTGTCTGTAGCTTTTTCGTGTCCGCTCAATTTCTAAGCAACCATTGGACGGCTTTGATCCAAACTTTACTGATATAATCAATATCAAGCAGAGACGTGCATATTCTATTTTGGTAACGATCCATTGATTGTTGACGGAGTTTTTGCCCGTTGGGGAAAACCGTGTCCGCTCAATTTCTCAGCAACCTTTGGACGGATTTGATTCAAATTTCACAGAAAGACTCGGTATAGGTCAGACATGTGCGTATCCTATTTTGGTTATGGTCCATTGATTTCTGACTGAGTTATGGCCCTTTAATTTAAAAGTCCGTTTTTTTTATGGCCCTTTGGGCGATAGCACTTGTACATGGACAAGCGCTGTTTGGGGGTATTAGTTCGCTTTGCGACAATGTCTAGTTTTTCCTAAAAGGTAAATGTGGTGTTTATTCTAAGAATTAGATCAAACCATTAAAATATAGTTGTTTTCAAGTTTCTTGTCAGTGCAAATTTATTCTGTTATCAAAAATATAAAACAAAAGGGCCATTTGCCCTAAATAACTCAATTGATTCAAAGCTTAGAATTTATTGATTGACTGGAGTTTAACGCCACTTTTAACAGTATTTCAGTCATATCGCGGCGGCTTGAGCACTTAATAATGGATTCCTTGTATTTCTTACACCAGTTCTACTATCACATCCTTTCCTAACCTCCAGTTGCTATCCCACTTAGGTTTACGATTATACACCCATTGGTTAGAGACAAATGTCGGAAAGGAAATGTGCCGCCGTCGGGGATCGAACCCATGATATCCCATGGTTGAAATTTCGGAGTCTGATGCGCTACCGACTGCGCTGTGACGGCCGTTTCAAAGCTTAGAAGTAGTGTTATACTAGGTAAAGATTAACCCTTGTCATGCTGTATAAATTACCTTACTGAACTGCTGTCAAATGAAAGGACTGAAAGCACTGATAGAACTTGTTGTTCAAAAATCAATATTTCTTTAAGAAATCAACTTCATAAACAACTCTGATAGGAAAAGTACAAGCAGGAGGTGTAGACTAAGATCAGCCTGCACAAAAGTGCAGTCTGATCTTAGTCTTCACCTCCTGCCAAAACCGGAATATTCCGGGCTCAGCATGACAAGAGTTAATTATAGAATGAATAGTCGATAACATATGCGATATAAGAAATCTTTAATCACCATGACTCATCATAAAAAAGGGTTTAAGTAAGAATTTCTTCATCTCTGTGTCTAAAATCGGTTGTACATTTGCGGAGCCGAAATAGAGCCCTAGTAGTATCACATGAACAAAAGAAATCAAAAAATAGGAGAAGCTAAAATACAAATACCAAAGCTCTAGGCTTTCTTGCTTTGGTGAGCATGTTCCACTTAATTTCTATGTACACGGGATGTGCCCGGGCGGAGCCCAACCAAGATTTTGCAGCATCACATAATCAATATTATTAGAAGTTCACTGGGATATTATATAAACCAGATATCGATAGTCTAAGCTTTCAGGTTTTTTCTTAGAAGAAAGTCTTCAAACATATTTTTCTTCGTTGCCTTGCAAAGGAGGGTGCGCCCAGGTGGAGCCCAAATATGACATGACCAAACTAGGAAGAGTCCAGTGAAAGATACTACGTTACAAATACCAATGTTCTTTACTTTCCAATTTCAGAGAAGTTTTTTTTCTTTTTTTTTTCTCTCATTCGTTCTCAATATTAAATAGGGTGAGCCCACGAGGTGCCAAAAATTTGACCCCCATCACATGACAAACTTGGTGGAGGTTCAGTATAGAATACCTTATAGCAAATATCAGTTCTAAATACTTTCAGGTTACAAAAATGGTTTTCAACTTGAGGATGCTGCATACCGAATATTGTTGTTGTATGATTTTGGGTTTCAGAAGAGAAGACTTTTTAAAGTTTTCCTCTTTGTTTCAATACAAAATAGGGTGCGCTGGGAGGGCCAAAATATAGCTCAAGACGCATCACATAAACAACTTAGAAGAGGTTAGCTAGAGATGGCTATTTACCAAATATCAATGATTAAGGTATCTGGTTTCAGGCATCCCTGATTTTATGCAAAATATGGTGTGTCCGGGCTTGGTCTAAACATTACCTCAGGGACATTATATCAACGAACTTGATAGAGGCTCACTACGAGATGCTTTAAACCACACATCAAAGCTCTCTGCCCTCTGATTTAGAGATGTAGCTTTTTAAAGATGTCATCATTTTGTCCCATTTCTGTTGCTATGGCATTAAAATTTAAGGGTGTTTTTCAATTTTTTGGACAATATTGGAAGAGCTTCACCCAAGAAATATCCCTTCCGGGTTTCATCAATATTGTTTCACTGGTTCGGAAGGAAATTCTGTTTAAAGAAAATTGTTGACGGATTCACGACACCGCGTGAAATGAACGGTCAAGATTATTCATCTTAAGAACTTTGTGTTCAAATGAACTAAAACATAAACTTTTGGTAAAACTGGCGGATCGCTAGCCGCTTTAATTGACTTCAAATAAGACAATTCGACTGAATTATCAAACGACGTTAGTTCGCATAATATATGCAAGATAGGCAAATCATTAGTTACCGCCCTCAGTTTGACGCAGCTGAGGTTACGACGTTTACGTCGCCAAAGCAATCGAAAATGCTCGGTCAACATAAAATTTCGGACTAAAGGAACGATATGATTGATCAATCGATATTTTTACTGACAACGGCAATCCGTCAGGGGTTTTTTGTTGTTGTTGTTTTATGATTACTAGACTTCCTAAGGATCCAAACACTGTATAGAAACTTAGCATAGTCTTGCATCGAAACCGTTCAATATATATCAATGTCTTCAACATTGGTAAAACGTAAGAAAAATCTTTCTGTATCTAAGAAAAACACCGTCAGTGAGCGAGCAAAATGTTGTAACTACAGATTTATTAAAGCTGTAGATACGATATTTTGCTCGCAAATCAACGATATTATCTTGCCGCCATTCTCAAACTCAATTTTCAGAACAGACACTTTATCATACTTGAAGAAAATTGGGACTTCTCATTTCTTCGCTTCATTACCATATTGACCCAAATATTCCGTGCTAATAAACAAGAAAGACGTCTTTTTGACAAGGGGCCGCGCCTACCACAAATGTAATAAACCCATCGTTTGATGAACCACGCCAAGTGGGTCTTTATATACTTAAACACCAAAAACAATCAAAGTACATGCATACTGTTTGGATTTGTGACTATCCAGAAGAGATGCGTAAAATAAATACTCGAAAACATGATCGAGTCTAGCAGAGGTCAATAAATGATAGTATTTTAAATAAACTCATAGTGAGATAAATACGGCGTCTCTAGATTCAGATATATTGCAAAGATCGAAAGGTTTACACCGAGGTCAGGTAGCGAAGTTCGCACAATCTGATCTTGGTCGACACTTAACGCACTTTCTAAATGTAGGAGGTTCCATTTCGTATTGTTGGTGATATCTTATTTGTTTTAATAACTGCACGTATTTTCCACTACATAGTTTTTCAACCTAAAAATATCGGGCAACCTTTGGCTATTGCCATGTTTCTTGACCTTTGTTTACATAAAACTTACAAAACACAAACACATGCGCGCGCACACTTGGATAGATACTTATCGATTGTTCTAACGTTCACAATGCTTAGGGTCCGTGATTTGAGCGACGAGCTCGTCGTTGCCGTTATCGAGGGTTGTGGATTCGAATACTGGCCTAGACTCTAATTACGTGTTTAACTCCTTCGGCTAGACACACAAACCCAAGATGATCACTGATTGTACCCAAGAAGCACATGAATTATTGAACAGTGCCGTGATATTAGAGAAAAACTGTTTCGAGTGGCATTAAAGACCATAAAATTATTCAGCGAGGGTAGAAGTGGAGCTAAAACACCATGTATAAGTAAAGCCGAAAGATCATCGTCATAGTTTTTTAAACGGTCGTCTATTTTTCAGGTGTACTATGAATGACGATGGCAGGCGAGCAAAATGATACAACTACATTTTAATATAGCTATATCATAGTGTTTGGAGACCTAAACGTAGTAAATGCATCTTGAACAAGCTGTAGTTACTATGTTTAAATCGCCAGACTAAGAACAATTCTTAAATATACAAGTCGGAGCTCAAAGTTCACCTCCGGTCTAAACGAATGATTTCATGGTTAGATCGATAATTTTGACTGACAGCCGCGGTCCTTAAATTACCACATCACGTGGTTGAAATGACTTGAATTCTCGGTTCTCAATTTAATTCTCAGAAACCAGCGTCCAAATCGCCCCTATTCACCAATTTTTCAAAAGCTATGTTTGGTTTTCGGATTTCAACCAACCAGTCTTCGAATTCCTCTTATCCTTGGTTTCAAAGTTACACGTGTGAAATAGAGTGGATTGTGAAACAAAGCGTACGCCGAATCGAAAGGCTCTTCGGCTCTGTCAGGGAAAAAACAATTTGAGAAGAGGATACAAGCCCGCTTTTAACCCTTATCATGCTGAATAAATTACCTTATTGAATTGCTGTAACATAAAAGGAATGAAAGCACTGATAGAACTTGTTGTTAAAAAATCAATATTTCTTACAGAAATAAATTTCATAAACAGCTCTTGCAGGAGAAGTACAGGCAGGAGGTGTAGACCAAGATCAGACTGCACTTATGTGCAGGCTGATTTTGGTCTACACCGGAATATTCCAGGCTCAGCATGACAAGGGGTAAAAGCGTTGCTGAACAGAAATTGTTTGGCAATGCTTTTCAAAGCGGACATGTAACCTGGGTAGAGAGATTTGTTAACCGTTTGAACGCAGATTTCAGGACACCTTTTTGTTAGAACGTTTGTCCCTAAGCTGAGCTGTAGCGCCTTTAAGATGTGAATATAAAGGTGTTCGTTCTCTGTCATGATTGCTTCAAAATATGAGACTGTTTTACTTTTTGAATTTTCACACGCCCTAACGCTTTACCGTACAACAAAATTTTGGACTGGTCCAAATTGAAAGAAGTTGCAAACGATATTGTCGATTGATGAAATTCATTTATCTATTGTTGCCATACGGGGTACAAAAACACACTAGTAAATGAAGAAATTGCTTGTGACAATCGTTGGAAAAAGCACCATATCATCGGTGTAATTCTGAAATCTCGTGACTACAGCTTGAATCAAGCTGTAGCTACGAGGTGTAAGAATATATATGTATATCTACACATGACAATAATTTCCTTTGTGACCCATGATACCTTTTGACAAAGATTGACCTTTTTAAACTTTAGAGCGAATAACTCACACAATGGAAAGTTTAAAAATGAATCCAAATCAGTTAAAGGCGCCACTCAGCTATCTTCTACCAACGCGGTTAAGCATCTTACAATTGGGGTTAACCAAGCATGCCCGCTTAATGTAGCTTCAATCGCTCTCTGATAAAGTGCATTGCTCTGTTTTAGAAACGATCAATTTCCTTCTAATTTTCCTAATGCGGGCTTGTTTTTTTTCTTTTTTCTACTAGACAGCGATTTTCAATGTTACAGCTATATAGATGCTATTTCAAGAACTAAACAAAATACGAGTAAAAAATCTTAGAATACTTGTAAATAGAAGTACACTTTGATTGTTAATGTTAATCTCAGTGGTAGAGCATCCGACTCTCGATGTTAAGGTCAAGGAATCGATGCCCAGTCGTCGCAAATATCCTTTCCAACATTTGTCTCCCACCAATGGGTGGATATTGGGTGTCGTAAACCTAAGCTGGATTAGCAGCTGGAGGCTCGAAAAGGATGTAGTGTTTGTACTGATGTGATAAATACCAAGAATCCATGGTTTTGAAGGGACGTAAATTAACATAAGATTGATTGAATGGAGTTTTACCTCACTTTTAAAGTTATTTCAGTCATATAGCGGGTGTTGGAGGACCTAAAAATGGATTCCTGGTATTTCTCACACCAGTAACGTAACGTCTACAGGTTTGGACGGATAACCCGTACTTATTAACGTGCTATCTTGGCATCGCTATCGTCGGTTTTGGACTGCAAAAACGTGCAGCAGTGTCGGGTTATCCGTTCAAACCTGTAGACGTTACGTTACGTAACGTCATATAAAGGAAAAACTTTGATGATGACTCATGAAAACTTGTTTTCACTTTTTAAAAAAAAAACATGAAAGATGGCTCTATTCCAAGACAAATTATCCATGCTGACTTAAAAGTAAATAGAATCTCGACTTCATAGCAGTTTTAACCCAGTCTCATATTGTGGTGCTCTTTGACGCCCCACCAGAAAATCAATAGGTACAATAAGCGATTTCTTCATTTTCCATAATATTTTGACATACAATTTCTTCTTTTTATACAATATTTTTCTGTATAAAATCACCGGAACGTTAAAACCAGCGATTGAACAGGAAAAGGTTTAAATAAAAGCAAGAAAAGTAGAAGAGAATAAATCGTCATATTTTCAAAATGAAGAGACGTGATTTAAAGCAAATTTCATGACAATTATAGAAAAAAGATATTATGGAATATGTAAAACGACTGCATTGTAATTTAGCATGCCAATATGGATTTTCTTTATAAATTTCTCCTTTGAAATACAAGCAAGACAAATTTTGTAGTAAGAGTCGATGTACATTCCTAATGAAGTACCAATACTTTGATTGGTCGAATGAATGAATGGGGTTTAACGCTACTTCTAACAGTATTTCAGTCATATCGCGGTAGCTGGAGCACCTAACCATAAATTCCTAGTCTTTCTCGCACCAGTTCTACCACTACATCCTTTCTGAGCCTCAAGTTGCTCACCCTTTACTTAGGTTTACGGTTATCCACCCAATGATGGGAGACAAAATTGGTAAGGATATTTGTCGCTATCGGGGATCGAACCCTGGATCCCATGATTGAGAATCAGAGCTCTATCAACTGTGCTATGGACGCGGCGTACCAAAACTTTGAAGCAGATTCCATAAATCTTCCTACTAGTAGAAAGTAAATAACGTTGTTACACACAGGCACAAGATGAATAATGACATTGCACATTATTCAATTAACCGGTCTTTTTTCCCGGCAGTGTTACTACTTGATAGTAATTGACTTGAGCAGGGTGGTAAATAGAGCTAGTCAGTTATAGATATACCTGTGTTAACCAAACTCTTAAAATCACCTCCAACTTTTGTAGGAACCTAGTATTGCTAAATATACAGAGACACCTGCAATGTGACTACTGTAGAGTAAAAACATTGTTCAAAAAACACCCAGAAGTCATTTCTATGATTCTGAAATCGTTAAAGGCGATATCCTTCTTTCTTTGGTAGAACTCATCGGAAAAAGAAATGACTTAGTTTTGAACTGAAGAATTTCCATTGACAATAAAAGAGTCGATAGACCAAACAGTTGATACATTTAGACCGAAGTGAACTTTGTAGACATTTGTAGCACAATTATTTGAACAACTTTTGTTGGTTTAGCGACTTAAACGTCGTAAATGCAGCTTATCTAAGCCAATGTCGACCAATGTTTAAGCTCAAAGTTCACTTCCTGTATAAATTAATGATATGATTGGTCGATTGATTCTCCGGTCACCATCTGCGATCCGTCAATTTACTATCGATAAATGTTGGATTAATTTTGGGTTCAAAGTTCACCTCCGGTCAATAATAATAATTTACTTGTTCCATAAATGTCGCCATGTCTCTCACCAATGGGTGGATAATCGTAAACCTAAGTGGGATAGCAGCTGGAGGCTAGGAAAGGATGTAGTGGTAGTACTGGTGTGAGAAATACCAGGAATCCGTTGTTAGGTGCTTCAGCCACCGCGATATGACTGAAATACTGTTAAAAGCGGCGTTAAACCCAAATCAATCAATCAATCCATAAGTGTCGCTGTTGTTGATGTTATTGACAGCCGTCATCCGTAATTGCTATCTTTTGACTCTGGATGGTCGCAGCCATGTGGCTTGGGGTTATCCAACGGTCCTATTAAAGCTATGACGCTAGATTGTAAAACGTTTCGACTTTAAAAGAAACATGTTATCCAAGTATATTTAAAAACTGTATACCAGAAACAACCAGACAAACTCTCCCAACAAAATCTATGACAAATTGTCTTGCTTAATGTTGTAAAATATTGACTAGTACTTAATCAGTTCCCAGTTTGATTGGGCATGAACGCATCGCTACCGCGGAATGATTGAGTTCAGAACGAGAGAAAATGAGAATTTCTCGTTTTTTACCGTCAGTGAGAACAACGAATATTGGGCAGTGTCCGATATCGGCAGCTCATCCATCTAACAAATTGTACCATTCCGATCGTCTGACGAATTAGTTATACAAAAGGAGTTGGGGGTGTTTTTAATTTCAAGACATATACACCTATAACATGCTGATTAAAATCCCCTTTTTCAGAATTGCACGAAAATCAAAGAGCTGCAAGTACTGGAATCCCTAGTTGTGGGATAATATGTCTCTTAAGAAATGATTATATGAACAACTCTAGCTTGAAAGGGACAGACGGGCGGTATATATATGAAGATCAACTAGCACATATGTGCAGTCTGTTCTTTGTCTATAGCTCCTGCCCAAACAGGAATATTCCGGGACCAGCATGGCAAGGATTAAGATACGTTCTATCAAGAAAACGGTTCCTCCAAAAGTTCAAGTCTATGATTTTATACATCTTACTGACTCTGACAGAAAGTTAGACTTAGATTTTAAATGGCTTATTTTGCAAAATTGTTTAACGGTTACGTGTAAATAAAAATAAAAAAAAAAAAAAAAACAAAAAAAAAACCCACACAATAAAATAGTTAATTTGCGACATGAATGTCGTAATTACAGCTTAAATAACATGTAGGTAAGACGTATAAGTCGCAAAACTAACAAAAATGCTTTACAAAATATCAGCCAATCTCGGATTTCGAAGTCAATTTTCGGTCTAAATGAATAGTTTTATTTTCTTTTTTTTGTTGTCGCTGTTGTTGTTGTTATTGTCATCTGCGAGCTTCAATTACTTGACAATGCATTCCGGCTTATGATAAATGCTTAAACTTGAATTACATTTATGACAATTGTGGCCTTTGAATAAGACAAATATGTACGTGTGTAGCTTTGTGAAAGTCAGTGTCAAAAAAATAATGCTATTTTCAAATACGGGAAATCGGGTGAAAAAACCAAACACTTTAACTTTAAAGGGATTTGACCTTGATGTTTGACCTAGACAGATGACCTGGCCATTTGTGTTAGAAAAAAGGTTTGTATCGGAACGATTCCACATGTAAAATATGAAAACCCACGTCTTTTTGAATTAAAAAGTATTTCCAGTATCAAAAATGAATTTCAGTAGAATGAACACACGGAGAAATGGGCTGAAAAATTACGTAAGTTAACGGGGCATGCCGACTAAAATGGATCCCCTTTCAATATGACAAAGCATACATGGTATATTATACTACTTAAAAACAACAACAACAAGAGAATGTTTGTACCATACATACATATAGTTAGTCAACTTCTTCTTGACTGTCTTTGACACTTACCTGAAAATATATAAAACGATTCATTATAAGAAATTTAACTTACAATAGTGTAATGGCTTTGCATGATTTATAAGTACAAGAAATGGTTGTAGAAATCATTGATTGTTCTATAAATTTCGGGCCGTATCAATACAATTGACGGGTAGTGCTTTAAATCAAAGAATCAAACGATCAATCATTTAGACCTGTGGTGAGTTCTAAACTCACAAGTTTATTCTAAGCAGTTTTGTAGGATTTGTGACTTAAACGTCGTATATAACTTGATTATACGGAGTCATGAATCCCCCCTGCCAGCAGTTGTACTTCCTCATGAGTGAATGGAAATCGGAATAATCTTTTTAGCGAATATTATATAAGTAGAACGTTCGCCGCCCTTCGTTCGACAAGATTGTACTTGTAATTTTAACCCATTTGCTCAGTGACACTTTAAGACGCCCTCAAGAAAAAAATGGAAATCATTGTGGAAAATGAAGAAATTTCTGGACACAAGCAATTTCTGTATTATCCTCAAAATTTTCTAACCCAAAAGTAAACGAAAAAATCCAAAATTTCATAAACTTTGAAAGGTCGTCGGTATCTCCTTTCAATTTGGACCAGTCTAAAATTTTGCCGTCTGCTACCCTGTTAAGCAAACATTACTTTATTTGTGTTCAAACTGCGTTTATTTTAATGCACTTTTTGGAGAGCTTCATTAATCGAGTCTTTTCCATTTTTATAACGGTAGAAACTAAACCCTCCAGACAGCAGTTTGTCTACAGGTTCGTTTATCTGAGACAAACATCGTCTAATTATTTACTGTAAATAGAAATATAATAAACGCGGACCAATCGTTAATTCACTCAAAAGTGTAATCAAGATAGCAAAATTTAATCAACTATGGCTGGAACTATTGACATTTTTATGATATATTGTACATGTAAATTTATCAAACCACGATGGGGGAAAAAGTTAAGGTTGATGAACAATTCGAAAGGTTACTGAAAAAAGTATGCATGTTTCTCTTAGAATGAAGTGACCCTTTCGTTAAATACTTGGATACAATAGACGAGTCTCTGGCCCGTCCTACTGACCTCCGTCAGGAAGTTTTGACCTCGATATTAAAGGGCATTATTCATCAAATTTGTAGCTAGTAGTATGTGACATGTAAGATAAATGGTTGGTTAGCGATCTAAAAGTCGTATATAACTGGTATAAGCTGTAGTTGCGACGTTGCTTTAAATGAATGTCAATCAATGCTGGAGTTCAAAAATATCTCACGGTCTAAACCTTTATTGGTAGACCTGATACCCAAATTCACATTTTAATCCACGAATGGTCATTGACAAAAAAAACAAAACACACACACACATATGTTACATTTGGGCAACTGTATTTTCAAAATTATTTTAACACGAAATTTCAAATAATTTCTTGTTCGAAGCCGGAATTCTACATTGCAGGGATCTTGAACTTGAGCAACCGTTTTGCAAAAACAAAACAACAACAATAAAAAAAATGCCTGTAATAAGAAAGTTATCCTTTTCAGACAATTTTTTCCACAACAAAGGTTGCTTTCATTCCAAATTGCATCCAATTTTCATTAACCATAAACAAAACATTCATATATGAAGTTAACTCCTGTTTTCAAGACAGCTTAATAAAGGACGACTTTCCATCTCTTCGTGTTATTGATTGTATCCGGACTCTGTGTGATTGAGCATGAAGGAATAGACGCCCAAGAACGAGTGTCTTACTGGAAAGACAAGATGGGTGATTGTACTATTGTACATTAATTCTGTTTCGGAAAGTCGACACTTTTTCCTTGTCCAACAGAAATGTTCGAGTATTTAGAACCTATCATTCGGATACCCCCCATCCATCCCCTTCGAATCGAAACGAATTATATCCGAATTGACGCATCGCAGCTGCTAATCGGGGAATGGATTGACCAGTCAACTTATTCATTGAGACTAGAATTAAACTTTGAACTCAGACATTAATGTTCAGTATTTGTGATAGTTTTGCGTCTTAAACCATTCCACAATGATGCTTTTGGCAATAAGCAATTTCTTCATTTTACACATTGTTTTGTCCTCTGATATTTGAAAAGAAATCAAATTCCATAAGCCATAAATTGTCATTTGCATCTCCTCTTAATTTGGACCAGTCTAATATTTTGCGACCTGTTAATTGTTCAAACATCGTAACTATAGCTCATTCGGCCTGCAATTAAGATTTTTAGGTCGCCAACAAAAAGAGTGCGTTTATTCATTTTTCACTGACCACGTTTTTTAAACAAAATAATGTCGTTTTTTGCCTCAGTCGAACTGTTATGTTATAGGTTAGTGGGCGGGGCCAACGATCTGTTAATTTCTCCACAGAAGCCGTAAAAAGTGGTTAATTACAGAGGTCTAGATAGAAAGGGGTTATTTAAAATCCTTATACACCAAGAAGAACCTTTGTTGTGGGTACTCATTTGAATCAATTTGAGACGATTCAAATGAGTACCCACAATATAGGGTTTAAGGCAGCATTGGTGAAATATTTAAATCTAAAACCCGAATTACGCCCTCAATCTGTAGCTTTGTACTTACATTAAACTTAATAGATGCTTATACCATCGTTGCGCGAGCAAAATGGCGTAACTGCTCCTTTGTCAAAGCTGCAGATACGGTATTTTTATCGCGTACCCATGATTTATTCTCTACTTGCAATGTCTTGTTACGGTTCAAGAGGTCAATACATGGGCAATGCTTAGAGTTAATGTTTCCGTTAATAATTTACACACAGTCCTTATCTTTGCAATAGGTATATTTTCCCAAAAGGTTGTGGGATGCGCACGATACATTATATAGTCATAATCTAATAACTAAATATATGAAAGAGAAAATATATCTCTTGGTGCTTTATAGATGAACAAATTTGTCTTCCTACTTTCTAGTTTCTGTTGTAAATGCAACGACCTGATCGTACCATAGATATACTGTATCTTTCGCTACATTCGACGAACACTTCAAGTGGATGTTATTGCTGTTGCTTTATTATCATTTTCGTATTAACATTACAAACACAGAAGTAACATAATATGTAGAAGGTACTCCTTCAAATATGCTCTGGTTTGCCACCTTTCAAAATATTAGTTAGACCTCAAGGAACGAATTCTCCTGTTCCCAGACTCCACCAGCACAAAATGCTATAGGAAGGGGTGTAAAGTCTAAACCTGGTTTTTCAAAAAGACAAATTACTCAGCTCTGAATATTTCCTAGTTTTATCTTCTATCCACTATCTCGTTTTCTAACTTTCTCATGGCAAATGTAGCCTCTAATAAATATTTCTAAAAATAGATAAAGTAATTGTGGGAACTTCTAATATCATGAAAACTGCCAGTAATTAGATAAAGAGAACCTGTAATTATCTTAATTATTTCATAATTGCTTATGCTATTCAGTCCTCATCTCATCTGAAAAAAAGATTGAAGTCTGAAACGACTTGCGTTTGCAACAGAATTTCTTGTCTTATGTACATGTGGAATCTCCGTATTTTCAAACAAAACTTCTGCATTAAATAATTTTATTTTTAGTTTCGTCTATCGGAAACGGGCGTTCAGACTGGTAGAAAAAAAAACAACTGATTCATAGCTCATGAACGAAAACTTGAGAACGCAACTATTTTGTATGCTTCCGCACAAAGATGTTTATACAATAGAGTATCAAATTTGTAAAGTTTTTACTTTTTCGCCCGATGCTATTATATTATATTAAGAAATGAAGCGAATGTTTTTTTTTTTCATGGAGGTATGCATCGAAAAGCCTAATCACACTTATGTATGAATCCGCTTCACGTATTCATACAGTGTGATTGGTTTCCATGAAAGAAAATAGAATAATAATAATAATTCACTTAATCTCTTAATTGAACCTATCTAAAGATATATACTAAGGGGAAAAAGTTTAGCAATTTTTTTCGACCTACATTATTTTTCAACGTAAATGTATAAACCTTATAAAATCAGTTTCGTTTGCAATTTTTAAAAGCTAACTAACTAATTATGCATTAAGAGCACGTTTCCTCGCTTCTAAAGTCTGTCTGACGCAATTTTGCTGAAACACGTTCTGAACGTGCTTCCACATTTACGTGAAGTCTTTATCCACAATATCTATCCCAGTTTATTGGTTAGCATCAATAACAAGATAACTCATTAAAACATTTAAAAAGATTCAAATGGGACGTCGCCCAGGGCTTAACTTAGACCAACGGAACGTAGCCATCGGTATACTGACTGGTGGTATGATGGTAAAAGAGGTGGCTCAACATTTTGGCGTGAGCCAAAGTTCCATTTCAAGACTAAGAACAAAGTATCCTCAATTAGGCACCGTCAAAGACAGGCCACGTTCAGGCAGGCCACGTAAGACTACCCAACGTGAGGACAATTACATCGTGACGTGTTCATGGCGTAATCGCTTCGTCAATAGCACTCGAATAGCCGGTTTGGTCCGAAATGCAACGGGAACACGGGTCTGTGCTCGTACTGTCAGAAACAGACTTCGTTCGGCACGTTTACGCGCACGACGACCTTACGTTGGCATTCCTTTGACACGTACACACAGACATGCAAGATTGAATTGGACAAGGGTACACCGTCGATGGCCAAGACGAATGTGGAATCAGGTCCTATTCACAGACGAATCCCGTTTTAATTTGATGTTTGCGGATTGCAGGATACGTTTTTGGAGGCTTGATGGCGAAAGGATGGATCCCGCCAACGTTATTTAACATGACCGTTTTGGAGGCGACAGCGTCATGGTCTGGGGTGGTTTATCATACCGTGGCAAGACTGACTTGGTAGCTATTCGGGGAAACTTAAATGCCGTTCGATACTGCAGCGAAAATGTCCAGCTAGTGATGTTGCCGTTCTTGCGTCAAGGGCTTGCTACCATTTTTCAGCAAGATAATGCCCGCCCACATGTCGCTTGGCACACGTTGGACCTTTTACATGCTAATAATGTTGATGTGTTGGATTGGCCAGCCAAATCACCGGATCTGCCTCCGATCGAACACCTTTGGAACTATCTGGGTAGGAGAGTAAGAGACAGGAATGACGTTAATAACGTTAGAGACCTGGAACGTGTTCTGCGTCAGGAATGGAGTCGTATCCCTATGGCCATCAATCGTAGGCTCATTTCCAGCATGAGAAGACGCTGTGATGCCGTTATTGGCGCAAACGGTGGACACACAAGATATTAAATCTTTGTGTTACTTTTACTTCCCTACCCCTACCATGTTTGACGCTGTACAACAAACACGTATTACCTTGAAATCATCAGATTTTTTTAATACTGTGGCTAACACATAAAAGATCGATGTGTGAAAATATGGTTTGAATCCAAAGCTCGACACCGGAGAAATTGGCTGTAACGTACGAAATTGCTAGACTTTTTCCCCTCAGTATATTATATTATGAAAGCTAAAATGAAATAAAAATAATTGAATATGTGATTTGCCTTTTCTTCAGAATTTAGAAAAAAAAAATCTTTTGATTCACAAAAATAAAAAAAGTAAATGTCCAAAACTGACTGACAAACTTACGACGACAAAGTTTTAGACAGGCAATTTATAGTAGGTGTAATTTTCAAATCTGTGTTTTTGTGTAGAAAACATTGTGGACAAAAGAAATAAAAAAGACCCTGACAAACATTTTTTTTTTTCACAGCGTTATCAAAAATAACGTATTAATTGACCAATCGCTGGCCCCGCCCATTTACTCCATTAGTCCCACCCATCGACTCCAATAGGAAGTCCCTCTTTGATTTTAACGACTTTATTTGAAAAATGTATGGCAAGTAGCTCATAACATAAAGTAAAATGATTGGTTGGCGAACTAAACGTCGTAACTACAGCTTGAATAAGTTTATGTTGCTAAACTAACAAACATTCTTCACAAAAATGGCGGCCACTTTTGGAATTTAAATCTCAATCCAGGGCCGAATGAGTTATTTGATTGGTCGATATATTCCTTGATTGATAGTCGCGATTGGTCAATAAGATAGCTTCCTAGATAATGGAAATCGCTGAAATTGTTGAAATTTACAAGAACTATAAACAGCCTTAAAAATCAGTCATTATTTCTCTTAGGGAACCATTGAAGCTAAAGGTAATTGCGTGATTTTCTAACCTTTTAACCCTTTACCAGTCAAAGACAATTTTGTAATGGCCCAAAGAAAAAAGGTTTGGAAAACTTTGTAGAAAATAAAGAAATTTCTTATAACAAGAAATTTCTTCATTATCCACAATGTTTTCTATATAAAAGATTAAGACTTTCTAAATTTAACCCACTTGAAATAGCTCCCGCAACATTCTCCAATTTGAACCAGTCTAAAATTTTCTTTTGTGGGAATGTGTTAAGTCAGCAAAACCAATTTCTTACATAAACCATTTCAAGACGATTCTAGTAAGTCCCGACAGTGTAAAACATTGTTACTTTTTTCCGTACATATTAACCCTCATTGAAATACATTTCTTGCATTTCTCATTTTCGGGATATTTTAATATTGTAATGTCAAGCAGGATCCATTGTCATATCATTATTAAAAGTGATTGAAATCTAAATGACTCTCTCAGGTCCCAGGTATAATTAATACAGTGAAATATCAGCTTTTAAATCTCAATAGCTATATAATGGAACCCAACATTTTTATACCTGTCAATCGTCCTCAGGTAAATGATCAATAAAGTGAAGGGGTGATTCCTTGATTCTGTGACATAATGTTGAGTGCCGACTGATTTTTTTTCCAGTTTTAATGCATGATTCAATTCCTCAAAAAATGATTTGCGATTCAATTTGTCAGGCGAAACAATGACCCCATTAATTTAGTACGTCGTGATGTCCTACAAAGAATCGTATGGTTTTTAAAGTTTTGTATTTAAAAGATTTATTAAACGGGTTGAATTTATACCTTTCGTATAATAATTCAAAAATATGCCCCTCTATTCGTCCTTGTCAGTAAAAGGGAACATATTATTATCATTATCTAAAAATATTAGAATTTATGATATAAGTTATGAAAATGCATCGTATTTTACGCATCCAATTGACCAATCGCGACTGTCAATCAAGACATCTATCGACCAATCAAATCATTTATTCAACCCTGAATTGAGCCTTGAATTCCAACACTGGCCACCATTTGTCCAAAACATTTTCCTGTGGTTTTGTGACTTAAACTTTGTAACTACAGCTTATTCAAACTGTAGTTACGATGTTTGGATCGATCGCCAATCAACCATTTCATTTTTTTTGTTACATGTAATTGGCTATGAATTTTCATAGTCAATCAAAAACGATAGACCAATCAAATCATTCTGTTTAGCCCTGGAGTGAACTTTGAACTCCAACATTGGCCTACATTTATAAATTGTTCAGATATATTTGGGGGAAACACACACACACAAAATCAACAACAACAACAACAAAAAAAAAAAAAAAACCCGAAGCACTAATACAAAACGGTTTACATGTGTAATATATCTTATTAGTCATCCTCATCAGCTCAGTTAGTAGAGCACTGGACTTCAAGCCTGAGTCCAAAAGTTCGGTTCCCCGGCTGACCAAACTAACAAACTAATTGTCTTTCGAACGGGACGTTGAACCGAGGCCCCGTGTGACGGTACTATTCATCTAGCACGTTGAAAAACCAGGAGGACTCTCCGCAGTTTTGTCCTGTATTATTGCTCTATCCCCTGTAACAACTAACGTCTGGGAGCGCAGCACATATGGGTATGTGATCTTTTAGTTAGACATTGTTCTACCGTAGGATGTTTGTATACTAAAGTACAAGAAAATGACAAGAAAATCTTTCGTAGTTAATCAATACGAAATGTGCGTTCTATACCATGATTTATGAGCCCAAAAATCAAGATTTGGGTAAATTCTGAGACTAGACAACATTAATGTTGTCCAAGGGAACATTAATCGATGAAAATATCATCACTCAAACCTCACAGTTGAGATTAATAAGAACTGGGCTTAACCCATTACCGGGCAACATAATTCCAGAAAAGTAAGAAGCGGAAAAAAATTTAACTAGAGGCACTTAGGCATCGCTGTCGCTCGACTGGTACGATTTTAGTAGTTAACCCATTCCATTTGTTAAAACAAGAGAAGCTATATTCCTCAGTCTAGAAAAGGAAAACGAGAGACAACTAATATACAACATACTGAGGTCTAGCAGTAGTTGACCAATCGCAACAGTCAATCAAGAAATCAATCGACCAATCAAAGCACTTCTTCAGCCCGATATTGATGTTTGAACCCAAACATTGGCCGCCATTGTTGTGAAACATTTGTGTTGGTTTGGCGACATAAATAAAGTATTTATAGCTTATTCACGCTATATTTACGAAATTTAGGTCACAAAAAAAACTATTTGACTATGTTGTAACATGCTACTGATAATGGATTTTGCATAATAAAGCCGTTAGATATAAAAGTGCAGCTTCCTATTGGAGTCAATTTGCTAGGCCAAGGGAGTTAGAGGGCGTGGCCAGCGATTGGCCAATTATAAGTATCTAATAAATTTTACAAAATTACAACTACTGGGAATACGTTCATAGTTTTCAACCGATCATTTGTCTTCAAGCCCTCTAGCCAAAGGTCTCGTAGGGGCATACAAGAACAGTCAAGAAAGATAAGGTTGATATCCTCTCGATACTCTTTGAAGAATATCTTTTTTTAAAATCATCGATAAAAAGCCATGTTTTTTCATTGGAATAAAGTGTTTTCAAGGAATCTGACATAAGGTTACACAATGAGCTTTTTTGTTCAATTTGGTTATAACCAAACTTGAAGTTTTGAGGAGAAGATTTTTATTATATACCATAAATTGAAATATTGAAATCAGCCCAAAAATAAAAGTCGGGTTTTTTTGCTTGGATGCTTTTATACGAACAACATTGAAGCAGTCTGATAAAGGATCACACAAAAGCTATTCTGAGGAACTTGGTTAGATTCCAGACTGAAGGTTCTGAGGAGTAGAATATTAAAGAACTAGTTCGTAGACGTATACGCGACGGACAAAGAGCCGCGACAATAACCCACTAGGCTTTGTTTAGTGAAGACAACAATCAAGGCATGAACCTCTAATGTAAATAGCCTATCCGTAACATGCAAAGCAAAAGATGTATGCTCGATATAGTGAAACTGTTTTAATCAGGATATTAGTTGACTTCATTTCTAACTGATATGACATGTCTTTTTTCCCTCTTTATTGAAGAACTATACAGATTATACAAAATAAAGCGACTGTTTTCTTTTGAAAAATAACTATCTAAAGAGAGAATCACCAACATTGGCTAGGTCGAACTACAAAGGCAGAAGTTAGAGTTTCATCGACGTCTATGTCATCGTAATGCTTGGTGAGTTAAATATCTGTTCTTTCCATATCAAAGGAATAAAAAGAACAAAATCTTGAAAACATCGCACACAAAATTGATATTTGACTCTAGTTTCATGTGTCAAAATTACTACATTTTATTGGCTGAAAATTTTGTTTTGTTATTCCATAACGAAGACCTTGAGTACAATGATATTTTGAAAACTCACGCAAAATGTTTTGCGTGAGTTTTCAAAATATCTCTGTACCCAAAGTTCTCCGCAAAAAATGTTACAGACTTGTTATAACGACTTTGGGTTTTTTAATTATCAATAAGAAGTGAGGAGAAAAAAATGTAAATTTGAGATACACGTATGAGACGAAAAAGCTAACCGCACTTCTGGAAAAATAGCTTCACGCATTCTTTTTCTTTCGTTTAACCCTTGTCATGCTGAATAAATTTTTATTGGACATTACATGAAAAATCAAAGTCTGGAAGTTTTGTAAGGCTTTAATTGTGGGTCAACATTTCTTTTCACAAATGAATTCATCCTTGAATTCGACAAGCAGGTGGGTTATACAAAGATTAGACATATGTGCAGTGTGATCTTTATATACCTCCTGCCAAAACAGGAATATTCCTGGTTCAGTATGACAAGGGTTAATACCATTTTGAGTTTTTCAATAGAGGTCTGAATATATTTAATTTGACTCGAACATGTAAGCCTATAATAGCATGATCGTAAGAGATGGATTGCACCAATTGAGACATCTTTAGAATAATACAAGAAAGTCGTTGTTGTCAGCATATTTCTTGTAAACCCCTTGTTGAGTCAATGTTATGCTTAACTGTTAGTTTACCAGTTTTTAGCATTTATCTCTTTGTATGGTTCTGTTGTATGTCTGTCTTTCTGTCTATCTCTGTCTATCTCTGTCTACTGTAACTTTTTGAAATTGTTTTACAATACATGTAATAAAAACAGCTCTCGACCTTTATGAGATATATCACAGATGAAATGTTTTGTTTACTGTATTTGTTAGGAAAATCCAATTTCTCCAACATTGATACAGATACTAGAACCATGCTGTGATAAATTGAATCGCCGGACACCAGTGCTCTATCTTAGTAATTGTAGTCTAGACGTATGTTGTGATTAATGAAACATCTACAGTAATTGCATGCTACATGAATCGACAAGTCAAACAGAATCACGTTAACGGAACACCCTCCTCTAAAACTATGAGATATATTTTTTAACTTCGCGTTGAAGTCCCGGCTAAATCATTCATGGTAATCACTATATGCTTAAGGAAAGGGTAAAAAGTGTGCGTGCATCTTGCAATCGCTACCATTTGTTGAAATGTTCTAGTCAAATCCATACATTATCTTTCCCCTTCCAACACCAATCAATGACATTTTTCTTTTTGCATGGTTTACAATGACATAAGAATACCTTCAAAATCTCATTATCTTCTTTAAATCGATATAATTTTACCATATACTAATTCTTAATTGATAATTCTTTATAAATCGTATAGATACCTAACGTAAAACAACCACAGCACCATTTTTCCTTTTATTTTTTGTGACATACATGCATATCATAGTTAGCACGTACATGATATTAATCAAGAACTTCTTTCAATTCGGACAAGTCTAGAATGTTGATGTCTTGTAATAGGTAAATGTACAAAATTGTTGTACTTTCGTCATTTTTTCTTTTTTTTTTGCGTGTGTGAGTCAGAAAGGTAGTTCATTGTAAAATTATATATATAAAAAAGAAGACAAAAAAATAATATAACAAGATTTGCCTGGATATCGTTTCCCATGTTTCCTACCGAAGACATTTGGGCAAGATTCTAGCATGACTATTTCTCCGAAGTCTGACAGGTAATATCGTTAATCCTTCACATCGTAGGTTGGCGAGCAAAATGTCGTAAATACAGCTTAATTAAAGCTATATTTATGTCATATTTCTCGCCCACTGACAAATATATTTTAAGTGTATTACGAGAGATGTTAAAACTTACATTTGTTTGGAACTGAAGTTGTTCTTAGACGGAAGCTTCACGGAAAAGCGAATTTAACCAAACAATAAATGGACCAAAGAAGAAAAATATCTGGAATGGAAGTTAAATGTTGACCTTCGCCATTTATATGATAATATTCTTCTTGTCGGACATAAAGATCGTAACTACAGCTTGAGTAAGCCCTTTAATTTGCTTTTTTTGTTTCATTTTCCTTGTCAAAAATAAAGCCGTTTGAATGGTGACAAAGAACTGTCACCACTTAGAATAAAAACGCAAAATGAAATTGCGCATAGCGCGGTTTTTTTTTGTTTTTGTTTTCAAGAAACTGTTTTTTAGTCAAGCTCTCTGATAATAAGGTTACATATAACAATACTTTTTTCGTTTGAGTTCCATCGAAGTGCAATCACCCATTAGATATCGCCTAAAAAGGGCGAGTATCGTGTTATCGACAAATTGTCTAGAACATTTTTCATGATAAACGGAAGGTGCTATCTGTTATATTGATAATATTATCGTGAATAATCATTTGATATACGCCATTTTTTCACGTTTATTATTTCGTAAGTGGTTGCAGTTCCTTAGCACTAACGCTATAAAACTCATGCAAACTTTCATAATCTGGCATCTTTACATAAAAAAAAATCTAGTGTAATTTAACGTTATATCCGGCATATATTCATTTTATTTCATTCCTTGAAGTTTTCTTAAGGGATGAAGAGAATGATTTTTGTAATCGTTGAGGTAGGAATCGAAAAAACTAATCACATTGTGTGTAAACGCGAAGCGGATTCATACATATGTGTGATTAGGTTTTTCGGTTCATACCTCCATGAAAACAAAAAAATATTCTATTCATTTCTTATAATTAAATAGCATCGAGGGAAAAGAGTGAAAACTTAACAAATTTTGATACTTTTTTCTATCGGACTATTTTGTGCGGAATCATACAAAATTACCGCGTGCTCAAAATTTTGTTAATGGAGGTATCAATATTTTTTTTCGACCAATCAGAACGCCCGATTATGTTAGACAAAACTGAAGATTAAATTATTAATAAGTATTCAGCAAGAGTGGCAAGTAACTTTATACATTTGGAAATTTACTGTGGTAATTACAATTGTTAATGTTTTATCTATATGCTGCCATTATAGAATAACAGCGATCGTCTATGACGTCAGCAATATATGTGTTGCACAAAACGTAGTACACAATTAAAAAAAGGTAGGACAAACAATAGAAATGTTAATCAATAACGCGATCTTGAAAACGATCTTAGCTTCAACATGGCCATTAAAAACGAGCTGATTTCCTTTAAATTCGGTTTTAAATGGAACTTCCATATCTTCCATACTAATCATATGGTAGAACAATCTTTGTTTGTCCTAATCTTTGGGAAGCGAGACGCACCGTCGCAAAGATTGTTTCAGATCTTAGTAAGACGTCACTTAAACAATTGGTGCTAATATATTTAACAAGGGTATTGAACTGTGTGGGTAAATAAATCAAAATGGTCATCATTCAAGTGCAGAGTTAAAAAAAAATGACCTACCTATACAAAAATATTGAATAAAATACAGAACTGAATTCTCTTACAACTAAACAAGACAGAAAAGGGAGGGTAAGAGAGATTGAGACAGAGGTAGAGAGAGAGAGAGAGAGATAGAGAGAGAGAGAGAGAGAGAGAGAGAGAGAGAGAGGAGGTAGATATGTAGAAAGATAAAAAGATAGACAGATAGATAGATAGATAGATAGATAGATAGATAGATAGAAAGAAAGAAAGATAGATAGATAGATAGATAGATAGATAGATAGATAGATAGATAGATAGATAGATAGATAGATAGATAGATAGATAGATAGATAGATAGAGAGTTTGATAGGGAGATAGATAAATCGATTTATAGATAAACAAATAGATTAGATAGATAGATAGATAGATAGATAGATAAATAGATAGAAAGAAAGAAAGATAGATAGATAGATAGAGAGAGAGATAGATAGACAGGTACGTAGATAGATAGATTGATAGATTGATAGATTGATAGATAGAATAGATAGATAGATAGATAGATAGATAGACAGATAGATAGATAGATAGATAGATAGATAGGTAGATAGATAGATAGATAGATAGATAGATAGATAGATAGATAGATAGATAGATAGATAGATAGATAGATAGATAGATAGATAGATAGATAGATAGATAGATAGGTTTTGGATTAACAGCGTCGATCCGTCTATTGACCTATAAGTGTATCGGTTACATAAAAACTAGAATTGCCGGACAATAAAACGTTAAGAAATGTCCAAAATCAAAATGTTGCAGACAACAATTTTTAGTCTACGAAATTTTTAGCTTTTTTGTCCTTCGAGATAGAAAACATTGTGCATAATGAAGAAATTGTTTATAACAAATTATTTCTTCAATTTCAAAAATGTTTTCCAAAGCTTTTTTTTTTTTTTCTTATAGTGTATCAAAAAGCGTTACTATGTTGGAAAGGGTTGTGTGCCAGTGTGTCATATCTTTTTTTTAAAGGGAAAGGGATAGAAAGCGATAAAAATGTTCCCAAGTTGATGATTGCAGTTGATCAAATCAAATTTAGCACAGAGTTTGTAATGCTAATGATATTTATGCCCCCCTAGGCTAACAATTGGAGGGTTTATCAAACAGAATTTTAATCATATTTGCAGGCAATATTTGAACAAGCAATGTCCAGAAAAAACAGAGTGTGATTTGAGGTTCACATCATGCATTTATGACAATTTAATCGATATGGAAGATTTTAGTCAATTTAGAGTGCGACTGCATAAATTGGATTACTCTCTTGTTAAAGGGGGGTATCGATGGTATTTTTTTTTATTTTGTTTCCATGTTGCAATTTTTAATACTTTTTATTCCCACTCCCATTGTTTAAATCCAATATTCTTAAAGTAGTTTTATAAAATTAGATATCGTTTATTAAAACAAACTAGGGTATATCATTAGTAGCCTATGTAAACTGTGTAATTATTTCTAGATTTGCAATTAATGTTCGGACAGTCACAAGGTGAATTTAACCGTTAAAATCACGCTTTTAATTTGAACTCGCTCAAAGTAATGCCATCAGGCGTCACTAGGAGTACTATTCGCTAAGCCAAATTCTGATTCTTAAAGATCAGTTGGAAACCGTCGAAAAGGGTTATATAAATATACAAATATGGACACTTACTATAGTTTTGCGTTATCCACTTAATCCTTGTCATGCTGAACCCGGAATATTCCGGTTTTGGAGGAGGTGTAGACCAAGATCAGCCTGCACATAAGTGCAGTATAATCTTAGTCTACACTTCCTGCTTGTACTTTCCCTGTTAGAGTTGTTTATGAAATTGATTTCTACAAGAAATATTGATTTTTGTACAAGTTCTGTCAGCACTTTCAGCCCTTTGATTTTACAGCAACTCAGTAAGGTAATTTATGCAGCATGACAAGGGTTAATGTTAGAAAATTCAGGACGTTGATTGTTTCATATCTCAATTTGTTACTTTAGGTATATGCTTAGAGGCGATGCGGTGTCGAAAACCGAAAGCAGTAAATTCTTGAAATTACTCGTGATTCCGCGGAACCTTTACTAGATAACGACAACAACAAACAAAAATTAAAGCAAACACACACAAACGCATTCAGCTAGACAGATTACCACGAAGACGATATTGGACTCATATTCAAGTATCAATTGTTCGTTTGAGTGTATTTTGGGGCATTTGATTTTTTCTTTTTTCTAAGTTTAAGAATCTTCGATATCTCCCTTTAAAGATAAAGAAGTCCTTGCTGACCGATTTCTTCCTGTTAACATATATGCTCGATGAATCTCAGACATTGCTTTTTGAAACCCTTTTTTTTTCTTTTATATTTCGATCAATTTGTGATGATTTGATTTTAGTTTTGTCTATCAAGATCCAAGCGTTTTGAATGGCTTGCATTTTAATACTTCCATGAAAAAGGTTTTGAGCTCGCAACTATCTTGTGCTTGTGCACAAAGAAGATCCATAAAATTTGACTCAAAACTAGTGAAGTATTTGAAACCCTTTAACCAATTCCTACATAGTGGCGCTTTTTGAAGGCCAATGAAAAATAGCTTTGAAAAACATTGTGGAGCATGAAAAAATGCTTGTAACAAGCAATTTCTTCATTTTCACAATGTTTCCTACCCAAAAGACCAGGATTCTTTTTACAAAATTCACCAACAAAAAATAATCGTCTGCAAATGGTTTCAATTTGTACCAGTCTAAAACGTTGCCTTCTGATAATGGGTTAGCTATAGTTTGACATAAAAGAGATACCGCCATAGCGCAGTTAGTAGCGCACCAGACTCCCAATATTCCATCATTGGGTGTCATGTTTTTTCCCGTCGGCGGCACATATCCTTTCTAACATTTGTCTCTCACCAATGGATCGATATTCGTAAACCTAAGTTGGATAGCGGTGGATTCAAGGAAAGGATGTAGTGGTGATACTGGTGCGAGAAATACCAGAAATCCATTGTTAGATGCTCCAGTCGCCGCGATATGACTGAAAATTTGTTAAACCCCATACAAACAAAATACAGACAGTAATTGAAATAAAATTATGCAGCACACACATAAAACTCATTAATGGCGTAATATATCGATTCCTAAAATACACAAATGACTGTCAATTAGTGATTCTGTTTATCAACTGGTCCGGAAGGCTCCAGTCAGATAATTCATTTAAACTTTATTTTAGTTCTAAACCCCTTTCACCTAACAAACATAAGACATAGATGGTACTAGATGAGTTTAGAAAAAAAAAAAAAAAAACAAAAAACAATGTTGACATCGAAAAAATGACACATTTTGTACTCCTCGATCTGAACGAGAGTGATTTGTTTACAGCTAAACTTGCTTTAAGCGACCACTCAATGTACGGCCGCAATGTGATCGTTTAATACAATGGTCGCTTAATACACGTTTTCTGTGATATAATAGGGATCAGTTTGACTGCATACAAAAATTGTTGCAGGATTATCCTTTATCCTATGTTGGTGAAACTCATTAGAATTGTCTCAATGAGACGGTTCTAATGAGATCCGCCAACGAAGGATTTAGTTTTCAAAATTTTATAATCAAAATATCGATATATTAAGATCATTTGTTTTTAGAAAGGAAAAATTGTCGCTAGTCCTTTATAAGCAAGTTCAACGGTATACGTTCATGAAGTTTTCAGAGAGAGCCTTTTCCAATGGCGGGCGGTGTATGTTCAATTGCAGAAGTTCTTCGATAATACCATTCCCCACCATGGGGCTATATTTCGAGTAATCCTACGTCTTAGTTATTTCCAATTTGTTGCTCAGCACACCAGGAGGGCCTAATAAAAATCCTTCTGTAACATATTTTCACTTATATTCCCTCTTTGTGACCCTATGGGTCCTGTCATAATTCTTGTTCTGTAGGCTTGGAATGTCATTTCCAATGTACTAAATCAAACCTACAAAGGCTCTTTGAGCTCTGAAAATGGAAAAACGTATCAGCAAATAGTTTAGGGAAAACAGTTCAAACCAGATCGATAGATGCGAAGAGAATATTTTCTTTATATTTGTCTCTTCTCCTTCCATACCTTCAAACAAATGAATTTGATTGGTAACATATTTGTGTACATGAAAAGCCCGCGATTATTGAGATTCTTTATGTCATTACCACAAAGCAAGATTCTAGACTGGTCCAAATTGAAAGACGATTCAGACGAAAATGAAAAGTTGGTGGAATTTAGAAAATGTTCTGCTATAGGATAGAAAGCATTGTGGACACTCAAGCAATTTCTTCATTGTCAACAATGTTTTCCAAAGTTTTTTACTTTTTTCTTTTTTTAGGGGGCGTCAAAAACGTCATTGTGTGGGAACGCGCTAAAGAGCTCGCGAATGATATTCAGAGGCGATGGGGAAAAAATTTAGAACAATTACTATGTTATAAGTTTACTAGTTTAAATATCGTTGGTAGGGATCAGAATTCAAGCTGTAGTTACGAAACATATTGATTGCCATTCGACGATTTGTTTTGATAGTTACTGGCTGTTACGATCCGTTATTATTACTCAAAGAAGCATATGAGTGTGTGCGTGTGTATGTGTGTGTATGTGTGTGTGTGTGTGTGTGTTTGTGTATGTGTGTGTGTGTGTGTTTGTGTATGTGTGTGTTTGTGTATGTGTGTGTTTGTGTATGTGTGTGTTTGTGTATGTGTGTGTGTGTGTGTTTGTTCATTTGATTTGTTTACTTTTGAATTGACGAATCGCCAAACAAAATTCGATTAGCCAGTCAAATCATTCATATAGACCGGGAGTAATATTTGAACTCCAACATTTATGCTAAGCAGTGTTCTTGATTTAGCGACTTAAACGTCAGAACTACAGCTCATTCGGGCTGAAGTGAAGACGTTAAGGTCGGCATCACAAGATTTTCTGTATATTTTTTGTCCATGACCAAATATTTTACAAAATAATGACGTTTAGTCTTTTGGTAGGTCATTGGTCGTGGCCTGCGAATCGTAAAATGGTTAGTCTGGTAATTTTTTTTTTGATAATCCGGTTATTTCTTGTCCAAACTCGGACCGTGTTTGAAATTGGAGATCGTTGTACGTATAACATTCGGCTTGCTCTGATAAGTAAAGAAGACTATTTCAAATTCACTGTGGAATGCACAGAAAAAACCGAGATTGAGCAGATGCCATAGATTACGGTTAACATAGCTAAGCCCGTAAAAATTACATAAACATACATGCTAAATCCGAAAACTAGGAGTGCCAAACTATTTTAATAACTTTACTCATTCGATAACTAGACAGCATCTACGATACTCTATCTCCGCAACATACTTATTGGTGTTGAAGTATAGCTGTATAAATTAGAAATAAGGTTACAATAATTAAAGAAATCAACGTTTCATATAATACTTAACTATAACTGAACTAACGTAATCTATACATCCATGAATACTACTGTTGCTGGGTTCAAACAAACGATTCAATCAATTGCATCAAACACGAATAATTGTTTGTTTGTTTGTTTGCTTGTTTATTTGGATAGGCTTTAACTCCACTTGTAACAGTATTCTAGTCATACCGCGGCGCTGGAGCACCTAAACATGGATTCCAGGTATTTCTCACACCAGCACTACCACTTTAACCTTTCTGAGCCACAAGCGGCTCATCCCACTTGAATAAGCTGTAGTTACGACGTTAAGTCGCCAAGGCATCAAAAAAGGTTAACAAAAATGGCAGCAAAATGTGGAGTTCAAAACCCACTTCTAGTCCGAGTGGGTGATTTGATTGGTCAATTGAATATTTGACTGGCAGCTGCAATTGTTCAATTAGTCGAAATGATTGAAATTATCGAGTCGGCATTGAAAACACACATTTACTGAAAATACAAGGAAGTATTCACAGCAAGAATTCCGTCGTGCACGCAATAAACGTGATTATTTTAAGAGGAAATGTTTTATTACGTACAATCGAACATATCCTGCTGCTTAACTTGAAAGTATGGCAAGACTGTTTATGTGGTGCTATCAGTGGGAAAGGAACCTACTTTGTTGGTGTTCATTTAAAACTCATTCATAATAAAAGATGTTGCAGGGATAAATACGAGCTGGAACTTTCAAATTATATAAATAGCCAGTTAGAATGGTCAACAAAGAAGAAACTACCAATGGCGAAAGTCTCCTCCTGATTAACCTGCGCAGTTGGCACAGACCGATCAAGGTCGTAACATTTTCCAGAAGCCCCCTTCGCTTGTCGAAAACAAATTAAAAAGAGCGGTCACGGTTACACGTTCGTTAAATTTGCACCTAGCCTTAAACCCGAACCCATTTCTTTTTTGCGGAAAAATAACCATTGTATAGAAAACACTTCTCCAGTCTTACACCGATCTATAACGAACGACAAAACGACCGTTTGCTAATGTCTAAAGAACTTATATTTAGCTATGATAGACGGATAATTGACCCCGAATACTGTCTCCGCTGGCCCCATCCACTGACTCTGCTGGCCCCGCTCATTGATTCCGCTGGCCCCGCTCACTGACTCTGCTGGCCCCACCCACTGACTCCGCTGGCCCCGCTCACTGATTCTGCTGGCCCCAACAACTGACTCCGCAGGCCCCAACCACTGACTCTGCTGGCCCTGCTAACTGCCTCCGCTGGCCCCACCCACTGACTCTAACAGGAAGTAACGCTTCGATATTTAAGGGCGTTAATATGCAAAATTAAAAATTAATGGCCATTAACATGAAACAAAAAATATGATGGTTTGTTTGCGACCTGGACGTCGTAACTATAGTTTAAATAAACTGTAGTTACGATGTTTAAGTAATACCTTGGCTTATGTCGGGGTTCAATGTTCATTTGCTTGGTGGACAGCCTTGATTCGTCAATCCCGCTGTACACTTTATTAGTAAAGGGACTAAGAGCCGAACAGATCGATTCATATGGGTGGGAAGAACTTCCCGAGTGTTTTTGATTATTTGACCCATTCCCTGGAAGTCATTCTTTTTGACGCCCTACAAGAAAAACAAATAGGAAAACATTGTGTAGAATGATCAATTTGCTTGTGACAAGCAATTTTTTTCATTTTCCTTAATGTTTTCTACCCATAAAACTTTTAAAAAATCTGAAAAATCCATAACCTTTCAATTATCGTATTCAACTCGTTTCATTTTTAACCAAACTAAAATTTTGTCGTCTGGTAATGGGATGAATAAAAATCAAGAGGCAATCAGGTATCTCTAACATTTTTTTTGCTCCTAGAACAATGTTCTATTGTACGGAAGAATCGCAGAATATGTGAAGATTACTATCAATTGGAAATTTGTTGGCAGAGTTTCAGATGAATATGTAAGACAGGTCGCCTTGAAATGTTTACAATGCGAATTTAGATACTTTAACGGTGTAAATTGATGTCGATGTTTAACCCTTTCCTGTTTTCCAAAATTTTAGACCTGCCCAAATTCAAAGGTTTTGCAAACAAAAATTTAAAGTGGATTCAATTTGAAAAATAGATATTCAGTAGGGTAGAAAACATTGTGGAAAAAGAAGAAATTGCTTGTTACAAGCAATTTCTTCTTTTTCTACAATGCTTTCTCAATCATAAAATCAAAGGGATGTAAAAACCAGGGATTGAACGGGAAAGGGTTGAAGGTATTAAATGTAGTCTACATCTCAGCCAGAGATTATAAAACTTTTTTCGTACTCAGTTGAGAGTTTACTCAAACTTCAAGTTTGGATTTAAGACGTATTTCTGCTTAGATTCTATGATAATTGCATGAAAATAAATGACAATATTTGTAGGTTTTTGATTTTTTCTTCTTTATATACAATTGAGATTAACCCATTCCAACACAAGAAAATTTTAGACTGGTCCATATTGAAAGAAGCTGCAGACGACAATTTCAAGTTGATGGAATTTCTTTTTTTTTATTTTTTTTTTAGTCTTTTGGGATAGAAAACATTGTGGATAATGAAGAAATTGCTTGTTACAAGCAATTTCTTCATTGTCCACAATGTTTTCCAAAGTTTTTTTCTTGTGGGGCGTAAAAAGAAGGGCTTGAGTTGGAATGGGTTAAAACAACACGTTTGTTAATGTTTGGAATAAATTCTCAAATCAGTAAAAAAAAAAAAAAACAGTTTTATAATCTCGGGCCCATTTCGAATATTTTTCTTCTTCAGGTCACAGTTTTTTAACATTACTCACTTAACCCTTTCCTGTTTGGAAAACATTTTTTAGCTTTCTAGATTCAAAGATTTTGCAGACGAAAATTTAAGTATGGTTCAATCCGGAAAATAAACATCCGTTCAGATAGAAAATATTGTGGAAAAAAGAAGAAATTGCTTGTGACAAGCAATTTCTTCTTTTTCTACAATATTTTCTCAGCTATAAAATTCAAGGGATGTAAAAACAAGGGATTGAAAATGAGGGGTTGGAGTAAATTAATTTTCTTTTATGTTATAAGTGAGAAAAATGCAACATTTGATATTAAGTTTGTTTTGATGAAGAGCATCGATTGTTTTGAACTAATGAGTTGAGTTTTTTGGGTGTAATTGGAAATAATTTCACGCTGACATTATGGAAAAATACTCCTTAATTTAAAAGAACAAACACGCACCGATGATTTTTATTACAAACCTAGAGGTAGGCAATTTAAATGGCCAAAACACATAGGAAGCATAGGAAAGAAGAAGTTCATGAACTTACACGCTAGAGATAAAAAAACGAGTCCGTCGAAAAACAATGTTTCTAGCAAAATGAAACAAAAGGTGCCTTTGATTTTGATCTTGATAAATGATATGGCCTTTATTTCAACATGAATATTTATCAACGTGGAAAAACACAAGTGCAGTTAGAAAAGCGTTGCCTCTATTCCTCTGTCATGTTAAATTGTTCATTTATTTATCTTTTTTTTAAGTTGATAAAAAATAAATGATCGGTGTAAAATTGAATCTCCGGTCACAGCAAATATCCTTTCCGACCTTTGTCTCCGAACAATGGATGGATAATCGTAAACCAATGTGCGATGAGCAGCTGGAGGCTCGGAAATGGTTTAGTGGTAGTACTTGTGTGAGAAATACCAAGAATCTATGGTAGGTGATCCAACCTCCGCAATATGACTAAAATACTGTTAAAAGTGATGTTAACCCTTTCCTGTTTAATCCCTGATTTTTATGTCAATGTGTTTTTATGATTGAGAAATTGTTACAAGCAATTTCTTCCTTTTCGACAAAATTTTCTACCCTACGGAATAATCATTTTCAAATAAATTCAAATTAGAATTGTCTTCCACAAAACCTTTGAAATTGGACTAGTCTAAAATTTCAAAATAAAAAAAACAAAAAAATAATAAAACAAGATGTGTTTGTGAAACACCATGCCCCGGAACAGGGTGATTTTTATTGGTTTATAATTTTTTGTTTTCTGGGAAAAGGGTTAAAATTTTGACATTGATCTTGATGAAATGACCTTCCCCAGTTGAGCCTTGTTGAGGCATAACTACATACCAAATATAAGCATTGCAACTTAATTAGGGATGAAGTTATAGGAAAATGTTTTTTTGGCAGGTTAAAATTTTAAGTAACGTTTTAGGGAAAAGGGTTAAAAATTTTACCTTGACCTTGATGAAATGACCTTCCCCAATTGCGCCTTATTGAGACCTATCTACATACGAAATATTAGTAATGTAACTTAATTAGGGATGAAGTTGTAGGAAAATGTTTAGTTGGCAGGTTAAGTTTTTGAAGAACGTTTTAGGGAAAAGGGTTAAAATATTGACCTTGACCTTGATGAAATGACCTTCCAGAATTGCGCTATGTTGAGACCTAACTTCATACCAAATATTAGCTTTGTAACTTAATTAGGGATGAAGTTATAGGAAAATATTAGTTGGCAGGTTAAGTTTTTGAGTAACGTTTAGGGAAAAGGGTAAAAATTTTGACCTTGACCTTGATGAAATGACCTTCCCCAGTTGCGCCTTGTTGAGACCTAACTACATACCAAATATTAACATTGTATCTTAATTAGGGTTGAAGTTATATAAAATGTTTAGTTGGAAGTTTTGCAGACAGACAGACAGACGGACGGACAGACGGACACCGGTAAAACAATATGTCCCCTGATCTATCGATGCGGGGGCATAAAAATAAAAATCGGGAAAGGGTTAAACCCCATTCAACCAATCAATTAAACAAACAAACAAACTAAAATTGAATTCGTTAACGGCTGTTTTGCCATGGCACATCTTCGGGATATTTTCATACAGCACAGTAAGCTTTATATTCCATAACATAGACATTTTACGGGCATGATAAACATCAAAGCAAAATTTGTCCCGAATAAATGTCATTTAAAGTCGGAAGCATATTACAGTCGTCGATAAATTACAGTAAATTCAATAATATTTGTTTTGTAATGTTCACGATTCGATTATACTTCAACGGGGATAAAAAGTCACTTCTTTATAAACAATAGCCGTTCAGTCCCGCATTCTAACGGTCCCTAAATATTTTGGAATACAGATTGTGAAAATGAATATTTTCTTTTCAAAATGATTTCTTCCCAAATAGTCCGCGATGCTTAACCCACTCCCACACAAGCCCTCGTTTTTACGCCCCTCAAAAAATGCTTGGGAAAACATTGTGGAAAATGAAGAAATTGCTTGTATCAAGCAATTTTTTCATTATCCACAATGTTTTCTATCCAAAAATACAAAAACACTTAAAAATCCATCAACTTGAAATTGTCGTCTGCATCTTCTTTCAATTCGGACGGGTCTAAAATTTCACTGTGTGGGAATGTGTTAAAATGTTTATCAGCTTGAAATTATCGCCTACAACTACTTTGAAAATGGAACAGTTCAAAACTGTGTCGTCTGGTAATGATTTTAAGTCACAACAATAGCGACGGTAATTTTCTAACCGGTCTGTGTACTTTGATTACATACGAAGTGATCTCGGTATAGAAGTTCAAAAAAATGACCTGTTTGTTTCATTTGGGTTAAACGCCATTTTTTTTAGAGTATTTCAGCCATATCGCGGAGGCTTGAGCAGAAAGCAAGGGATTCCTGATATTTGTCACCCCAATATAAACACAACATCCACTACGTGCCTCCGGATGATCCTTCCACTTAGGCTTACGATTATCGTTGCAACCGTGGATCGAACCCAGGATTTTATGATTGAGAGGTCGATGCGCTACCAACTACCCTATGGCCGCGACTGTTTATTTCAGAAATATATATATATATGTATATCGTCGTCGTCGTTCTCAAACGACGTACATACAGCTTATGTATATTGTTGTTTTCTTTGAGGAAAAACTTGATCACACCTTATGAATACGCAAAGCGGACTCATGCATTAGTGTTAATAAGCTTTAAGATTCTTACCTTAATGAAAACAAAAACATAGTTTTATTTATTTCTTATAATTCAATACCACCCAGGAAAACAAACCAATACTTTTATCAGTTTTGAGGTAAATTTTATGGATCTGCTCTACCCGCAAGCGTACACAATACATGTAGTTGCATTCTCTAAATTTAATTCGTGGAAGTTCGGCCCAAGAAAACACTGGAATAGTGATAAACGAAACTAAAATTATATTCTTTTGGGAACAAGAAGACCTTCTTCCTTATGAAAATACCCCAAATTGGGATCCCGTCCGTTTCCACTGTAGGTAATATCAATACTGTCGTGCAAATGTGTGTAAACAAAATATGATTAAAGAGCAAAGTTAAATTTTCTTCATTCCTATTCGAGTGAAAAGTTGCTTGTGCGCATTTACCTCTCATCGCCCTATTTTTTCTGATTAATCGAATCCAAATCAAAAACACTTTTCTTTATCATACAAATCATCCAGAAAAACACACACACACCACACACACACACACACACACACACAAATAAATAAGGAACAAAAAATATAGCCTTGAAATAAGCATGCGCTAATTGGCCACAATATTTCTTCCTTTAAAGACATTTTTAGATTATTTTACAATTCTAAAAGTGTTATGCAACGTCTTTCAATATGGACCTACTTACAGTTTGTCGGATGGTACATGTAATGGATTTAAGAATAAACATATTATTTTTTTTATCAAGACATACTACTATGCAAATTGACTTCAGTCTACAAATTTCTGATTGATAGATTCTTTATTTAGACTTGTACATTACATACATCGTCGACGTTAACAAATATTCAAATATTTATACAAAACTATTAAAGACCAATAATGATATGCTATTAGTTAGTCAATGTAGCAGTATTAATTATCTCTCTTTATTACATTTTACAGACTTAGGACCATTAAGTCCACAATTTCCCGTCGATCAATGTTTTCAATGAGATTAATTAAGGATCATCCAAAGAACATCTATGTATACTTGGTTGATATCAACTTCCTTCAACATTCTGAGAAACAATCTTCAACGATTGCAGTATATACATACAGAGAAAGGTTTACGGATAGAAGCACGACGAACAGACGTCAAAACAACGGACACAAGGCCCCGACATTCATTCTCTGGATGTCGGCCTACCGAGTCCTAAAATCATGCGATGTATAGGTGTTAGCTGCAGGTAATGTCATACAAATGACTTTCTTCGACCAATAATTTTCCGATACATAAAACCGACGGTTGGTCCAAGAAGCAAATAAAGATCGCTACTTTTGATATTACTTTTCAATAATGTTTGTGTAAATAAAAAAAGTTACACTTGATTAATCTTCGTCGTGGTCATAGCAAATAATAATGCACATGAATAATATTCCAGGGGTTTTATTTGTCAGTTTTTTCTTACTATCAGATTAATGTAAAACACTATCTGACTCAATTTTAAATGTTCGTTTGAGCGTATTTTTGAGCCATTTGAAATTCTTTCCTAAGTGTAGGATACATCGATACCCCTTTAAATGCTTGGTGTGTTATCCAGAAAGGCTTGCATTAATGATGTTAATTTATGATTTTGGGGGAATTCAAATGTTTTGATGACGTCATAAAGGTCTACTTATTGCTAGGCCGATGAAGAAAAATGCATTCGAAAACATATTCAAATGAAGAAATTGCATATTACAAGAATTTTCATTATCAATACTCTTTTTCCACCACCCCACTACACTAAATAAGTAATAAAAATATCAGTTCACTGTTCTTGTCTTCTACTTCTTTGAATTGAGACCAGTCAAACAATCTTTTGTCCGGTAATTGAGCGATATCCCCACCCGCTGATTCCCCAGCCACACCCACTGACTCCAACAGGAAGTTCCACTTTGATATCAAAAGGCGTTATTTTGCAAATTATATCCAACATGAACTATTTCTACCCAGGTTTCATATATGGCTTGTAGCTGTTTTTGTGTATGTGTCCGTGTAAGGCATCATCTATATTTGTGTGCATGCGTTATATATCAAGAAATGTCAGATCTTCATAATTTCTTCTTACTAAAGACACTTTGGCCAGAATATGTCGTGACCTTTTCTCCTGGGTCTAGACTGGTTATTTCGGTAATCTATCTTATTCTTAATTTATATACGACAGAAGTGTTAAAACTCCCAACTATGGGGTATGAACCCAGGTTTACGTCTTGGATAAGCTACTTAACATGTACAATCTGATTAAGATTTATTTCTAAACTGAATAATAGTCAGACTATAGCATCGTACGCAGCTGGCTAAAGCTCGATTTTGTGTGCTTGATTGCAAATGAAAAGAGCGCCTTAGAGCTGAGAATATACGCCTGAAGGAGCTTGAAAGTGAAACGGGTTAGAATGAAAAAATTGCATTGCAAACACACAAGTTTCAAAATGTGAAATAAAGCTTACTTTGCTTTTAATGTATAAATTATCGTACTAAATTGCTGTCAAAGGGCTGAAATTACTGATAGAACTTGTTAAAAAATCAATCTTTCTTTAAAATCAATCTCATAAACAACTCTGGCATGAAGAGTACAAGCAGGAGGTGTAGACCAAGATCAGACTGCACAGGCTGATCTTCGACTACAACTCCTGCCCAAACCGGAATGTTCCGGGTTCAATTAAGCCAGTATACAGGTGAATATGGGAAATTAACAAAAATGAAGGACTATTATTTCAGAATGACATTGATTGATTGATTGAATGATCGAGTTTAAAGCCACTTTTAACAGTATTTCATTCATATCTCGGCGGTTTGAACCCTTAACAATAGATTCCGAGTATTTCTAGACAAGGGACTAAATCGACACCTCGGCTTTTTCAGAAAAGCACCAATCTGATAAGACAGTCATGTGAAATAACACATTCTGTCTCATAGCAACGCATGAGCTTTCGTTTCTATTGACGGATTTACTTCATTAGCTTGCAAAGCGTCTGCTTTAATAGCTTAAGTTAACAGATAAAATTTTGAGGTCTTCTCAGAGTTCAAACGAGTGCAAACTGCCTCTGGAGGCTTAACCACTAAATCCACTAATTGTCTACGACAAAAAAGTAGTTCTTGTGTATACTCGAGTATATTGTGTTCAAAATGACTGGCCACATGAATTAACTTTATTGAAATTATAGGGAACACCTTCAAAAGAATGCTTTACAACTCATTCCTATTCAATCCCGCTTTTAAAGAATCCCCCCAAAAGGCTTTGGAAAACATTGTTGACAATGAAGGAATTGCTTGTAACAAGCAATTTTTGTATTGTCTGCAATGTTTTCTACCCTTCAAATGGCAAAGAAGATTACATAACAAAACAATGCTTTGCTAGCTTACTTTCAGTATATATTATTTAAGGTAGTCTAAATAGAGGAATTCGAATACATACAGATACCTTTCCCTGAATTTGTATAATTAGGTCAAATATCTAGAAAAATCCTTGGCCCGCAATAACCTAAATGTATTCATAGGAAAGGGGTATTTTCAAGTGATTTGTTTAAAACAATTTCTTCTAATTAAACGCCGCGAATTGAAAAATCACGCCAAAATGACATTTATGTATTTATGTCAACCAACATGAAGTGCTCGTTTGCGTTTTACGAGTTTAATGAAACATCGATGAAAACAGCTTAGAAAGAGGAGAAAATAATAATTTTAGGCTTACAATATACATAGAAACCTAAAAGATATATTAGATAAGTAAAGGAAGAATAAGACTTACAGAGGAGAGAATAAGAGGCGACTTCAAGAATCTTGTGAAATATGATAATGGTGATGATGACTAACAATACATGCGACTTTCTGTGAAGAAAGGCAGACTAAATCATATGTACAATACGGATCGCGGCGTATGGAAATTGAACCCGCTTTACATTTATTTAGTTTCAAAACATAGAACGAATGATTGATTGAATTGAGTTTAACGCCACTTTTAACGGTATTTCAGATATGTCACGGCGGCTGGAGCACCTAACAATGGATTCTTGGCATTTCTGACACCAGTACTTCCACTACATCCTTTCCTAGCCTCCAGTTACTATTCCTTTTAGGTTTACATTTATCCATACATTGGTGAGAGACAAATGTCGGAAAGAATATGGGCCGCCGGGGATCGAACCCATGACATCCCATGATTGGAGATTAGGAGATGCGCTACCGACTGCGCTATGATGCTGGCACTTAGAACGAAGTTTGAGTTTAAACGTACCAAACATTCGAGTTTCTATTTTTGATTTTGTCTCGTCACATTATAACTGTAAAGAATCATTAATAAATGAGTGTTAATGTTTTATTTGTTATTTGTCTCTAGGGAATCAATTGTTCATTAATGTAAGAGAACCTGGTGGGCAAACGAGATTTAATTTTCAATGTGTAATATCGAAATTCCACATACCGGTACTTCGGCTGGCTTTGCTAGTTATGTATTTAACCCATTACCAGAAGGCAAAATTTTAGACTGGTCCTTCCCGGTAGTTGTCTCTCGCCAATGAGTGGATAATCGTTAACCTACGTGGGATAGCAGCTGGAGGCTAGGACATGGTGTAATGGTAGTACTGGCGCGAGATATACTAGGAGCCCGTTGTTAGGTGCTCCCACGCCCGCGATATGACTGACTAATTCTTAAAAGCGGCGTTAAACCCCATTTAAAATAAATAAAACAATAAGGATGGTGATTCAGCTCGACTATCGTTTACTTTTATGTTGAATCTACTTACGCTGTATGCCACATATCCTTGTAAAGAGACTAAGAGATACAGGGTGAATTTTGAATTACAGAGTAATGAGTTATGATAAACGTACATGTAGTTGTGTTTCGCGGTATTTCAAAAATAAAAACAAACAAACGGAATAATAATAATAATAAAATAGAAGTAAAGTAACAATAAGAATTAAGAAAAAATAAATGATAAAAAACCACTCTGAGAAATTGACATTATCAATTTTAAAATTGATTTGATAAACCAAAACATTTTTCACCATTGGATATATTTGAATATCAGTTTCTCCACAGTTGATTTAGTTCTTGGTCGAGATAGTTACAATCCGTGCTTAATAAGACTTCGCCGTGAGTAGGAAATACAAAACGTTAAACTTCTTAAAAAGTTAAGCGTTGTATATTCCCAAGTGTGGTGGTATCGATTGTTGAAATCAAATTAAGCACAGAGTTCGTAATGATAATGCTATCTTTACCTCCCTACATTAACGATTCTAGTGCCTATCAAACAGAGTTATAATTATACTTGCAGACATTGTTTGCACAAATGCTGCATAAAAATAAATGAGCGTGACTTTAGGTTTAAAATATGCATTAATTACACCATAACCAAGCACCGTTAACAAAATATTCGAATGGTCTTAAATTCATAGAAGCAGTAGATGATAATTTTTAAAGGAAAAGTGGTAATGATAACGATATAGAATATGATTAAAAATCTTTTTCCTTCGGGGTAGAATACATTGTGGATAATCAAGAAATTGCCTGTAACAAGCAATTTCTTTATTTGCCACAATGACTTCCGAAACGTTTGAAGGGCGTAAAAAGTGGGGGTTTATTAGAATGGGTTCATTTAAATAAAATATTTAAGTCCTCGGATTTTTTAGGAGTAGTGATAGAGGTGTTTGTATAATAATCGCGAAAGTGGATTCCGTTTGAGGGAACTAGACCACGATGTGATTGACTCTAGAACAGCTAGGTACACAACTATAACACTATCTGATCGATCTCCGAAAAAGAATGTTGCCAATCAAATATTTTCAAATCTTAAACAGAGAAAGTGTAGCAACATCGATTAATACTGAACAAGTTAGAACAACCCAAAACTTCATCGTCAGTTAAATCAGACTAATATTTGATCGTTCGATCAATGTCCAAACGGCTGTGTGAATTATCTTCGGTGTATGAAATGATTTCCGTATTGATAATTGTTAAAGGGGTCGCAACCATAGAGTAAATGGTAGTGCGTCTGACTCTCAATTATGAGGTCAAGGGTTCCATCCCCAGTCGCGGCAAAAATCCTTTATGGCATTTGTCCCCCACCAATTGACCAATTGCGATCGTCAATCAAATAACCAATCGACCAATGAAATCATTCATTGCGACAAGAAATGAGTTTTTGAACTCCGACATTCACCGACATTTTTCTTAACTATTTTGTTGGTTTGGCGACTTAAAAGTTACGACGTTTAGGTTGTCTTCCGACTATCATACTCTTTTGTTACATGCTACTGGTCATATTTTTTTCAAAATAATTCCGTTTAAAGTCAAAGCAGGACTTCCTATCGGGGTCAATGGGCGAGGCCTAGGAAGTCAGTGGGCGGGGCCAGCCTTTTGTCAATTGGTAGGCATTTTTTAACCTAATAAGGATGAGCAGCTGGAGGCTCAGACAGTGGTAGTACTTGTGTCAGAAATACCTGAAATACATAGTTAGGTCCTTCATCCTCCGCGATTTGACGGAATTACTGTTAAAAGTGGGTTTAAATCCCACTCAAACAGATACGCCATTGGTAAAGGTACCTACCTCTTGATTTGTACCGCAGTGGCCAATAACACTAGTGTGTGATTGGGCAAGGCACCACCAAGCTTGGTTCGGTTATACCGACGAAGGGTATGCAGACACGAGCCTAGCTTACCCCTTTGCTGTTTTCATAAATTTTAGACTCAGGTCCATATTCTAAGACTTTGTAGACGACAAATTAATGTTAATCTTACTTGAAAATAACCACTCAGTATAATAGAACAAACTGTGGAATACATAAACTTCCTTATTACAAGCAATTGCAACTTTTCACACCGTCTGCTCAAGTATAAAATGATAGACGTAAAAAGCAGTGGTTGAACAGGAAAGGGTTAAGCAGTAAGGTAAAATTGTCGAAGGAAATGTAAACCTATGCGCGAACAATATTTGAAAACTGAATGCAAATCATTTTCTCTACATCGAATATTTGAAACCTAGATTAATTGTATTGTTTCCATAAAGTAAACAGGGAGAAAGAAGTTTGGTCCAAAATGATAAATGTATCCATAGTTTATTTTACAGAGCAATCTTAGAATTGGGACCTATGCCTGTTTACTCAGTATGAATAATCAATCCGGGAATCCGACATTCCAATTCAGATGAGACGTCATGTTTATCCCATTCCCATACAATAACGCTTTTTTGCGACAACAATATTATTTTTGGTTGAAATCATTGTGGACATTGAAGAAATTGCTTGATACAAGCAATTTCTTCAATATACATAATGTTTTCAAACTCAAAAATAAGAAAGACAAAAAAACATCAACTGTAAATTGCCGTATGCAACTCTTTGAATTTTGACCAGTCGAAAATGCTGTAGTCTAGTAGTGGGTTAAACATGTAACTTTTTCGAAAATAAATGGATTGAAAGAAAACCAACAACAAAAAATGATTTTTACTGGGAATGTGATGGAAAAATAAGATGATAGTTTTGCTCATATACATATATACAATGTATGTAACTTGAATGTTCTATCTGTTCATTTTTCATTTATGCCCAATTACTGTCGTCCATTTTGATGTTACATGGTCATATTTACGGTATTTTTCGACGATTTTGTAAAGAAAGCTTCGCGCATAATTTATTTAAGTGCATGCGTGACATTTCCAACCATTACACATGTGTACCAAGTAGATAGATAGATAGATAGATAGATAGATTTATTTCGGCATAGCAAGCATGTACACAGATTAACACAATACAAGATAAAAAATGTAACATTCAGTATCATGTATAAGAAAAACTATGACACGCCAACCAACACCAAGGATATCACAATAAAGAGCCAGCCCTTATTTCCATTGTGGTCCTTAGTATAGGTGGCGTGACACAGAGAGGCATAACTTAACATTAATAAATATTATCACATCTTTTAGATATTAAAAGGAAAAATGAGATTAAATCCTACGCCGAATTGAGTTATAACTTGACATTAAAACATACTATCACAGCTTTAAGATATAAGACGGTAAAAATAAGATTAAATCATACGCCGAATTAATAGAACATAATATTAAATACTGTTCATGAAATGACTTTTGATGGCACCTTTAAAACTTTGCAGCTTATTCAATTCAGTAAGCTCAACAGGTAACCCATTCCATAATTTGATGCTGGAAAAGGAGAAGGATTTGGCACCATTGCCTTTAACCTTAGGTAAACAATATCCACCTTTTTGACTAAACCTAGTGCTATAACCATGGACAGAATCTTGGGAAACAAAATGCTCACTCAAGTAGTCTGGGGCCATACCATTTTTTATTTTAAATACATGACATAACATTATCTGATCGACTCTATTCTGGACTGGTAACCAATTAAGGGACTTAAAGTGGGAATGGTCAATATGAGCTCTTGAGTCAAGGTCAAGAACAAATCTAATTATTTTATTTTGACAGGTTTGTAACTTATTTTTAAGAACCTGTGTCAAACTATTATACAACACAGAACATGCGTAATCAAAGTGACACTGAATCAAAGACATGACCAATAGTTTTTTGGTGTGCTGAGTAAGAAAGTCTTTTTTACGGTAGAGGAATTTCAACCGGGAATTGGCCTTTTTAAGGACAGACTCAGCTACCGAACAAAATGACAGATTTTGATCTATATTGATTCCGAGGTACTTGACGGATGAGACAGATTCAATGGCAGTACCAGAGCAAGATATATCAAGATGTGATTTCGATCTAAGTTTTTGTCTGGACCCAAAAACAATTGACTCTGTTTTACCCAAGTGTAGCGATATTTTATTATCAATTAACCAGTGGCTGACTTGCTCCATATCATCAGTCAGGGCTTTTTCAACATCAGATAGACTTTTGCCAGATATGAGGATACCAGAATCATCAGCATACAGTAACGACTTGTTTTTTACCACTGCTGACATATCATTAACATAAATTAAAAAAAGGAGAGGGCCGAGGATTGAGCCTTGAGGAACACCACATGATATCTTTGAATTAGATGAATAGGTACCTGATACATCTATTAGTTGTTGTCTATCAGAAAGATATGACCTAAACTAATTTAGCACACCAACACTTAGTCCTGAGGCTTCGAGTTTCATCAAAAGAATTGAATGGTCTACCGTATCAAAAGCTTTCTGTAAATCTAACAATACCATTCCAATAACATTACCTTTGTCCTTTTCGTACCTGATATAGTCAGTGAGGTGAATTAGACAAGTATCACTAGAAAAACCAGTCCTGAATCCAGACTGGAATTTATATAACAAATTATGTTCTTTAAAATATGTTTCAATCTGATCATAGACTACCCTTTCAATAATTTTTGATACAACATTTAGAATAGACACAGGGCGATAATTACCAACAGATAATTTGTCATTCTTTTTATAAAGAGGAACAACTCTGGCTGATTTAAGATCATCAGGTAATATGCCTTGGATGAGGGACAGATTAATGATGTGGGTTAATGGACTAACAATACTCGGGGAACCATCCCTAATGAAACGTGAGGGTATGCCATCTAAACTTACGGATTTTTTGGCACTTAGTGAATGTAAGTATTTAAGAACAGTACCTTCAGACACAACAGAGAAAGAATAACTATTTGAAAAAACACCCTTATTTGCATAAAATATTTCTACAAATGATTTCCCAAATTTATGTATACTTTTTGGCAGCTTCTCAACAAGTTTACATGCAACAGTTGTATAAAATTTGTTAAAAGTTTCAGCAATAAGTTTCTTTTCAAAGCATACATTGCCATCAATGCTTAAACATAGATTTGTACAAGACCCTGAAGAGCCTTTCTTAGAAGGCAAACCAAGGTTTTTTAAAGTATTCCATAAAGAGGATGAATCATTTCTATTCTACTCAAGAATACTGGTGAAATAATCTTTTTTTGCTTTAACAACATTATTCTGAACTCTATTCCTAAGAATTTTGAATGATGCATAATTATCACATGTTTTATTACATTTATATTTACTGAAAGCTTTGTCTCTTTCATTAATAGCACTAAGAATGTCAGAGTCAATCCAAGGTTCTGTTCTCTGTTTAATTCTCATTTGCTTCACTGGAGCTAAGTTATCTAAAATATTTAGATAGCACAGTCTAATCAGAGTCTTCACTCTGCGCTCTATAGATAGACACTGACCCAAGCTTCTTTTAATTGATTGAATTGATTGAATGGGGTTTAACGCCGCTTTTAACAGTATTTCAGTCATATCGCGGCGGCTAGAGCACCTAACGATGGATTCCTGGTATTTCTCACACCAGTACTACCACTACATCCTTTCCTAGCCTCCAGCTGCTATCCCACTTAGTTTTACGATTATCCACCCATTGGTGAGAGACAATTGTCGGAAAGAATATTTGCCGCCGCCGGGGATCGAACCCATGACACCCATGATTGAAGATTAGGAGTCTGGCGCGCTACCGACTGCGCTATGACGGCGGCTGCTTCTTTAAACAATCAGCGAATATTCTAATTGCCCCGAATGGCTGTCCAGGGTGCTCAATGTGTGCGAGTCACGCACATGCGAAATGGTTGGAAATGCCACGCATAGGCTCATTTAAAACTCGAGTCGTGAATTCGGAGAAAAAAAAGTAGGATAATGTTATCCATAAGCAAAAAGATATGCATCTCGTTGTTATATGAATTCCGTATTCAAATGTTCCTCCGCCGTCATAGAACAATGGGCAGATAATCGTAAACCTAAGTGGGATAGCAGCTGGAGGCTACGAAAGGATGTAGCGGTAATACTGGATGAGAAAAACCAGGAATCCATTGTTAGGTGCTCCAGCCGCCACGATACGACTGAAATACTGACATAAGTGGTGTTAAACCCAAGTCAATCTATTCAATTCTCGTGTGGCACACACACACACTAAATGAACAATTGGCGACGTTTAAGTCACCAAACCAGCCAATGTCAGAGTTCAAATTTCACTTCCGGTCTGAAAAGAATGATTTAACTAGTCTATCGAATTTTAATTGACAGTCGCTATCGATTACATTGTATAAAGAGCTTTTTAAATCAAATCTTAATCAATTTTCTTAAAAAAAAAATCTTTCAACTTTGAGCTATATCTTGAAAATATCGCGATTTTCGCACGATTAGACCTAAATAACGAAAGCATGGCGCCCGATAAAAACATTGGTGTAACAAATGATTGTTTCAGATTTGATAGACTCTTTACCATAAATTGGTCAACGTTGACACTCTGGAAATGAAGTCTAGACATATACGTCATAGCAGATTTCACGAAACCATTACCAGACGACAAAACGTTAGATTGGTTCAAATTGAACGGAGTTGCAGACGACAATTTAAGGTTTATGAAAGATAGAATTTTCAACTATCTGAGTAGAAAACATTGTGGAAAATGAAGAAATTGCTTGTTGCAAGCAATTTATTCATTATACACAATGCTTTTCAATTTATTTTCTAAGTGACGTCAAAAAGCGTCTCTGTGTAGGAATGGGTAAACCCGCTACAAGACAGCACAATTTTAGATTCACACAGAATGATAGAACTTGCAGAGCGATAATTCAAAGCACTCTTTAAAAAGGGGTCATATAGAGAATTAGGTAACATGCAACTTTTCCTTTTCAAATAATTCTTTACAGAGCCATTTCTTCAGGGCGTGAAAATTGGGAAACATCTCATAATTGCTCAACACATTCCCACTCAGGCCCTCCTTTTTTCGCCCCTCAATATGAAAGCTTTGGAAAACATGGAGTATGAAGAAATTGAAGAAAAGAATAATGGATGGATTTCGAAATAACTTTGCATCGTTCTCTATCACTAGTAGATGTGCCATTTTGAAAAAAAAATCAGATAGCTCCAAGGTCAAGGTCATAGCTTATGGTTGAAGGTTACCATTAATCATGTTTTGAGCATAGTTCGTACAATTATGGGTGGATTTCTACATAATTTTGCAGAATCGTTCTCTATCATGAGTAGATGTGTCATTTGAAATAATTCAGTTAGCTCCAAGGTCACAGCTCAAGGTAAAAAAACCCCCAAAAACACACACACATAAAACAAAAGAATAATCAAGCCTATAGAGTATTTTTCCTAAAGTTTTGAGTGGATTTTAAGGTTACTTTGCATAATTGTTCTCTATCATGAGTAGGATGTGCCATTTCAAACGAATTTTCAGATAGCTCCAAGGTCAAGGTCAATTCAAGGTTGTTATGTTAAATTTAGCGTGTCTGAAATAGGGCGAGCATAAAGCCGCATCCTAGTCTGTCGTACCGTTCGTACCCCTTTCACGTTTATTTCATACTTTTTGTGACAGGGCTATATTCGGGGGCATAATCCGTCTCTGACGGTTCTAAGTGGTATGAATTTGTTATTATGTTATAATGAAAAACGAGTCCAAAGGGATATGATGACATATCCCTTATGGTTGAAGGTTACGACGAATTATAGATTATCAAAGATTGATAGAACGAATTAAAGGGAGACATTTTTCACACAACAATTAACAGATGATGATTATACCTATCATATTCCAAAAAGCTTTATTCTAATTCCTTACCTATTTCTTTTTTCAATGAATAGTCGTCTTATTCGGCTCTTTGAAACCATGCACATTGATTTCAACGTATTTTGTTTTCCATACTTTCTTTTTGTCACATTGGATTGCCTTTTCCAAGTGAGCGAAGTTGTAAAATGAGATTCGAGGGGGGGGGGTTTCCTTATTTCAAGACTCTTACATATTTGTCCTGTAAGGAGCGAATATAATGTGGACGAAATATGCGCTTTATCTAAGCACGACAACCTTATCGTCAATCTAAAAGCAGCAGGATTATACGTACATAGATTGACCACTCTAGACTTGGACTCCGTATCCTGACTTGAGTGTACAAAACAAACTCACACAGGTTAAGTGTGAGGGTTTGTCACTTTGACTGCAATTTCAACAGTATTCAAGGCATGACATAATTTTTCAGGGTACGGAAAGCCAGTGTGCGAATATAGAGACATCCACGTTCGTTATTATTTAAATAAAGGTTGGTAACGGAAGCGTTCTTTTGGCCATGACAGCTATGACCATTTATTCCTTCTTTTTTCACAAAAAGCGGGATTGAGTTGGTATGGATTAATACAATAATGAAATAAGAAGCAGCACACGCTATATCAATCCCGCGTAATATATTGATTTTAATGTGCGGTAATGGTAATAAATAGGTTGTTCCATTTGTAAAACGCTTTAGGAAGACGCTCCCAAATAATACTTTTAACTCGGCATTCATTCTTATTGATTATAATATCATAAATAAGATAAAATACACTGTTGTAAAACTGAAGTTAAATGAAAATCCCAAAATACTTTTCGAAAAAGTACCAGAGCCATCCAACATTTTCACCCAACTTTAAAGCTGTCACTACTTAAATGTACCCAGACCAGATTTTCTTTTTTATATATATTCCAGCACAAGTTTCCCAATGTTAGTTTTCGTAATTCAGCCGAAACCGTCGACAGTTGTCGAGTGTTCAACTTTTTTTTCGCATTCTAGAGGCCACATTTTTTGTCCAATGCCTTAGGTGAGTGCTTTTGCTCAAATATCTTATAACTTTTTTTAGTTGTTTTTTTCAATGTAATCCCGAAAATGTTCGGAATATGTACGTATTGTGTTGGCGCTCTTTTGCTAATTAAAATCAACATTTTATGTCTCAAATGCCCTTAAAGCTCCACTTTGACAGATTGTCATGTAAAATTTATATGTGTGTATCTGCCTTTACATTAGTAATTAATGTTAATTTCCTTATAACCGTTCTTTCGCAGTGTTGAATCTACTTAGCTCACTATAAATCAAATTCCATGTAATATATTTTCCGTAAGCCCTACGATGAAACATCGGAATTTATCGGGTGAAGTCGTAAGTCTTCGGGTAATGTCGAAAACGCCTGAATCGCTAGCGGAAGTCAATTAACGTTACTTAACTGAAAATCATTTGAAACCACCGATAGGGCATTTCTTTCGGTGCAATCGGTGTAACGTATTTGATTTCATTTTTACATATTTGTTGTTGTTGTTTATCTTGAATTGACGGATCGCGATCAGGATAGATAAATTTTACCGTTCAAAAATAGTATTTTTCTAATGACGGATAACATATCGTATAGAGAAATAAATCCTTCGATATTACCATCCCCTGCATTACATCATATTACGAGAAAACAAACCATATCTTCAACAACAAAAACAACACACGACAAGGGTTATCTTTCGAGAAAACAAAAGTCTAAATTCTTTCTGATCTGTTGCTCTTGCAAGCATTTTCAACTACCGCGGAGAAGTATTTTAACTATATCTATTATCTTCAATTTATTGCCGTGAAGGCTTGAAACAATGAAAATAATTTCGTATCGATTGCAAATATGCGTGTTTGCTAATCTTGACACTTATCTGTAGATTAGATGTTTTAATAGAATAACGGGATTTCTATTGCCAAATAATATTTTGTTTAGTACATCCAAAGAACAGGTAAATTCCGTGTTCTAACTGTTACTAAATCTTAATCAGTAATAAAATAAAAGGAAATAAAACCTTCAACCCCTTAATGTAATGCAAAATTTTAGACCTGTTTGAATTCATAGGTTTTGAAGACGACAATTTAAAGTTGGTTTTATTTGAAAAACAGTCATTCAGTAGAGAGGAAAATATTGTGGAAAAATGGTTACAAACAATTTCCTCTTTTTCCACAATATTTTCTCAAGAAAAAAAAAAAAAGAAACATGCACGTAAAAACTGGGATTAAATAGGAAAGGGATAAAAGAGTGACGATATTGACAAGGCATAGAATGATGCTGAGAAGAGTTTCAGTGAAGTTGTATAAATTAGACATGACGTAAGTGTAATTAAGAAATCAACCTTTCAGATAACATCTAACTGAATTTACGTCTTCTATTTTTTTCAAATGCATGCCACGGTGTAACAAGACGGGGAAGTAAGCACCCTGTACTCCATTCATATTATTAGAATCATTACGTGCAGTCGGACAGATTACGAACACGACTTGCACAAATGTACATTCAGTGTGTGTAATTCCTTTTATTTATCGTCGCTACCGTAGCACATGCCCGTGTGAGCAACGCCCCCAGAAGATGGTTGTTACGGGGGATAGTGCAATTATACAGGACAAAACTGCCGAGAGACCGTCCTGGTCCTTTAACTGATTCGGTGTAAAGCATCGTCAGAGGGTCTCATCCGAAAGACAGTTACTTTGTTAGTTTCGTCAACCAAGGGCTCAATCCCGGGATCATTAGGTTTGATTTGTTTTGTTTGTTTGGATTCGGTTTAACGCCGTTTTTAACAATTTTTCCGTTATATCGCGACGGCTGGAGCAACTAACAATGGGTTCCTGGTACCTCAATCCTTTCCTATCCTCCAGATGCTATCCCTTTTAGATTTTCATTTATACATCCATTGGGGAGAGACAAGATTTATGTGGGAACGGGTATACGCCGCCGCCGAGGATCAAATTACTGACACCCCATGATTGAAGATTGGGAGTCTGATACGCTATCAACTGCTCGATGACGTCGGCTAGTGAATTTTGAAATCAAGCGCTCTTCAAACTGAGCTAATCTGACTGACGTTCGATCCCTGCACTTAGTTCAAAAATGACTGACCGCGGCTGCCAATAAATAATTGATAGACCAATCAAATTATACATACAGACCGGCGGTGAACTTTGAACTCCCACATTGGCCGACATTTATGTAAGGATTTTTTGCTGTAGATATGATTTTCAAGTCGCCTACCTCCATTTTTTACCTTGTTTTACATGTGGCTTGTAATAAGTTCTTTAACCCTTGTCTTGTTGAATAAAATACTTTTCAGAATTGTCTAAAATATCAAAGGACTGAAAGCACTAGTAGTACTTGTTTTTCAATTATCAATACTTCTTTTGAAAATGAAATTTATAATAAAAAATCTTGTTTCAAAAGGATAGACAGGAGATGTAGAATAAGATCAGATTGCACTTATGTGCAGTTTGATCTTTGTCTATACCTCCTGCTAAAACTGGAATATTCCGGGTTCAGCCTGACAAGGGTAAATATTGAAGTAGAGCTTTTTGTTGGAGTTAAGAGGGCGTGGCCAGTGATTCTTCATTTTTAGCGAAGCTCCGACAACTTCACGGACGTTAAATCATGATCTCCGATGTGAAATCGCAACATCTGTTTGTTATTTTTTTAGGAAACGATTCGTTATATAATCAAATTTAGAGTACAAAACCAATCTGTTTTACTTGTTTTAACGTTCTGTTACGTGTAGTACATCTAAATGTCAAAAATGTGTAAAATAGGACAACAACAACAACAAGCAAACAGACTATTCTCATGCTTGAACTAGGTCACATGAGCCGGTCTTTAGGTGGTTTTGAAGCCAATCGACGAAATGCAGTTGATGACTTTTCTTGTACTTTCGTCTACTTCTCTATATTAGTGTGCGTACGCACCTCTAGTTTATTGTCTTTCTATTTGTACTAGTAAGTATATATTCTTTTGTTTTCGGTCGCTTTGTTCGTATTTCCCTCTCTGTATATATTTCTATAATATATTTTTGTTTCTTCTGTAATGTGCTTGTATTTATATCTTTTGAATAACACGCCCATCATACATAGAGTCGGAAAAGTAAAGTAATCGGCTTGCTAAAGTATAAAAAAAAAGTCTACTAGTAATTTAGGAATAGAACCAGGAGACAATCGCAAATGTTTTTATTCCGAAAATAATGCTCTATTGTAAGGAAGAATCACAGAAAATGTGAAGATATCATCAATTGGAAATCTTCTCTTGGCAGAGTTTCAGATGAGAGTGTTAGCCAGGCCGTCTTGAAATGTGAACAACACAAATTCGGATGCTTATACTAAGTGTACATGAAAATATACAGAAAATAAATGGTTGGGTGCTTACATAAAAGCCCTTTTTCGTATACTCAGTGTTCAGGAATTGGAGAAAAATAAAAGACTCCTGAGACACTATTTCGAAAACGTGACCTCGATATTGGAACTGAGCGAAGATAGATGGCAGCGCTCTATCGTTCCAACTGAACGGGTAATCTATACATGTATAAAATATGAAAATCCTGCGCTAACCCATGATTTTAAAGACTCGGGTGACCAGAAAACGCTTGTCTATCGAACAGTCAAAGACATTCGAACAATTTATGTCACATGTATAGATACGTCTACATGGATATTTCATTAGGCCATACTATGAAAAAAAAAAAATAATAAATAAATAAATAAACAAAATAGTCTGCTTAAGGGGTTGTCTTCCTGAAGCCATTTTCATTTGAATTTAGTAAAAGTATACCAGTACATTACTCACAAAAGGTAATTTAATAAAGCTTCAATTGCCATGACGCAGTCTCAGAAGTATACATATAGTATTGTAAGCTTTATATCCCATAACATAGACATTTTACGGGCATGATAAACATCAAAGCGAAATTTGTCCCGAATAAATGTCATTTAAAGTCGGAAACAAATTGTGCTCGACAATAAATTAAAGCAAATGCAATAATATTTGTTTTGTAATGGTCGGGATTTGGATACCAGTTTTACTGTACCGGTAATTTATAATGTATCTGTATTAAGTCTGATCTATTACCACACGAAATAATTTTGAACTGATCCAAATTCGAAAAAGTCGCAGACGACAATTATAGTCGACTGAGTTAAAGAAAAAAAAAGGGGGGTCAGTTTAACCCGAAAATAAACTATTTGAATGGATACTTTACGTAGACAAAGGTGTATGCAACGGAAGTTGTGCACTGTATATAGACGGGTTAGTGCAAGAACAATGTATACAAACTTACGAAGGTTTACATCGATATACTTTCATCGGCTGGGAGAAGACCTTATAAGAAGCTTGCTTTTTTATTCATTTAATTATTTTTTAATTAACTTCCATTTTACATTTTAAAAACAGAGTATCGAAATACCAAGCAAATAGTATCAAACATGTTCAGATCAAATATTTAAAGGGGGTATCGATATTTCTGAATCCTAGATAAGAAAAATTTGCCGGTCGCCTAAAAGTGCGCTAAAACGGACGCTTAGTATTTTGATTTGAGTAAGATTTCGCCTTCGCGGTAATCTGATGGGCTTAAAGCGGCTTTTAGAGGTTATCTTGGAAAAAGTCAGCGGGATTCTAGGTTATTTTAAGATATCATGGAATTCAGTTGTCGACACCGCATGATTTCATTTGCATATGAGCCAAAGTCAAAGGAAGGTAACAAAATGACAAGCGAAACAACCGAAATCACAAATCATGTCACGCTAAATGGTTAGCGCAAAACTATGGTATGTGTCTATATTCATATTAATGCTTATGGCAGTTTTACACTGATCTTTACAGTCCGCCATAACTCCTGTTGACGTAACGATGACGTTGGTTTGAGCAAACCAAACTTAATTCTGGATTTCGAGGGTAATGCAAACCGCGTGAATTACCCAATATTCTATGCCATCTCGGCTTAATCAACGGCTTACGTAGGCTTTTAGGGAAATACCCGGGTTTATTCTGATAAACGACCTCTGATTTTAGAAAAAAAATGCTTTTCAGAATATTGTATTAAGAGTTTATGAGAGGGAATAAGAATAATCACCTACCTTTAAGATATGACAATCTTATACAAGAATTCACAACCTGCATTTTATATTTAAATAGTTGTCATGACTCCGTCAAAGAGGAATTATTTATTCTGTACGAAAAAGGATGTACTGTTTCTTTCTGCTAACTAAGGATGAAGTTAATGAAAAAAAGGCGACCGTTGTTTAGCTAATTCATCCTACATATACCATTGATTGACCTAGGAATCCAATAAGAGATCGCTCGTTTTGATATTGCTTGTCAGAAATGTTTCTGTAAATCATGAAGGCTATGCTTGATTAATCTTGGTCGTGGACATTGCTAATAATACAGTATATGAATAATATTCCAGTGGTCTTATTTGTCAGCTTTGTTCGATTAGTCTCGTTCCATCTTTTGTGCAATGTAAGTGTAGTTTTCATTCTCATTTTAACCCATTACCAGATAAAAAGAAAATTTTAGACTGGTCCAAATTGGAAGGAGTTGCAAACAACATTTCCAAACTCGAGATCTTTTTTCAACTTGTTGGGTAGAAAATATTGTTGAAAATGAACAAATCGCTTGTCATATGCTATTTCTTCATTTTACACAATATTTCCCCTATTGTATTTCTTGAGGGCGTCCATTAGCGTCAATGTGTTGGAATGGATCTAACCCATTTCCACACAATCCCGCATTTTACGCGCAAAAGAAATATAGATGTGGAAAACATTGGGAGAAAATAGGAAATTGTTTGTAGACTGAAATTTTGCTATGTGGAAAGAGGTTGAAGATCAAAGACATTGTTAAGCCGTTTTGGTGAAAATGTGTGAGAGTGAACTTCCTCTAAACCTTGACGATAAAGCTTTTCACGCCTTTTATAAGATATTTCTTAACAATAATGGATAGATAATCAGCTTGCCGTGAACATAAGCAACAAGAAAGGCAAGGGGTTCTATTTTTTCACCCAAAATTGAGATCTATTTCGATTGATATCGATTCTCTTTTCGGTTATGAAACAATCTTTGTTCTTTGAATATTGTGGATGGCTAAAATCGTTGGTCAGCGATGTATACCCAACTCTCGGTAGCGGAAAACTACCAAAACCTTACACTGTACAAATTTGTCTCCTTTGAACCCAAAAGCTTAATCCATAAATAACAGACCACTAGCCACGCCCACTGAGTTGTTGGTCCTGCCACCTAACTCAGACAGGAAGTTCGATATTTCACGGTATTGTTTTGCGATACTTAAGGCTAGTAACATATAACAAAAAAGTACAATTATTGGTTGGCGACATAAGCGTCAGAACTTCAGCTTTTATTAATTGTAGTTACGATGTTTTAGTGTCAAAAATGCTTCACAAAAATGTGTGCCATTCTAAAAGTTTAAGTCCACTTCCGTTCTAAATGAATGAATGGGTTCGTCGATCGATTCTTAAACCCATTCCCACACAATCCCTCTTTTTTACGCCACTCAAGAAAAAAGCTTTGGAAACATTATGGAAAATGAAGAAATTGATTGTATCAAGCTATTTCTTCATAACCCAAAGCGTTTTCTAACAAAATAGACAAAGATTTTAAAGATTTCATTAGCTTAAAATTGTCATCTGCAACTTCTTTTAATTTGGACTGATCTAAAATTGTATCATGTGGGGATGGGTTTATGGATAACCGCGATCCATTTAGTGACTGATCTCTATCCACACCCACTGACCTCCAACAGAAACGTTCACCTGAGATGTCAGAGGACTGTAGGTTGATAAAACATTTACTTGGTCGGGAAACTTAAACCTTTTCCTGTTTTTCAAAATTTTAGACTAATCCAATTTCAAAGAAGGTGCAGACAACAATTTAAAGTGAGTGCAATTTGAAAAGTAACCAAACTATAGGGTAGAAAATATTGTGGGATAAGAAGAAATTGCTTGTTACAAGCAAATTCTTCTTTTCCCACAATATCTTCCAAAGTATAAAAACTCAGGGACGTAAAATCCAGGTATTAACCAGGAAAGGGTTAAACGATACGCAAACCGTTTGCTGGCGACCAAAACGACGTAACAAACGTAATTGAGCTGTAGTTACGACGTTCAAGCCGATAAACCAACAAAAATGCTAAACGATAATGTAGGTGCACAACATTTACTTACGATTTAAACAACGATTTGATTGGTCAATCGACTTTTTAATTGACAGGTCGAGCCGTCATTTCTGACCACCAGTAGAAGTATCAATTCATGTGAACTAAACTTCTATACGCATCGGTCAATAGTCTTAACTTCTACCTTTGAGCACAATTCGCTTAATGGTCGAGGACAAAGGTCATTTGCTAGGAAGGCTCATCCTGTGTTTTGTGAAAACTAGAATAGAATATTGTTGGATGAACAATGATTATCTCCTAAAGGCGTGTGCAAGATTTAGATAAAGAACGTCACCTTTCGTTCTCAATAGTCTAATTATAATACAATAATACAATGTATTGTATTGTATTGCAATAGTCTAATTAAGGTATGTTAAGGTCACGTTTTTTTTCTTTTCTTTCTTTTTTTTTCTTCGAATAAAGGTGAATCATGTGAGGGTCGGTCATAAAGTTGGGAAATCAACAACAACAACAACAACAATAACAACAACAACAAATTGAGACTACTCTTGATACTTTGGTTAATGCATGTTTTTATTTTCTCATTCATCGTAATATCAATAAAACATGAAAAAGCAACGAAATCACTGATTTGCTCTATCACTTAAGGATACGTTCTAAGAGCATTTTCCTTCAAGTGCAAATTGAATTACGTTTTGGGGATTTACGTTTCACGCTTTCGCAGCATTGAAAATATTGAATAGTGTGGAAATCGCATATTTTGAGCACGTGGCGATTTTGTTTGTTTCCGCACAAAATAGTCCGATACAAAAAGGTGTCAAAATTTGTAAAGCTTTTGTTTTTTCGCTCGATGCTATTAAATTATAAGAAATGAAGAGAATGTTTTTGTTTTCATGGAATTATGAACCGAAAAAATTAATCACACCATGTATGAATCCGCTTCAAATCTCATAATTGTGTTTTTTATGTGTACTTTTGCAATAGTAGTCTCGCAACTCGGATGATATCACGACGTAACGTCGTTTAACTTCAACGTATTTTATCGACATAGACGTCGAATCCGCGCGACGCTTATGTTACCCCTTATTCAATTCTTAAGGCTAAACATTAAGACGTGCCCAGTGTCCATTGTCTAATGAAGCTATTCCAAATCTAATTGCATTACAAAATAAAGTTTTTAGTCCATTTTTGATATTTAAAGTTGTGCAATTATTTAACCATTTCGACATCGCAAACTGCGTGATTGAAAAATATGCGATTTTCTCAAAATTGAACACGGTGACGCTCTGTTTTTTCTTATTGTTTCTAACAAACATATATTGACTAAATGGTAAAAGAAAATCGAATAGAACGTTTTTCTTTTTTTCTCGTCTTTCTTTAGAAAATTATGGAGCAATATTTGTGTTCATTTAAGCGTTTACGTTTTCATTTTTGATAAATATCGCAGACATATTTCATCTCTGTGGGTGCATAAGAATAATATTTAAACTATTCAGATGACGTCATAAAAACGTTAAAAAAAACAAAAACAAAAACAAAACAAAAAAAAAAAAAACCCGCAAGACACATAAGAAAGTTTGTTTGCGACGTTTTATACAAAATATGATACAGTGACATCCTTTTCCTCCGCATATTGAATTCGGTATGTTACAATCTACAAAATAATAAAAAAAGAGGAAGGGTCTAATACTGTAAATCGTAAATAGGCTGTCATAACTTAAGAACTCCAACTTTTTATGATAAACTCTCCCGTTTTTTTGGCGATTTACACTTCATAATTACAGTTTATTCAAGTTGTATTTACGACGTTTTTGTCCACCAAAAATCATTTTTGTAAGGTTTCAGTTACCATAAATTTTGTAAAATACGCCGTTACTGTCTCAATCGAAACTCCTGTCGGAGGCGAGTGGGCGTGTTAACCCATTCCAACACAGTGGAATTTTAGACCGGTCCAAATTGAAAGGAGCTGCAGACGACAATTTCAGGTTGATGGGATTTTAATTTTTTTTCGTCTTTTTGGATAGAAAACATTGTGGATAATAAAGAAATTGCTTGATTCAAGCAATTTCTTCATTTTCCACAATGTTTTCCAAAGCTTTTTCATTGAGGGGCGTAAAAAGGAGGGATTGAGTTGGAATGGGTTAAGCGATCTGTGAAATAAAGACTTGGCATTCGCAATGCGTAATAATTGTAGGAACTTATTCCCAATTCTGTTGATGCTAAAAACAGTGTATGATGGCTTGACATCAATCAAACCGTCACGCATTTTTCTCTTTTAATTTCACCAAAGCGTTACGCATTCAGCATTTACCAGTATACACGAATCCCGTTACTAGGGGCTTCTAAAACATACAGTTGAACAAACTTCACGTAGTTAACATAAACCACGGTCTCTGGTAAAACAATAAGACTTAATTAATGTTTCCTACATTTCTCATTTTACCTCAGGAATGTATAATTGTTGGGCCTAACTTTATCGCCAAATAAAAGGAAATTACTGGAATAACGCGCATTTCTAAACTGTGTTGGTTATAGAATATATTAACTGACGCTTTTCTGATAAATGATGATATATAGGATAATTATTCGTTTCAGTATAAGATCGGTTTATCATTCGTCCAGTGAACAACAAAAGCTATATTTTCACGAGTGGCGGAGCCTTTCGTGAAAATATTGATTTTGTTGTTCACGAAATGTAAGATATCGAGGGCTTAGAGCAAAAACATAGTATGGCTTTACACAAGGTATAGATCCATACTGTGTTTTTGTTCTAAGCCATCGATATATCGATCTTTCACGGAAACAAACGATTATTATATTTCTTTGATTCAAAAAGAAGCAAAACATGACCTTTTTTTGACTGGTTCTTCAAAAGCGCGTCATTTTGTGAATTACTCAAGAAAACCTGATTCCTTAATCCCGCTTAGATGACATGAAGGGTTTAATCTACGGAAACAGTAAGTATATCATTTTGATAATTTAACTGTTTGTGGTGAAATTGTAGAGGGCTAATCTACTGAGAAATCTCGATAATTTACCGGAAAGCATTAAAGAACAATATTTGCAGCAATTGAGTCAAAACTGTTTTTTTATCGGTAAAATTATGCTTTAAGAACTATTAATATGAATTCACCATTTTTTTTCAAAACAAAGGCTAAATTTGGCAAATTTCTCAACTGCAAAACATTAAGGGTGAATTCTGTGAGATCGTTTAGTATGACGAGTTATAACTCGTCGTTTGACCAAGAAAAATGTCCTAACTACAGCTTTATTCAAGCTGTAGTTACGACATTTCCCTCACCCTATTACGAAATGAAGAAGATGCAATGTTGAAGACGTGTGATTATCGGCTAAATAATCTCTTTCTATCTTAACAGAAATAATCAAATACATATTTAAATACAACTAATCGCGTTTTAACTTATTCTCTCTTCATTCAAAATAGATTATCATTTGTCTAAATGGTAAAACAATTACAATATTATGTTCCCAGTATATTATGTACAGTATTTTATTGCTGAATTTTGGCACAAGAACATAAAGACTTTACATGAAGTCTGCACCGTAATTCAAAGCACATGCGAAAACAACATTTTAAAACAGCGTTTGAACAATGTTCACAGATAACTACATGTAAGCGAATATAAAATGAAGAGATTAAAAGATAAACAGCGAGGAAGAAGAAATCAGCGAGTTTTTTGTGTGTTTATTAGGAAAATGTGCCTACTAACGTAACTAAAACCGAGGTAATGGTGAACATGTAGAGAGTACGCTTTGTTAGCCTATTCCAACACAATTACGCTTTTTGAAAGACTAAAGAAAAACGATTGGGAAAACATTGTGTAAAATAAAGAAATTGATTGAATCAATCAATTTCTTCATTTTCACAATGTTTTCTAACCAGAAAGTTGAACAAAATTAACATTTCATAAACTTTAAATATTCGTCTGCGATTCCTTTCAATTTGGACCAGTCTAAAAAAATTGCCGTCAGGTAATGGCTGAAATAACATTGCAAGACAAATTGTAGATCGGATCCACCGATATCCGACAAAGTAGAGGGTCAACGCAACGTTATTAAACTACTTTAGTTTGGCAAATATGTTGTCGGCGACGCAAAATGAACAGCAAAGCGTTAGTGGTCAATAGCATGTAATAAAAAATATAATAGATGGTTGACGACCTAAACGTCGTAACTATAGATTGAATAAGCCATAGTTTCGACGTATATGTCTTCCATAATCTATATATAACATTTACAAAAAAAAATCGGTAGAGTGCCGGGAAAACTACTTCGATGCACTTCGATATGTAATGTTCCCTATCTTAAAAGAGGAGTTTTTTTCAAACTTCATCAACTGAATATATTCGTTTGCAACTTATTCGAATTTGGACCAGTCTAAAATTTAGTTGTCTGGTAATGGGTTAAGGTGCCTTACACAAGATCTTACACAAAACCCATCTTCTTCAATTCTTAAAATTTTTAGCTTGTATCTCTGAAGGAAGCTTATCATAAGAAGATTGACACAGGGTTTCTTTTTTACAAAAAATCCCGGACTAAGACAAATGCTTTAATAAGTGTATCTATTGCGTATAGTCTTGTTTCATAGAAAACTAATTCCTTGGTGACAATCATAAGGCATGTTAGTTTGCGAATTGCAGAACTGTGTGTTTGTCTAATGTAAAAGCAAACGTACTCTGCTGGGGAAAAAACGAAAAAAATATATATATATAATTTTGTAAAGTTTTCATGAAAGTCAGATGTATGGCATAGTTAAGATTACGTGTTTGGCTCAGATATGTAATAAAAGAGTTTTTCTAAGTTGAATCAAACTAAACGTTGCTTGAAAAAGAAAAAAAAAAGAAAGACAATAGATCATTCAACCAAAATGATGATTGGAAACTTTGTAGGAAAAGAGATGTCTTATTTTAGGTATTTTCGTTTATTTTCCAATGCTAATTATTTGATACCGTGAAATATGGCAGTAAAGGAAATGGTTGATTTGAAAGGGTTCATTCATTTTAACCTTATCAGGCTGAGTACGGAAAATTTCTGAATTGGCAGGAGGCATAGACAAAGATCAGTCTGCACATATGTACAGTCTGATTTAAGTCTACACCATCTGTTTGTCCCAATTCAAGCCAGTGTTGACTGAGATTAATTTCAGCATAACAAGAGTTAGGCCAATAACGTACTGGGATCGATCATGTTTGATTCCTCTTGACTGCAAGAAAGATAACAGTAATAAACTTTCTAGAATAGACCGACAAGAGTTGTATCCCTTTCATCCCTTTCTCAGCCAAAAATTAAAACTGTGTTAACTTGTGCTTCAAACAGAAAGGTATGAACAAAGAATAAATATGAGCCTATGCGTGACATTTCCAACCATTTCGGATGTGCGTGACCCTGGACAGCCGTTCGGGGATATTAGAATATTCGCTGATTGTTTAAAGAAGCTTTGGGTCAGTATCTATCTAAAGAGCGCAGAGTGAAGACTCTGATCAGACTGTGCGGATGCACAGGCTGATCTGTGTCTTTACTTGGCGCATATATGTAATGGTTGGAAATGTCACGCATGCGCTCATATTTGATATTGAAGCCACTGAATGGATCTTTATTTACGATACGTTGATATGCTCGGGTTTTACCACATATTGAAAGGGCCAATTTAAATAGGGCCAATCTGATTAGTTCATTTACTGAACCCAAGCTCAGTTTTTCGATTGTCTCATACATGTACCAAGGGTTATCAACCTTAAGCGAAAACTATGCAATCCCATATTTAAACGGCTGTTGAGTTTGGTATTATTGTGATTGGAGAAATTTCTTGTTGAAAGCAATTTCTTCTTTTCACCCAATCCATTTTATACTATTTTTCTTGTAGATTTCTACCGAATTTCAAATGCCATCTATAACTCTTTTCTATTTGGACCAATTTAAACTACTCTGTCGTCAAGAAATAGTCTAAATTTAAAGATTGTCAGGATTTGAAAGCGAACAAATGGAAATAATTTACATTAGATAAACTCTATCTTCATACTTGATAGCATCCGTTTTATTCATAGCAATGAAATGAAAGAAATTTCGTATCTTTCCCTCATAATTTTGAAAGTTGACAGGTCGCTACCCATGCCCAATGAGCTCCAACAGAAAGTTCTGTTTAGATATTAAACGTCTATATTTCGGAGAATTGTGTCAAATAACAGGAATGCAAGAAAAATATGAAATGGTTGGTGGGCAAGCTAAACGTCGAAACGTCAGCTTGGATAAGCTGTTGCTACGACGTTTAAATCACGAAACCAGCAAAACTGTTTCACATAAATGTCGACAAATGTCAGAGTTTAATGTTAACTTTCAGTCAAAATGAATGAATTGATTGGTCGAATGATTTTTTGATTGTCAGCCGCGATCTGTCTTAAAGTCCTAGTTGGAAATGTATTTAAGAGATGAAGAGAATATTTTGTTTTCATGGAGGTATGAACCGAAAAACCTAATCACACTGTATGAATACGCGAAGCGGATTCATACATTGTGTGATTAGGTTTTTCGGTTCATACCTGCATGAAAACAAAAAATATTCTCTTCATTTCTTATAATTAAATAGCATCGAGCGAAAAATACAAAAACTTTACAATTTTTTTATACCTTTTTGTATGGAACTATTTTATGCGGAAGCATACAAAATGGATGCGTGCTCAAAATTTTGTTCATTGAGGTATGAATTAAACTTTTCGACCAATCAGATCCCTCGTTTTTGATAGACAAAACTAACAATTAAATTATTTAACAATGGTATTAGATACACTTACTTGTGCTTTTTCTAGCGTCAAGTATCTTGTTGGAATAATAAATAACGCTTGCAATCTACAAAAACTGGTTGGAACTATTAGTAAAAACGATGGAAGATAACTCGTAAGGTCGCTTTGATCATTAAAATGCTTGTTTACTTCCCCTATATAATAGATACACCTTGTGATCTATATACCGGATAAAAATCACGGAGTTGCAAGTTAAGAATAGCGGGTAACAATTTGCACTGAAAGACAAATAATATTGACATGCAACATGTCCCAAGCTTTACAATTGGATACAGGTCGTCGTTGAACGTGCAAAATGTCGTAACTCCATCCTAATTCAAGCTGTAGTAACGACATTTTGCACGCCCAATGCCGAAGTGCAGATATAGTTTGTCACAACATTTTTGTACTTGTCAATTCATAGCCGACACCCTCGAAATACTAATACTTATTCCCTCAAATGAACAAATAGATGGTGACCTTTTCTAGATCTCAACTTTATAAAACATTATATTTATTTTTGCAAAGTATGGAGTGTGATTTGTTTGTCAAATATTAGAAAGAAGTTAAACTCCTGAATTTCGTAGGTAATAAATATTCTAATGGTAATTTCTCAATGCTTCCATAATTAATGATAATGTTTTAGTGGCGATACACTACATTTATTCATTTCTTCTTGTGACGTGGAGAATTGACAGACCGCGAGGTCAATAAACAAGAGGGCCAGAATGACCCTAAAATCGCTCACCTGACTAATGTAAGATGATTCAAAATTGAAATTGGCCCAATGGTTACTGAGGAGAAGATGTTTAAAGATTTCAAAGTCAAAAACTGCCCTACCCTTCCAAGCCCTTATTTGGTCATCAATCAAAATTCAAGAACAACTTTTGAAAAGGGTCACTCAATGAACATTCATACCAAATTTGGTTGAAATTGGCCCAATAGTTACTGAGGAGAAGATGTTTAAAGATTTCAAAGTCAAAAACTGCCACGCCCATATTTGGGCGTGAAACCAAATTCTGCAAACAACTTTTGAAAAGGGTCACCCAAAGAACATTCATGCCAAGTTTGGTTGAAATTGATCCAATGCTTACTGAGGAGAAGATGTTTAAAGATTTCAAAGTCAAAAAAGTGCCTGACCCTGCCACGCCCATATTTGGGCATAAATCAAAATTCCAAGAACAACTTTTGAAAAGGGTCACCAAAGGAACATTCATGCAAAGTTTGGTTGAAATTGACCCAACTGTTACTGAGGATAAGATGTTTAAAGATTTCAAAGTTAAAAAAACTGCCACGCCCATATTTGGGCATAAATCAAAATTCTGCAAACAACTTTTGAAAAGGGTCACCCAAGGAACATTCATACCAAATTTGGTTGTAATTGGCCCAATAGTTACTGAGGAGAAGATGTTTAAAGATTTCTAAGTCAAAAACTGCCACGCCCATATTTGGGCGTGTAACTAAATTCTGCCGAACAACTTTTGAAAAGGGTCACCCAAGGAACATTCATACCAAGTTTGGTTGAAATTGGCCCAATGGTTCCTGAGGTGTAGATGTTTAAAGATTTCAAAGTCAAAAAACTGCCACGCCCGGCCACGCCCATATTTGGGCATAAATCAAAATTCTGCGAACAACTTTTAAAAAGGGTCATCCAAGGAACATTCATGCCAAGTTTGGATGAAATTGGCCCAATGGTTACTGAGGAGAAGATGTTTAAAGATTTCTAAGTCAAAAACTGCCACGCCCTGCCACGCCCATATTTGGGCATAAATCAAAATTCCATGAACAACTTTTGAAAAGGGTCACCCAAGGAACATTCATGCCAAGTTTGGTTGAAATTGGCCCAATGGTTACTGAGGAGAAGATGTTTAAAGATTTCTAAGTCAAAAACTGCCTTGCCCTGCCACGCCCATATTTGGGCGTAAATCAAAATTCCACGAACAACTTTTGAAAAGGGTCACCTAAGGAACATTCATGCCAAATTTGGTTGAAATTGGCCCAATGGTTACTGAGGAGAAGATGTTTAAAGATTTCTAAGTTAAAAACTGCCACGCCCTGCCACGCCCATATTTGGGCATAAATCAAAATTCCACGAACAACTTTTGAAAAGGGTGACCCAAGGAACATTCATACCAAATTTGGTTGAAATTGGCCCAATGGTTACTGAGGAGAAGATGTTTAAAGATTTCTAAGTTAAAAACTGCCACGCCCTGCCACGCCCATATTTGGGGGTCAATCAAAAATCCGCGAACAACTTTTGAGAAGGGTCACCCAAGGAACATTCCTACCAAGTTTGGTTGAATTCCGCCCAGTGGTTACTGAGGAGAAGATGTTTAAAGAATTGTTGACGACTTCCGACGCACGACGCACGACGCACGACGGACAAAAGGTGATACCAAAAGCTCACCTTGAGCACGTTGTGCTCAGGTGAGCTAAAAAACGACAGACCAATCAAATTATACATTTATACCAACACGTTTAATTCGTCAAACTAACAAAATGATTCTTATAAATGTCGATCAATGTCGGAGTTTTACGCCTATTTTCGATGTAAATGGGTGATTTGATTAGCTGATCGATTTTTTGACTATGAGTGGCAATCGTTTAGATGTCGGACACATGCGGATTCATAAACACAGTAATTGTGCACGTATATTCGAGGATTATGGTATTCACGTTACAATTAAATTGCTCACCCATCACAAGATATACCAATACAATGACGCTTTTTGACGCCTTTCAGGGCAGCATAGTGTCCACAATGTTTTCTACCTAGAAATGTAAAAAATATAAATTCCACAAACTGCAAATTGTCGTCTGCAACTTCTTTCAATAAATACCAGTCCAAATTTTTGACTATCTGATAATAGGCTAACACTTCATTCGACATGTATTTTACGATCAATAGACAGCTTGACCTTCTTGATTCACCCCCGTAAAAGTGACACGATGATGAATCGAACGCCTTGAACCAACCCTCAGATAGTACAGATGACCGATAGTCCAGGGGAAAAATCAATCCGAACTGTTAACTGACCATTGGCCGAGCAATTCATCTTAATCAAATCAAAAATACCAGTCATTAGTAGGCTTACACGTTTTCCGTTTTGATGTACATAATTTTTTAGCATTGGCGAGCAAAAGAATGAAAACGAATATATCATGAGCGGTCCTACCATTATCGTGCTGAACCTGGAATATTCCTGTCTTGGCAGGAGGTATAAACAAAGATCAGACTGCACATTAGTGCAGTCTGATCTTAGTCTACACCTCCTGTTTGTCTCTTTCAAACCAGAGTGTTTATAAAATTAATTTTTAAAGTAAATTTTGACTCTTAGCTAGTGCTCCCAGTGCTTTCAGGGCTTTGATTTTAATATAAATTCAGATAGGAATTCAATATAATAAGGGATAAACTTAATATGACAATCAGAGAGTTCGAGTTCATAATCATACGCGCTATTGTAGGCGTATTTCATCCATCAAAATCTCTACAGTAAAAAGAAAAAAAAGTTTTATAACGAGCAATGCACAGTTTGCATTCAAAAAGTAGTCAAGCGCATTTATAAACCTATAAAATTTGTCACGTGAATAATCCTTTAATTAACAACAACAATAACAATCCGGGTTAATTCACTAACGCTAATGTGAAAAGTACCGCGGATGCGTATACGAAATCTACGGTAGTCAATCTTATACAAAAGATTGTTGAAATGCCACCATAAGACACTGTCAATCGTTGACGTTTGAATATATGTCTGTTTGTGCCATTTCAAAAATTATAAATATGTCTAGTAAAGAAGGGCTTCAGACTATCAGCGAATATTCAGACTTTCTGTGAATATTCTAATTGACGGAAGCTGACCACCCCCACTGCATTCTAAGAGGAAGTTCAAATTAAGTATTAAACGGCTTCATTTTGGACAATTTATTGTCAGTAGCATGTAACAAAAAGTTAAACAGTTAGCTGGCTAACGAACTTGAAAAAGCTGTATCGCCAAACCAACACAAATACTTCACATAAATGTCGGCCAATGTCTGAGATCAAATATCACTTTGGTCTTGTACCCAAAATAGTGTGCCAGCTTAAGTTTTTATTTGTTTATTTGAACGGAGGTTAACGACAATTTTAAATTATTCAAGTCATATCTTGACTGCTAGAGCACCTAACCATGGATTCCTGGTATTTCTCATACCAGTACTACCACTATAGATCCTTTCCGAGCCTCCAGCTGCTCATACCACTTAGGTTTACCATTATCCACCCACTGCTTGGAGACGAATGTCTGTCAAGATATTTACCGCGACCGTTAATCGGTCCCTGTACCTCATGATTGCGGGTTCGTCGCTCTACCAACTGTGCTATGGTCGGGACCGCTGACTTGACGTAGGGTTTTACGGCATTGATTATTTGATCAAATATCTGCTATTCCACAAAAAGGATAGACGATTAATATTCGGTGATGTGCGAATAATGGATTAGTGGTGAAATGTGCTATCAATCATGAACTGATAACTTTGCACCGTATTCACGTGACTTCAACGTTTTTACGACATGTGTGTGTAATTCCGTTTATTAATCGTCTCTGAGCCGCCGTCATAGCGCAGTTGGTAGCGCGTCGGACTCTCAATCTAGAGGTCCCGGGTTCGATCCCCGACGGCGGCACTCATCCTTTCCGACTATTTGTCTCCCACCAATGGGTCGATAATCATAGACCTATGTTGGATAGCAGCTGGAGGCTAGGAAAGGATGTGATGGTGCTACTGGTGTGAGAAATACCAGGAATCCATTGTTAGGTGCTCCAGCCGCCGCGATATAACTGAAAGATTGTTGAAAGCGGCGTAATACCACATTCAAACAAATCAAATTAATCGTCTCTACTGTACCACATGCCCATATGAGCGACGCACCCAGAAGACATTTAGTTGTTACGGGGGATAGTGCAAAACTACTGAGAGCTTTAAAGTTCTCGATGGATAGCACCGTCACACGGGACATCGGTTTGGCGTCTCATTTGAAAAGTTTGTTACTTGATATGGTCAGGCAGGGCTCGAACACGTGAACTTTAGGTTTGAAGTCAAGTGCGCTTACGACATGTGTTTAGCCTTTTTCCCGAGGCTAACCGTAACTCAAACCGATGGTACGTAAACAAATCTAGCGTACACGAAGTTGCACAAGCGACGTTTAAAACGTTTAGTATTTTACTATGGTTTTGAAAAGACATATTTTTTAAGATTTGTAATTTATCATACCATGTAAATTTAAGGATAGCGGCTGTCAAGAAAAAAATCAATCGACCAATTCTATTATTCATTTAGACCGGAAGTGATTTTTGAACCACATGATTTTAGATTTGTCCAAAAATATGGCCGTTGGAATTCGAACGATTTAAACCAAACACATGAACAATACTTCAGATTAAGTCTTGCACGCGTGGGCATCGGACATCCTGGGAATACATACAGAATTGTTGTTATCTAAGTTTAATCGATATGGTTTGTCAAAAGCAAATAGGATTTTCATCTTAATTACCGGTTTTCTCTCTGTAAGGATCGCAGTGGACTCATAAAAAGGATTTCTATCAAATCTAGAAACAAGAAACTTCCATTATTATTGCATTCTCAAGTATGTCACATGGTTTTGTTACATACCCTTTTCGAGTCCTTGTTTGTCTCCAAGAACTTATTACCCAATTAAAAGTAAAAGAACGAGATGTTTTGTTGTCGTTTAGCCTTAATGCGGCCTCTTTATCATAAGCCCATACCCAAGCAACCTTGCCTTTCACCCCTCCAAGAAAGAAACTTTGGAAAACATTAGGCAATACAATACCTGCAAGTTAAACAAGGGACCAAATCAATGTAAGTTAACTCAAACTCAACGACGCTTTCAGACGCCCCCAAGAATCAAAAGCTTTAGAAAACATTGTGGAAAATGAAGAAATTGCTTATTAGAAGGGTGTTTATAGAAAAGAATAACCTAAAAGACGGGATTAAAAAATAATCTGCTGAAAATTGCTGTCTGTAACTTCTTTGAATTTGGATCAGTCTACTTTTTTGTCATCTAGTAATGGGTTAAACGTTTGTGAATAGCGTTGTGTGCACGTGCACGAAATATACAACACGGAAGAATTCACATTACCTTCGATTACATGACATTACCTGTTTTAATATTGTGAAAATTGGTGTCGATGGTCGACAGATTGTCGTTATCGAGTTAACAATCAATTAACTAATCATTCATTTAGACCGATATTGAGCTTCGAACTCAGTTAGTTTTTAACCCATTCCAACATAGTGGAATTTTAGACCTGGTCAAATTGAAAGGAGCTGCAGACGACAATTTCAAGTTGATGGAATTTTTTTCATTTTTCTTTGTGGATAGAAAACATTGTGGATAATGAAGAAATTGCTTGATCCAAGCAATTTCTTCATTTTCCACAATGTTTTCCATAGCTTTTTTGTTGAGGGGCGTAAAAAGGAGGGATTGAGTGGGAATGGGTTAAGGTAGTTTGATACAGTTGGCTATTTATTTAAATTAATACATATTCAGAGGATACATTTTTACCTGCAAATTGGTTACAAAATGAATAGATCATGTAAAATTGAAAAGTCGGGAAAAGTGCATTTTTCCCACAAAGAAACATTACTCTAATTCTCAAAGGTAAAAAGGCGAGTCTATTTTAAATAAATTTAAGCTATTTTGAAAGCAGCCAATATACTGATGTTTTGGGCACAATGTTAAGGCTCTACGCCTTCTGGATCATGAGGAGAATATTTTTAAAGATTATTTTAAAAGTTCACTTTTGTTGAAAATATAAATACAAACTCCACCCCATGGGGCTCCGCCCCTGGGAGCCCGAGAGTCAATATACTGATGTTTAATGCAAAGCATCAAGGCCATATGCCTGCTGTGTTAGGAAGAAGATTTTAATTTTTTTTCAACAATGTCCATTTTGTTGCAAATGAAACCAGAGTTTTGAACGGATTTAAAACATTTTAGCCTTTTTAAAGGGAACCACAAATGAAACATTTCTGTCAAATTTGGTTGAAATTGGCAATAGATGTTGTATAAAGAAGTTGTTGACGGACGACAGACGACGGACGACGGACGACAGACGACGGACGATAGACGACGAACGCCGTTCGAGAAACGACGAACGACGGATGGACGCCGGACGAAGGGCGATCACAATAGCTCACATGAGCATCTTATGCTCAGATGAGCTTAAAAAAGAAGCTTTTAGTCGATCCGGGTCCTACGACGTATATCGGAGAAAATCACTGTGCATCGTAGTCATTTGTAGTAAAAAATCGGAAGAGTCGGTCTAAATCGTACTATTTCGTAGTAGCAAGGGGTAAAAATTCGGGAAAAAATCGTGGTAAATCGTAGCTATTTTCGCAGTCTATAGGGAAAAGACCGATGTATGTCTGAGAATGCGCTCTGCCCTAAGATAGTCGCAGAATAAAATGTCCAAATTTGTAGGAAATCCTGTCGAAGCACTATCATTACTGTGAATGTCGGGATGGGGGTTAAGGGCTTTCAAAAGTTTCGACGCTTTTGATTATTTTTATATTAACGCATTACAAGTCGGCAAAGATTTAAGACTGGTTCATATTGAAAGAAGTTGCAGACGAAATTTTAAAGTTTGTGAAATATAATAAATATATTTACCTTTTTAGGCAGAAAACATTGTGGGAAATGAAGAAATTGCTTGTTTCAACCAAATTTCTTCATTTTCTACAATGATTTTTCGATCGTTTTCTAGAAGAGCGTATAGGAATGGATTAATTAATATGAAAGTATAAAACAGACGGAAAACAATTGTCAACAGAGTGAACAAATGCATATACGTGTGAAGGAAATGGTTTTATAATCTCGGCAGAATAATCGACTTAGAGATGCTGATTTGAGTGGCATTCTATCAATTATTTGTATGCGAAAAACGTGAATTTGCTGGAAAAATTGACACAATCAAACTAAGTAATATTGTTCTTAATGATAAATTCGAGCTCCCGCCTGATCTCCCGTCATTTAGACCAGGAAACTCTCCCTGATTTATGTTGTCTTTAACACATTTAACGAGTTTAAAATTCACCGTGAACGTTTCGTTTGATTTATGGTGTATTTTATATGAAAACACATTTTAATGACAGTATATTTCTTGTTATTTCGTGAATTGCGTCGTTGATGTTCAAATAATTTAATTCAACTTTCATCTATTATGAGTTAAACGTTCTGATTGGCTGGCTTTTTTCCTTTCATATTTCCATGAACAAAATTTTAAGCACGCAATTATTTTGAGTACAAGGCAGATCAATGAAAATTTACATATAACTAGTCAAAAATATGCTTTGTTTGGATTAATGGCATTGAATTAGATTTGTTTGTATTGTTTCGTTGAGGTATTAACCTAGAAACTTAATCACACTAATAAATGAATCAGATTAACCCATTCCAACACAGCAAAATTTAAGACTGGTCCAAATTGAACGAAGCTGCAGACGACAATTTCAAGATGATGGAATTTTGAATTTTTTCGTCCTTTTGGATAGAAAGCATAGTGGATAATGAAGAAATTGCTTGATATAAGCAATTTCTTCATTTTCCACAATGTTTTCCAAAGCTTTCTCTCGAGGGGCGTAAAAAGGAGGGATTGAGTTGGAATGGGTTAATACAGTGTAATTAAGATTTTAGGTCAATACTTCAATGAAAACAATTGATTGATTGAATGGGGTTTAACGCCGCTTTTAAAAGGGCTGGGGCACCTAACAATGGATTCCTCGTATTTCTCACACCAGCACTACCACTACATCCTTTCCTAGCCTCCAGCTGCTGTCCCACTTAGGTTAACGATTATCCACCTATTTGTGAGAGACAAATGTCAGACAGAATATGTGCCGCCACCGGGGATCGAACCCATGACATCCCATGATTGAAGATTAGGAGTCTGAGGCGCCACCAACTGCGCTATGACGGCGGCTCAATGAAAAAATAGCATTCTCTTCATTTCTTAAATGGTAAGAGAAACGACCTAAGGTATATATTGCTTTTTTTTATGTACAGCAAAACATCTTTGAAGATTCACCCTCATGAAAGTCCCACCTGCTTAAGAGAGTCACTATATTACTATACAACGAAACTCGATAAGAGCTAAACGTACCTTACCAAGCCATCAACCACTACAGATAGTTCGAAATAGATGGACATATGTACACGCCCAATGGTACCCGACATTGCAGTACGATGAAGTAGTTAGCGTCATCATTTTGCAAAATGTGTTGTCTTAGACACGGAATTAATGGTTAGCAGCTTAAATGTCGTAACTGCAGCTTGACTAAGCTGTAATTACGACGTTACAGTCCCTAAGCCAACAAAATTACTTGACACAAACAGCACGTTCAAATTTTACTTTCAGTTTTAACCCTTTCCTGTACAATCACTGGTTTTTACGTCCTTGTGATTTTATACTATAGAAAACATTGTGGGAAAAGAAGAAATTGCTTGTAGCAAGCAATTTCTTCTTTTTCCGCAATATTTTCTGACTGAATGATTAGTTTTCTAATCAAATTGACTATAAATTTTCGTCTGCAAAACCTTTGAATTTTGGTCTAAAAAATTAAAACGGGAAAGGGTTAATGAATGGTTTGATTGATCAATTTATTTTTGATTGGCAGCGGTAATATTGATATGAAAACAAAGAAACATCGCTGACACATCCATACATGACTGTTATCTTGTAGAATGAATTCATGATTGTTGCTACTGTAAATATGTAGAGTTAGGTTCAAATTGACCTTTTTGTCTTGGAATATTAATAGCCGCGGCTACAGCGAAGGTTGTAGAGGTTCGGGATTCGATCCTCGGTCGCGAAAAATATCCTATTCAACATTTGTCTCCCACCTAAGAGTGGATAATCGTAAACATAAGTAGGATCAGCAGCTAGAGGCTCGGAAATAGTTTAGTGGCAGTACCGGTGTGAGAAATACCAGGAATGTAAGGCTAGATGCTAAAGTCGCCGCGATACAACTAAAACTCTGTTGAAAGTTGCCTTAAATCCCATTCAAAAAAACCGAGCTTGAAATATTGAATAATTCATCTGATGCAAAGGCTTTCATAAAACAGCCATATGGGTAAGACTGCGAGAAACATCGGTTTAGACTGTATGGATATATGTTTGTCTATCTTAGCGCCATAAGGCCGCATAAAGTGTCGTCCTTGTCTAGAATGTACTTACGATAAAGAACGTCTGTGACATCGGGCAAGGGCGTTTGCGTGCCAAGTTACTTCAATCGACCAATCGCGCTTGTCAATCAAGGTGTATCACTCAAATAATTCATTCAGCCCGGAATTGAGATTTGAACTCCGACATTGGCCGACATTTGTGTGGAATATTTTTGATGGTTTGGCATCTTAAATATCGCACCTACAGCTTATTCAACTGTATTTGCGACGTTTAGGTCGCCAACCAACATTTCTACTGTTTGTGTACATGATACTTGCCACAAATTTTGCGAAATTACATCGTTTAAAATCGAAGCGCGACTTCTTGTCGGAGTCAATGGGCGTGGCTAAAAGTATAGGTGGGCGGGGCCGGCGGATGGTCAATTCAACACGGCTGTCATATTTGCGCTGTTATTGTAGTAAATGATCAAATTGATAGAATAAAGTTAGCAGATAAAGCATATACAGATGGTTGTATGGACATGTACCGCAAGTGGAATACATGTTGGTTTTGCAAGGTTGATGAATTCAATGTGATAAATCTACAAATCCATAAGTTTATAAATACAAATCCAATAATTGATGTACAGAAATGAGCACATGCGTGACATTTCCAACCATTACACAACACGCCAAGTAAAGACTCAGATAAGCCTGTGCATCCGCACAGTCTGATCAGAGTCTTCACTCTGCGCACTGTAGATAGGTATACTGACCCAAAGTTTCTTTAAACAATCAGGGAATATTCTAATTGCCCCGAATGGCTGTCCAGGGTGCTCAATGTGTGCGAGTCACGCACATGCGAACTGGTTGGAAATGTCACGCATAGGCTCATATGTTACGTAGCATACGTATCAAAATAAGAACAGAGCCCTTCGTATATTGAGTTTAGTAACAAAATGTACCTTAGCGCGATTTCATCTAAGATACTTTCTTTATTTCTTTCTCTTTTTTATGGAGGTATGAACCGTATAATGATAATAATAATAATAATCACTCTGTATGAATACGCGAGGTATGAATAATTTTTAATTGATGCATTAATTTTGTATTTGACACAATTTCTTAAAAAGAAAAAAAAAGGAACCTCACAGGCATAAGGATTATTTAATGAAATTTATGAAACTGAATTGAATAGTTTGTTGTTGTTTTTCCCGACCAACTAGAACGCCCGTTTTTGACAAACGAAACTAATGATTAAATCATTTACATATAAAAACTCCAGAATAGTAGAGTTACGTTTCGTCGGTAGACGAACAAACCGTCCTAAATACAGCTTTGTTGAAGCTGTATTGAAGACATGTTTTTCGCCCACCGCCGATTTATTGATACTGTCGGACATGAATTCGTACAAAGTATATGGTATAACGCCCCAGTTCCATTTCACGTTCGAAATAATTTAAACGGCAAAAAAAGGTTAATGGAATAGAATAGATAATATAAACAAACAAAAACATTGAAACTATTTGCTTTATGTCATCATCGGCGATTGTAATTTACTTTCTAAATAAGATGTAGCTCTGTGGAATTTTAATATCGACCTTTCTACGGAATATTTTCAGAACTGCCAATCATGCCCGCTAACATTTATTTAGTAAATGAACTCATCAAACCTCTGTTCAAATGTGAGGCTAACAATATTTTACTTTAAAACTGATGGAAACTTTCCTCTAAAATAAAACAGTTGGGAGTTTTGCTTATCATTACTAGGAAACAAGCACGCACACATAGACAGATATACAAATGTTCAGAAAATAGCAAGCTTTTCAGTACTCTAAGATGTAAACAAGTGTAATATGTAGCAAAAAGAACAAAACAGAAACGCTTTATTTCAACGTGCTGTAATGAAACACTTTGTGTTTCTAGGAGAGCGTCCTCATTTAATCTTAGTCAATCTTGCTAAAGCGTCCACTGCCACCAAGCGACCTCTTCTATTAAGCAAATTTAGGCTTTCAAAAAGTTGAAGAATATGCTAAAAACAAATACCACAGAAATCCAATGTTATTTGAACGCATTAGAATCGTCTCAATGAGACGATTCTAATCCTCAATGAGACGATTCTAATGGGTTCAAACAACATAGGATTGAGTTAGAAGTGAGCAATAATCTATATTTTCAAGCAAATCCATCGTTATTGTGTTACTAAATATGTATTAAGCGACCATTCTCTTCAGCGACCACCTTTTGACCTTCCCATTAGTGGTCACTTAATACAAGTTTTACTGTAATTTCAGAGTTGAAAAGGACATGAGTATTCTTGCTATACTAAAAACTGGCGCGAGTTTTTTGTTAATGTTTTTTTTTTTCAAAAAACGTCTAACAACAATCATGCATGTCATACCGGCATGCGTGTACATACGTGTGGGAATCTCGAACCCGTGTTTTCAACTTACCTGCAAATAGAAACGATATTATACACTTAACAAGAAACGATTTTGTTTTTTGTTTGTTTGAACAGAAGTATTAACGTTTAAAAACGCAGGTAAATGTACGACAGCTGACAACATAAACCTGAAAAACAATTTAAGGATCCACCTCTACAGACCTCCGACCAGACAGTTCGGCTGAGATGTATGGGGAATGTTATGGTAAAATAGAAATACAACACTTTCTATTTGCTTTGAGCTTCGGAGGAAAATTTTGATATTTCACGATACCGAAGGTCAAGTGGATTATCAAATTTTCCTCTGGAAGGAGAAGCAAATATAAGATGAAGTAATTCTATCGAAACATGATGTTTCATTTATCATATACCTATTTTCTATTAAATAAATTTGATGAAATAACAGTAAAAACATATTTCTACAAGTAACTTCCCTCTGACGACGTTTAATTGTATTATGGCGTTCCGATTTTAGCCTGTGTGGAATGTATATATTTAACTAGAAATATCTATAGGCAAAAAGGGCCAGAATGGCCCCAAATCGTTCACCTGACTTATTTATGATAATTGAAAAAAAAAAAAAAAAAAAAACTTGACAGAGCACAGGCGTGTTTGATCTTGAGTTTATCTGAAATTTATTTCAAATGGCACATCTACTCACGATTGAGATTAATTGTGACATTTTATTTTTAGCAACCAAAAATAGTCCTCACAAATATTGACTAAGGCACATGCACCAACTTGTCAAAGTGACAACTTTTTTTGCTCACTACAAGTAGGCTTGACGAAAAGAAAGTAATTTTAATCTTAAGCGTTGCCCTGCTTGTTAAACACTGGAGATTAGTTGTTGTTTCTCACATGTTGCCCATCTCACTTGCTCAGGGAGACAAAAGGTACTTGTCACAATGGTTGTGTCAAATGTCCTATGAAAATTGACCAAGTCGTTCTTAACAATTTTTCAGCCATATTGCGGAGCGCATTTAACAATGGATTCGCACCAGTATTAGCATCACAACCTTTCCTAACCTCCAGCTGCCACCCAAAATAGGTTGAGGATCATCTACTCGTTTGGGAGACAGAATGCGGTAAAGGAAATATGCTGCCGCCGAGATTCTAACCATAGACACCCCAAAATTATCACAAGCAAGTTTTGAGAAATGTCTCTAAAGAATTTCATGCCAAGTTTGGTTGAAATGGTTAATGAGGAGACGTTTAAAAATTTCAAATTCAAACACTGCCCCGCCCTCCCACGCCCAATTTTTGGGTCAATCAAGGTGAGCTTAAAACAATATTAGTTTGAAAGAGTCTTAGTCAGTGTAAATGTCGGAGTTCAACATTTCTCTTGCGTAGATGAATACTTATTTGGTTGATCGTTTATTTGATTTACAAGGGCGGTCCGTCATTTAAAAGAAACAAGAGGGTCATGTGTTTTATTGTAATTGTAAAAGGACGAGTGGACAGACAGACGGACAGACAAAAAACGGACAGACGGGCATACAGACGGACGACTGATAACTGCCTCATCCTAATAGCTCACCTCGAGCACTTCCTGCTCAGGTGAGCTTAAAAATCACAGCATTCAATTGTACATTCTCTTTCACAGAGAAAAAAATAATAAGACCGTCTGTCTCAGCAAGTATAAACAAATTTGTAACTGTCAATTCCCCTTCGTGAATGCAAGGAAAACTACCAAAGAAACTATAGTTTATCATACGTTGTAAATTGAAAGTAACACCGTGTAACATACGTTACATAAGAACTGTGAAGATTAACTGTTTCGCACCGGGTCGCAAATATCATCCTGCACGTATGCCGTTTGACCTTTGTCCATTCCCAACAGATATACCATTAATATTTGAATATGTAACTAGATTCAGATTTCTTTACAAATTGAATTAAATAATAACAAACCAGACAGAGCTAAAAGTACAACGCAATTGCCTGTTGTCATTTCTTTCAAATATATATACAATAGATTGTATTGTCGCTTCTATCAAAGATAAATAAAATAGAATTTATTACCAAATTATTTTAAATTGTTTCATAAACATAGACATTAAATCATGGGTTGTTACATTTTCTGATCCCGACGCATAAACCCTTGCTGAACCCGGAATACTCCGGTTTTGGCAGGAGGTGTAGTCAAGATCAGCCTGCACATAAGTGCAGTCTGATCTAGGTCTACACCTCCTGCTTGTACTTTTCGGGTCAGAGTTGTTTATGAAAATGATTTCTAAAAGAAATAATGATTTTTGAACTAGTTCTATCAGTGCTTTCAGCCCTTTGATTTTACAGCAATTTAGAATGGTAATTTATACAGCATGACATGAGTTAATATGATACGTTAGTTAGTATTGATGTATTAATTTGGTACTTGACACAATTTCTTAAAAATGGAATAACGGAACCTAACAGACACCATGATTATTTGATGAAATATCTGAAACTGAATTGAAATTCTGCAGCAGGAAAAACAACGTAAAGTAGGATAGTTTAGTTGATCCCTATCTAATAATTGACTGATTGCACGTGCCAGCCTGACAGCTTTATCAGTTAATTACATCTCATTAACCTACAATTATCGCCTTAGCTGTTCCTCGCCTCACGTGTAGAGTTTCAGATTTCATTCAAACGCTGATCATTTCTCTCTAAAACATGCGATTTCATGCTTATTTCAAAATTAAAGTGCGATTTTAAGCTTATTTCCAAAAGTTCAGTAACCCGGTTTTTTCATGGTATCAAACAGTAAAAATATAGATATGTATATATATATATATCGATCACTTAGTGCATGAATATGATATTGCATGATAATTGATCGCATCATTTGTCTAGTGGAAACTTGGATGTATTATGTATAAAATTCACGATCAGGATTGTGGATATACGGGATTCCTCTACATGTCCTCGGAGCAGTAAGATATGATTTTCTACTTGTACAGAATCAACACGAGCTTGTCCAAATAAAAGAGAATCGATGAATTTTGAGAGAACATTGTTATTAATGAAGAAAATGATAGTACCCAGCATTTTCTTCATTTACAACAATAATTCTACCCTTCAATATAAATACTAGGATAATAAATCTTTCGGATCATTGAAATCTAGTTTGTACCATTCCATGAAATGTGTACTTGTCAACAAACAGTAAAAGCCCACGTCGGAAAAGTCGGGTATGAGAACACCAACCCCTGAATATTGTAACGCGTGTCTCGCAAAGCAATGGAAGATGTATTCTAGCAATAATTTCAAAGTATAATTTATAGAATAACACACACAAAAAAATGAGTTATACAGCTTCCTATAACTGGCTTTCACATACACCTCTTGACTATACAAAGTAACAAGCCAAATTTATAGCGATCTTTGAAAGATGTGTTGCTTATATTAGAAACAAACTTTGCACGTGCTCGCCTCGCTTTCAAATAGGAAGGACAAACAAAGAATGTCCTACATGTACAATATGATTATTACAATAGACATGGAAACTCAAGTCAAAATATTCAAGACCGAATCGAAAAGGTAATCAATTCGCTTCTTTTGATTATGCTCAACTAATTTTACTTCCAAGACAAGATATACTGTATTGTTTGTCCTACCACTTGAGAATTATGTACTGCGGTTTACGCAATGCATATATTGACTACGATCGCTGGTATAGATATGGAAACTGAAGTCAAAAATCTATATAAAACCATATTGAAAAGGGAATCAGTTCGCTTTCTGTGATTTTGTTCAAGCTAAAGTTATTTCCAAGACAAAATTAAATTATTTGTCCTACCGTTTGAGATTTGTGTACTGCGGTTTACGCAACGCATATATTGACTACGTCATACACGATCGCTGTTATTTAGAAATGGATTTAATCATATTGCATATCAGTACACCTACAACTTAAAGAAAGTATGTCAGTTATTTCTATATAATCACCCAAGTTATACCCGCCGGGAATTATCTGTAATAAACATCAGTTTGTCTTTGAAGTTTTATTAAAGTATAAGTAGGCTAATAAATAGTGGTATTTAGATGAGTTGAGATATTTAAATCAGTAAATGAATTACTTAAGCAACATAAACGCGTGGAAGCGAAATACAAAATTTACATGTATACTATTTATCGTTGATTTGCCACCAAAACCTCGTTACCGCGACTTACCAATCGAGTATTACATTTAGACCGGAAGTTCAATTTAGACATTTATATTAGGGATTTTCGATGATTTGACGAATGAAACATTATAACTATAGCTTGATAAAGCTGAAACTGCGATAATTAGGTCAACCAATAATGATTTACATTTTTTAATGTTGCTGACGATATAAATTTCAAAATTATCGTCGATGCGCGAGCAATGGTCGTAGTTACGACGTTTGCTCGCGCACGTACGAAACGTCGTTTATACTAATAGTGGAACAGATATATCAAATATATTGTTGTTGTTGTTGATATATCAAAGGATTTTGGGCATGACTAGCGATCCATCAATAAAGCTGAAGAAACAAGAATTCGGTCCACATCACACAATATGAACAGTAAAAGACTTTTTTGTGTAAAACATCTGTTTTGCCAAATATTTTGTTTCTAAATGTTCTACAGGAGTTCAAACCTTTTTATTTCTGTACAATTTCTTGACTGTGCCATTGAATTTTGTTCTGACAAATAGCATCAACTAAAGCTGTAGTTACGACGTTTAAGTAGCCAAACCAACAAAAATGGTTAATAAAAATGAAAGCCATTGCTACAGTTCAAAGTTTATTTCTGGTCAAAATGAATGATTTCATTGGCAACACATATGTACTAGCATAAAACTCCCAGTCAAAGAAGTATTATATTCTTTCTTTTATCGCCTGTCCGTCTCTCCACTGTAGAATATCGTGTGATTTTTGAACGTATGACGACTGTATATAAGCTTGCTGTGTGAATAACACTTGTCTAATAATAAATGATCATAACAATCTCCGTATTTATTCAACCGTAAACAATTTTGAGACTGGCAAACGGTGCACCATCTTGAAAATAGATCAGTGAAATCAAGTGTTTAGCGTTAATGGGAATACGATAGATAAGTTCATAGCTCTTCCAGAAGTGTGTTAAGGTATGGATGTTTGTCTCCATGTATGAACCTGAATTTTCAATTGAAAGACAATTCACATAACTTGGCACCAACAGTGTTACGTTGCTTGCACAGCCATTATATAGTTTTATTACAATAAAAAGTACTTACTTTGCAGATAAATGGACTACTACAAAATGCCTTCAATATAGATATAGCTAGACTGATTTCAAACGAGATTAGTTGAGATAAATTCCTCTCAGAGCGTTTTAAAAATAGATTGATGTCAGAAGGTGTGATTTGCACATAGTTAAGGAGTCCAGGGTTGAAAACTTTCGTAATTATACAGGGCTTTTGGATAGAAGCCATAGTGAGCGGTATTGGCGATAAAATTTCAAAATTTCAGCGAATGTATGACACATTTCATTGAAATACCTACGTGATCTAGTATTGGTAAATATATTTCCTTTACTGGTGTATACGGGATAGCAGCTGGAGGCTAGGAAAGGGTGTAGTGGTAGTACTGGTGCGAGAAAAACCAGGAATCCATTGTTAGGTGCTCCAGCCGCCGCGATATAACTGAAAGATTGTTAAAAGCGGCGTTAAACCCCATTCAAACTGGTGTATACGTAATGACCTTTAACTGAATAATTCGACATATTTTTCTTTAACGACCGTCTAAACTGTCTTAGATCTTAGATTTCTTCCGTATCAACCGCTTCGAAAAATTGTTTAATGGCATTTTCAAAGGCAATGAAATTATCAAACTAAAGCATAATCTACTCTGACGGAGGAAGGTTTTAGGTATCAAATGGACTAGTTTTTTCCTGATAGGTCTTCAGCAATATGAAAGATCTGCAAAACTTGTCTATTATATGTGGCCGGTGACGCAGGCTATGAGGCAGGTTGCCACACTTGTAAGTCATTATTTATTGGATACAGAGACGTTTATCAAGGCGTAGGACACTGTGTATGGAGCCGAGGGCAGACTGTCGGTATACCTGTTCTATTTACTCTGTTACCAAATGTTTTCTTCAATATGACCAACGGTTTTCTTAGATTCGTGAATTAAGCCTAGGTTCCGTAAATGATCTACTATTCACTGTCATAGGTAGGGATGGGGGATATTATCTTAAAAAAAAGAACTCAAAATATTTTTCTTCCGAGGGAAAAAAGATATTACACAAAATAGAAGAAAACTCACACACACACACAAAAAAACAAAACAAAACAAAAAACACACACACAAACACACAAACGCAAAAGCAAACTCAAACATCATAAATCGAGACTGATAATTGAAATCGAAATGATATGCATATATTTCTTCTCTAAGCGATCTCAAAGCACATACGTCCTTCGTAACTCTTACCATACACAACTGCAATTGGCCAATCGCGGCTGTCAATCAAGGAATAAACAGACCAACCAAAAAATCTATTCAGCCCGGACCTGAGTTTATCAACTCCAACATTGGTGCCATTTTTGTTTACCTTTATTGTGGGTTGGCGACTTAAACGTCGTAACTACAGCTTAATCTTGCTGTAGTTACGACGTTTAGGTCACCAACCAACCATTTTACTTTTTCGTTACATCATACTGGCCATAAATTTTGAAAATAACGCCCTTAAAAATAGAAGCGTGACTTCCTGTTGGAGTCGGTTGCCCTGGCCAACGACGTAAGTGGGCGGGGCCAGCGATTGGTCGATTGGCCAAATGACATGATTATGTTGATAAGAGAGAAATATAACGTTTAGGGCATACTTTGTATGATTCAAGATACTTTATATGTATATTGGAACTTGATGATTTACTGTAAAACAACTGAAGTACTTTTGTTATAAAAACAACATCTCATATTATGCGCCAGGTTCTGCATTGCAATAATTTGAACTATATGGCATTATGGGATGAAATGTTGTCGTATTGCGGGACTATTCGATGAGCCCATTTACAGAGTCGAAGGAGAAATGAACTGGAGTGCAAGATAGTTTTAGTATATTAGTACTCTACATGCAGCGGGGAGAACCAATATCCCAACTAACATGGGCTCGCACGTATCGACGACTTAATGCAAAAATCAGCATAAGTATACACTTAAGTTGTTTTTACACTAAGCTATCGAAACGTAAACTATATCAATTATAAGGGTGCGTAAACGGAAATATTCTGTAGAATCAGTACCAGACGAATTGTAATCATTTTCAAGAAGAATAAAGTCAAATGTCACAGACTGTATAATACAACGTCTGTAGATCTGTTTTCAGATACTTTAAATGCCTTTCCAATTTACCCCTCGCATAAGATAGCTCTAAGATATATAGAACTCATTTTTTACAACTTTTGTTATTTCCTAACTTTGGCCCAGGTATAGCTCTGAAAAGGAGATAGTTATCATCTTGAAACTTGAGACTTCTTAATGTTGAGAAGTGCAGTGCTTAAGAACCATTATTTAGGCTTGCATAATTTCACTCAAATTTCTTTGTTGTTTGCCAGACATTTTTTAGCCTACCGCTTAAATATATAAAAGGTATCAAGTTGAAATTTCGTGTATAGGGAGATCTTATAAAGGGGAAATGAAGGTGCACAAGAAACACAATTCTGGGTTGCTTAATTTTCTGTTATTTTCTTTATGCTTTTTACTGACTTTAATTTTGTCCGGAGAATATCTCTACATGTAATTTAGACACAATAAGAAATTAGATTAAAGAAAAGAAAAGTTTTTTGCAAAAAAAATTACAGAATACACACTCGTCTTGGAATTACTTGCAATACATCAATGAAAACCTCTGTTAATATTGATGACGCAGGTAGAAAACTACGTAGTACTCTCGTTGGTCTAACAAATATGGTCTCTACCATAAGGGTCTAAATCCTACTACACCTTTGACGTTTATACATCGGTGGCCCTTCCCAGAACCTTTTATGGCTGTAGCCTTAACATAATCAAATAACATATAGAAGGCGCACAATTTTTCTTTAAATATATTCAAAACTTACCGACATATACTCGAACTGACATATGATTTGGTCTTATAGGGTAGGGATTAATTGTTAATGTTATATAACATCGTTATTATTAGAACGTTATTTACCTGAGTATGTGGTATCTGTTTCTTCCCTTCGAAACTTTATTGCAGAAATATTGTGCGACATAAAATCAACGAACGATCACATTTGAGTCTGATAGAAAGATTACACAGTGATGTTCATTTTGGAAGGCTTTTCAGCGAACACTTTTATTGAACACTTTAAATTCAAATTGTAACGAATCAATCATGGCGAAGTTTTTGTCATCTAATCCTAATTACAAAATAACCAGTTCATTCTGTGGTCTAAAACATGTTCATCACGCGGAATCTATAAATCGAGAAATGTTTGCTATCAATTATACCAATGCAAAGCATGATATGGGAATCCTTCTACAAATTTAGGTTATAGTTAGCCCACTCACAAGCTGGTCAAAATTTAATTTTCTAATTGCAAAGCATCATAATAATATATCATTTTCTTCTCTATACATCTGTCTGTTTTGTTTTTCTCGTCAGGGATTTCCTTGCGTTTCGTTCTCGGCTCAAGGCGTTCCAAAACGATTTTCAGCAAGATCCTTATAGCTCTGCATGTCTAACTCTTTGTATGTCGTTCATGCTTGTTTGTATGTCTGCTCCCCTATTTTGTTATACTATACGTGATAACAAACCCGCGATACGCAAAATTTATTTTGTTTGGGATCGGGCATAATCATGCGTGTTGCAAATACTGATCTTTGCCTGATCCGTTTACAGAGCCTCACAGGTTTTTTTTTTTTACTTTTTTATTGTTCTGCGCGCGCGCGCGTGTGTGTGTGTTTTGTTTGTATGTATCCTTTTCGTGATTTGTCTCTCACCAATGGGTAGAAAATCGTAAACCTAAGTGGGATAGCAGCTGGAGACGAGGAAAGGATGTAATGGCGGTTACTAATGCAAGATATACTAGGAATCCATTGTTAGGTACTCCATCCGCCGCGATATGACTGAAAATTCTTTGGAGTGGCGTTAAACCCCATTCAAAAACAACATGTATGTGTGTGTCTATCTGTATGTGTCCATGTTTCTGAGAGGGTGTTTGTTGGGGGGTCTGTGTTTTTTATATATTTGGGTCTATTTTTTTTCATCTGTGAGGTTATGTGTGTGTGTGTGTTTGTCTATGTATTTCTTTTGCGATGATGGGATTCTGCAATACTTTTGTCGTCCATAGACGTAACAAGTTTGTTTGCTTTATATGCAATGCAAGTTCATGTTGTATTGTTTCTTGTCTCGTAAAATTCATCACCAAACTGGTGGTAAAATAAAATCAAACAAAATTCTTTCCAAACATATAGCATCCTCTTATGTTTACGATTATCCACCCATTGATGGGAGACAAGTATAAGGAGGATAATTGTCGCGTCCCAGGATCGAACCCATGGACCTGATAGTTGAGAGTCCACCTCGGCCACTGCATTCTTAGATTTTGAGTTCATATCTTTTGTTATTTCTTACTTGAATTCGGAATAATCATCGGGCTGCCGTCATAGCTCAGTTGGTAGCGCACCTAACTCCCAATCTTCAATCATTGATTGTCATGGGTTCAATCCTCGGCGGCAAATATCCTTTTCGACATTTGCCTTCACCAATGGGTAGAAAATCGTAAACCTAAGTGGGATAGCAGCCGGAGGCTAGGAAAGGATGTAATGGTGGTACTGGTGCGAGAATCCATTGTTAGGTGCTCCAGCCACCGCGATATGACGGAAGAATAGTTAAAAGCGGCGTTAAACCCCATACAAAGAATCAAACAAATCAGCATAATTATTCTTTAACTATTTTGGTAACTCTTTAATTAATTAAACCGACGCAAACGACATCAGGGCTAAGCGACGACACCCGATTTTGTACGAAAACAGCCGAGCTAAAAATTATCAAATCCACAATAAACCTAGTATTGGATACTAAGATAAATGTTGTATTATAGATGATGTTCGTTATCTTTCAATATCCGCGGTCATAGCGTATTTTACCAATCCTTACTGCGTTAGCTACACCCACAGATTCCGAGAGAAAATCCCGCTTCGTTTTTAAACGGTGTTATTTTACAACATCTATGGCCAGTAGCATGTAACAAAATAGAATAGTTGTTTGACGACCTAAATGTCGTAACTACAACTTGAATAAACTCTAGGTATGACGTTTAAGTCGTCAAACCAACAAACAAGGCGGTTAATGTCGGTTTCAAAAACTCATTTTTGTTCTAAATGAACCCTTTCATTAGTCGACTGGTTATTTGATTTACAGGCGCGATTGGTCAGTTGTTAGAACGTCGGACTCCAGGGTTCGATCCTTTCCGACATTTGTCTCCCATCAATTGCCGGATAGTTGTAGATCTAAGGGGGCTGAGCAGCTTTGGGCTCGCAAAGGATACAGCGGTAGTCCTATAATCGGAACACACTCGGCTATTCCCGTAAACTCTGGGAAAAGACCTCGGACGTATATAAGACGGGTAATTATGTAACAAAACGATCGGAAACAGTGTAGTATAACGTAGTACGTAATCTCGGTAACCCGGATGGTTCAGAAGGCTAAGCATTGCTTACGAGCTTAAATTGTCATTTATTGTTTCATGTTCTGCTCTATTTTTCTCTGATATTAACCCATGTCATGCTGTTAAATGATTTTATTAAATTGCTGTAAAATCAAACAGCTGAAAGCACTGAAAGAACTTATAGTTTCAAAAATCAATGTTTCTTTTAGAAATCAATTTCATAAACAACTCTGGCGGGAAAATTATAAGCAGGAGTTGTAAACCAAGATCAGACTGCACTTGTGTGCAGGCTGATCTAGATCTACATCTCCTGTCAAAACCGGAATTTTCCGGGATCAGCATGACAAAGGTTAAGTTTCCTTTAAAGACCAAACAGAGTTACCGAAGCTGCTTTGCATAAGAATAGCGCCGTATTGGAAGTTTGTCACGTGAACTTTTGAAATAGTACTACGATGAACATCCGATTCGATTCGTAGAATTGAACGAGGAGTTCCGATTGGTAGTCCTGGTGTGAGTAATACCAGGAATCTACAATTATATGCTCCAGTCGCCGCGACATGACTGAAATACTATTAAACGCGATATTTAACCCCATTAAAAAACAAACCATTATTATAATGATTCGTATCAGATAGACGAAAAGCATTTTTAAAAACCTGCAAGAAAGACAGATTTCCCCACGTGTATTCGACGAAACTAATCCTTTCCCATCTCTCCTAATGATGGACAATTATACGTGTGACCAAAAAGGTTTTATATCAATTTTTGTTTGTTAACGTGTCTGCAAGCATTGGCATATTTCAAGTTTTATGATTACAATTAATGCATGTAAATCCCAATCTCTAATTTAACCCATTTTCACGCGTTAGAACGACCCTCAAGAAAAGATCAAAACATTGTGAATAATAGCTTGTTAAAAGCAATTTCTTTCATTGCCCCACAACGTTTTCTACTCACAATTACAAAGAAATTCAGAATTTCAACACATACATATAACCCTTCTTGTCTAGGTCGAATCGATCGCCTGTTTGCCAATAGCAAACAGGATTTTCATCTTAATTACCATTTCTCCCCTGAAATAAGCGCAATAGACCCATAAAAGGGATTTCTGATAAATCTAGAAACAAGATACTTCCATTATTATTGGTTTCCTCGAGTGTTTCGTTACATACCTATTTATCCATCGTCTTCGACCAACTTGTCTGGTGGTGATCAGTTTGAAATAACCATCCTCGAACATCCCATTCTTGTTTTTGTTTTAAACAAGTGGGTTAACCCATTCCCACACAATCCCTCTCTTTTACGCCCCGTAAGAAAATAATTTAGGAAAACAAGGTTGAGAATGAAGAAATTGCTTGTTACAAGCAATTTCTTCATTTACAACCTTGTTTTCTTCCCGAAAAGACTAAGGTACTCAAAATTTTCTCAATTTGAAATAGTTTTCTGGAACTTCATTGAATTTGGACGGGTCTAAATTTTCCTGTGTTGGAAGGGGTTAAAAGGGGGGGGAAACTCTAATGATATAACCCAGTATTGAATAAAAAAGGCGCCACATTGTCATGTCTTCAGTTTCTGTAGGAGACATCTTCTCTACGACAAGTTTCAAGCTATGGATTCACGTTTAAAAAGCCAAACAATGAGATTATCCTAAGATGCGTTCTTTTATCAAAATTTATCTTTGTACTGCTTTGTATTTCTTGTCCAGATGCGTTTAAAGTTCAAAAGATTATATGTGCAGTTCGTTATGTTTCTGGTTTTTGCTTGTTTGAAAGCTGCGCTTGAATGAAGCGAGGTAGATAGATCTCTTTTTAAATGTGATATGTATATTTATGCTGAATGTGATATGTATATTGATGCTAAATGTGATATGTATATTGATGCTGAATGGTCCGTTCGTTTTTGAAGCCAACTAATCTTCAATTAATCGCCCAACTAACAATCATACAACAAAAAAAGTTCGATCTTCTTCAACTTGTGTTTGTAAACAAAATATGATCCTTGCGACATTTGACCTTCAACAACACATATAACGTATTCATGTAAAAACGCACATTAGGGAAAAAATGTGTCCTCCATCTAAAATACCTCTTTTTGACAAAATCCAGTGCACATATGAACGATTATTCGATCTTCTGTGCGCAAACTCAGTTTTTCAAATGGCAAAGCGAGATACCACTGTCCGCCATTAACAATTTTGTTCATATCACCTGCGATGTCCCGTAAATAAAGTACTTGCTGTCATACCACAGCGCAGTGCACATGAGCAGCTGTCAGGTATTTATGAACCAATCAAATTGCGGCAATTTTCTTTGAGGTATAATAAATGGTTATATTCAGGTTCCTGTGCCAAATTTGTTTTTTCAATTTTTTTTGTGTGTGTTATTTCTTCGAAGAACAATAAAAGCTTTTTGTCAAAACCTTCGATAGAACCCTTTTTACATTTTTAATTGTTGTTTCCACTATTCGATTTACCTTGCCTAGTTTGGATACGAAACAGTAGTTAAGAGATTTTCTTAATTTCTATTTCCCCATCGGACTTCAGAAAAAAGAAAAAGGAAAGTCTCTTTAAACAACTGACCTATGATATTATCTAACATTTGATAAGCACCACAGAACGTTCTTTAAAGAAAATGGGTTTGGCTGCTCTGGAAATAATCAGTGAGCAATTTCACCGTCGAAAAAGACAGATTCTTTGTCCAATTTACATGATTTTGGACTAACTCGAAATAATTATCCAATTAGCAATGACAGTTTCCCGCGGAAATACTTAATGGTTTACGCATTACTGTCTAAAAATGATAAGTAATACTTTACAGAAGAAATAGAGCCTGAATCCTAGAATTTGAACGTAAATGTTTATAACGTTATACTCTACAGGATGAGATTTGTAAAGCATGTCGCATATTCGGAAAGTCGCATTTAGCATCCCTGATGCCTAATAATGTTTAGAAAATAAGAAAATTATAAAGGTCTAAAATTTTAACGTCGGTAGGCGAGTAAAATGTCATAAAAGCAGCTTTATTCAAGCTTTATTTACGACTATTTGCTCGCCAACCAACGAAAATACTCATTTTTTTATCATTATTTTTCTAATCAGCATCCCTTTTAATACGTTTCCTCGCGGTTCCGGACCCACAAAAACAAGATCTAATATACAATGAAGAAAATGAAGATATTGCAATAAACAGCGTAATTTCTTTTTTTTCGCAAATGTTTTTTCAACCAAAATACCAACATTTTAAAAATTCCACTGACCAAGGTGGTAATACGTCAGACTCACAACCATGAGGTCCAGGGTTCTCGATTGCTAGTAGCGCCAAAATTCTCTTCGACATTTGTTTCCCATACACTGATGAATAATTGTTAATTCTTAAATCTATATTTCTTTTCCAGTGACACAAAATAGTTTGGGGTATTTATTACTTTCAGTGATAGCGTTAAAACCATTTCCACAAAATAACGCATTTGACGCCCCAAAGAAAGCTTTGGAAAGCATAGCGGAATATGAAGAAAGTGCTTGTTACAAGGAATTTCTTCATCATGCACGATACTTTCTATCCCAAAGAATAAAGATTTAATAAAGAGTACTTCTGCTTAATAAAATGTCGTCTGCAACATCTATGTATTTGGACCAGTCTTAAATATTGTCGCCTGGTAATGGGTTAAAAACGTCACCAAAGTAAGTCTGTGTTGAAAAATACCACTTGTCTGATAATAAACGATCATCACAGTCTGCTTATTCATTCAACCTTAAACAATTTTAGACTGGGAACCCATGCAACATCTTGTAAATAAATCAGTGAAATAAAGTGTTTAGCCTAAAAGCGAATACGATAGATAAGTCCATAGCTCTGCCAGAATAGTTACGAATGTGTGTTATCTCCTTGTATTCAACATTGGTCTTAATATAGAACACACTCAAATCATGTAAAGGAATAATGGCAATAGAACATAGAAAATATTCCCGGTCTAAAAGCTCGTAACTAAAGCTTTAATCAAGCTTTAATTACGTGGTTTTAGAACGACAACAACGATATACATAAGAAGAGAAGGCAAGAGAAAGAGACAGACAAGAGATACAGACAGAGTGTAGGGGGAGAGGGACATAGAGAGCAAATGGGGTTTAACGCCGCTTTAAAGAATTTTGCAGTCACAAAGCGGCGGCTGGATCATCTAATAATGGATTCCTAGTATATCTCGCACCAGTATTACCATTACACCCTTTCCTAGTCTCCAGATGCTATCCAACTTAGCTCAACGATTATCCAACATTGGTGGGAGGGAGAGGAGAGAGAGGAGAGAGAGAGAGAGAGAGAGAGAGAGAGAGAGAGAGAGAGAGAGAGAGAGAGAGAGAAAGAGAGAGAGAAAGAGAGAGAGAGAGAGAAAGAAAGATCCGCGTTCTTTTAAAAATTGAAACATAATCCGTGACAGCATTTATTTCGTATAACATCTTTACCCTTTTTTCACACACAGTAACGCGTTTTGACGCCCCTTTTTGAAAATGAAGAAATTACTTGTTTCAAGCTAATGCTTCATTATCATAATCCACCGTGTATTCTACCGCAAATGAGTCCTTTGAATTTGAATAAGTCTAAAATATTATCGTCTATCCAAGTGAATGAATTTCACGATCGGTCAAATATTATGATAAGATTTATTTAAGTTATTATTATTTTTTTAAGTTTTCTGAACGACAGTAAAGCTCAAGTTGCATCTTATTTCATTTCCGCGTCGGATGAAGTTCTCGTTACGCGTTATTTCATTTCCACGTCAGAGGAAGTTCTCGTTACTCGTTATTTCATTTCCGCGTCGTATGAAGTTCTCGTTACTCCTTATTTCATTTCCACGTAAGAATTACCTGCGGATTCATTACCGTTGTTGCATCCTGATGTTTTAATTATCGTTATCGATTTTTCAATTCCGCGAAGGAAATAATATCACGGTATCTTCGGAGACTGTTATGAAATATGGCAATGCTCGGTATTAAACAATGATTTGGAAGTTCAATTAAATTTTCTTTTGTATCTTTATTGGTGACACCTACAGCCCTCATGAATTCATTTTCCAGCGATATTATTGCATGATAAATTAATTTTTACTTTCATCTATCAAAAACGGGCGTTCTGATTGTTCGGGAAAAAAATATTATATTCATAACTCCATGAACAAAATTTGAAACCGAATCAATTTTGTATGCTTCCACACAAAATAGTTCAATACAAGGAAATATCAAAATGTGTAAAGTTTTGCTTTTTTCGCTCGATGCTATTAAATTATAAGAAATGAAGAGAATGTATTTTTGTTTTCGTGGAGGTATGAACCAAAAAACTTAATCACACTTATGTATGAATCCGCTTTGCGTATTCATACAGTGTGATTAGTTTTTTCGGTTCATCCCTCCATGAAAACAAAAAATATTCTCTTCTTCTTTTAAATGCTTGATAAATACACTTGTTGTAATTAGAGGAGAACAGACCGTTCTTATCCTAAAATACAATACTGCATTAGTCTGTGCGTTTAGACAAATCAAAATAAATTCCCAGTTAAATCGAAGCCAGGTCTTCCAGACCGTATAATAGAACGTCTGCAGATGTTATTTTCGATACTAAAATGCCATTTCCATTTACTGGTAGTTTATCCTGCTTTTACGATTACACAGATTTCGTGCCGGCATCATTACATCATAAATCTAGTATTGACTAGGTAATAGGGATACAATTCAGGAAAGAACTCTTCAATGAGAAATCTTAAATGAGATTTTTGCTTAGATAATCCTTTGCCATAGAGATAAAATATAAGATAGATTTCGGTATTTCAAACGTTTGTACAGTTTTTAAAATATACATGTGACATATCGAAAGGGTAAGCTGTCAGCAAGTTAGCCGAAGGACTTGAGGTAATCGACTAGAAATTGGCCAAGCGCGGCTGTCAATCAAATTACTTGTCGACCAATGAAATCATTCATATAGACCAGAGATGAGTTTTGAACTCCGACATTGTCCGCTTTTTTTTGTTATGCTGGTTTGCGACTTGAACGTCGTAACTACAGCTTTTCCGAGTTGTAGTTACGACACTTACGTCGTCAACCAACTAGTCTACTCTTTGTTGTATACTATTGGCCATACAATTTGCAGAATAACGCCAATTAAAATCGAAGCGGGACTTTCTGTCGGAGTACATGGATGTGGCCAACGAATCAAGAGGAAGGGGGCCAGGGATTGGTCAACTGAAGAAATTCATAAAACTATACATGATACAGTTATATGTTTTTTTTTAAATGAATCTAAATTGATAAAGCGTCTGTGGGCGTAAACCGGTTTAAACGCGTTCTCAAACTACCAAGCTGCTAGCCTGGATAAAGATCCCGTTTTTAAATATAACAGGGTAAGTAACAAAGTGTATGTGTCGATATCAGTCTAAAGTTGTACTTGATAGATCACAAAGAGCATCCAATGTCCATAACACTAAGTCGTTCATTATCTTACATTAAAATTTTTTCGCCGATAGTGTAATACTTCGATCTTATTTTGATCTCATTTTGATCTCAATCAATTCATTCTTTTCTCTGCACTCTTTTCCGTCTATTTTGAATTATCCTTTTCCTGTGCTATTCTTTTGGTATCATTCTGTCGCTTTATTCTTTTTTGAATGCATCTCCATACATTGTATTTTTTGTCGGTAAATACGTGTATATGCAATCTTCAATTTGGAGGAAATAAAGAATAGAAATAATAAGTCTAAAGTACTACTTGACAGATCACAAAGAGCACCCGGTATCCACGACACTCTGACAGGTCAGTCTGTCTGAGATATTGATGTTGGAGACGTTCTCCTAAATATCAAAAAATATATCGTAGATTCGCAACTTCACGTTTGAAGTGTCCGAGATAAACCTTGCAGCAATTTGATTAGGCTTATATTTTATATCTAATTGACATAGAAAACTATTTTCCGTTTACCTTATTTATGTCTTAGACAAAATTTAGGGAAATGAAGATAATAGTTTGTATAATCATTCAGTAAAACAGAAATTCAAATAAGGCAGCATCAAGCCGCAGCTTTACATAGTATAATTTAAATTATTTTTCATACCGTAATGAAAACAAAAATACATTATTTATTTATTCATGTAAATATATTTAACCCTTTCCTGTTCAGTTCGTGTTTTTTACGTCCATGTGTTTCAATACTTGAGAAAATATTGTGGAAAACAAGAAATTGCTTGTAACAAGCAATTTCTTTTTTTACCCACAATATTTTCTGTCCTATTGAATGGTTATTTGTCGAATAAAATCGACTTAATTGTCGTCTGGAAAACCTTTGAATTTGGATACGTCTAAAACGGGGAATGGTTAAAGGAATTTCCGTAATGACAAACCAGTGAAGAAAATCGGGAGATTGCGTAATCTATACTAGACAAATTGCAATTATATTCACAAGTAAAAATACATTCAAATGTCACAGACCGTATAACAGAGCGTCTGTAGATATTGTTGAAGATACAAGACTATCGTTCCGTTTGTTTACTGATCATATATAATAAAGATTTATTGTCGGACTCTCTACATCTTATACCATGGTGTGTTTCACCAAAGAGTGAAATGTTAACACAATTATGTAAAAGAAAACACATGACCTATATAGTTGTAAATTGTTGGATTTGTTTCCGAGATTAGAAAAAAAATATTTGCGCATGCGCAACTCGCTTCCCAAAAGGTAGGACAAACAGGAATTGTCCGACAATATGATTATTTAAGAGATGAAGAGATTTTTTTTTGTTTTCATGGAGGTATGAACCGAAAAACCTAATCACACAATGTATGAATCCGCTTCGCGTATTCATACATTGTAATTAGGTTTTTCGGTTCATATCTCCATGAAAACCATAAAATATTCTCTTCATTTCTTATAATTTAATAGAATCGAGCGAAAAAACAAAAAACTTTACACAATTTGATACCTTTTTGTATGGGACTATTTTTTTCGGAAGCATACAAAATCGCTGCGTACTCAAAATTTTGTTCATCGAGTTATGAATAAATTTTTTCGACCAATCAGGACGCTCGTTTTTGATAGACGAAGCTAAAAATTAAATTATTACCAAATCAAAAAGGGAATCACCTCGCTGCCACTGACAATTTTTCGACAAAAGTCCTTTTTAAGATCGCGGTAATATAAACATGTGTATTGGTTGTCCTACTTTTTGTGATTTGTGTACTATGTTTTGTTCAACGTATAATGCTTACGTTATAGACTATCGCTGCTATTGAAGAGTAATGTGTACAGTGGCATGACTGTATTCTACTCAATTCGGAACTTTCTCTGGTACATATTTTAACTTCTCCAGGTCGTTACAGGTCGACCAATCTCGGACATTATAGAATTTCCAAATAAAAAACATATTGTGACCTAATATTATGATTTAATATTGTATTGTAATGTAATATTGCATGTAATATAATATTACATGTGATTGATGAACGCGTCCCCCGCCTACTGACTCTGCCGGTCATATCCCGAACTTCGACAGGGAGTTTCACTTCTGTATCATCTATTTAACAGAATTTACGGCCATAAACATGTAACAAAAATGCAATATTAATATAAATATCTTAGCTACAGATTGGGAAAGCTGTAGATACAACGCTTAAGTCGCCGAACCTACAAAAAATGCTTCACATAATGTCAGGCAATGTTGGAGTTCAAAGTTCACTTCCGGTCCGACCTTTAAAAGGTAAGTTAAACTCTAGCGTTCGATTTAATATTTTCGAACAAAATGTTCCTAGGCCTCGCATATTAGTTTTATGTGGATAACTTTATAATTATGTAAAAAAGGCATGAAACCTTAGATGAACCAATGATTTCAACATAGGTTGAATGCATGAATGCTTATCTGTTACTTTCATATCGCAGATATTTTGGTTTTGGACACTTTGTCTAACTTGTATTTTTGCCGCTGTATCTGCACTTGAGATCGCCAAAGTGATTCAACGATTAGATTCAATTCGTTGTCTAACGTCCTTCTTCAATTAAACAATCACGGCTGTCTATCAAGAAATCAACCGACAAATCAAATATTTTATTCAGCCAGGACCTGAGCTTTCAACTCCAACATTGGTAGCAATTTTGTTAACTTTTTGTTGTTGGTTTTGCGACTGAAACGTCGTAACTTCAGCTTATTTTAGCTGTAGTTACAACGTTTAGGTCGACAAACCAACCATTTTACTAGTTTGATACATGCTACTTGCCATAAATTTTGAAAAATAACGCCGTTAAAAGTCGAAGCGGAACTTCCTGTCGGAGTTAATGGCCGGGGTCTAGGGAGTCAGTAGGCGTGACAAGCGATTGGTTCAATGTTTAAGTTTATAATATAAAAAAAAACAATAAGTGAAAGAGGCAAGAAATAAGAACAGTAAGAAACACTTCCCCAGTATCTTGAAATGTCATCATGCTAATCAAGCGATTAGCACTGTTGCAGGAAAAATATACAGAAAACACAATTATTGTCAGTAATGTAAATGCGTGGCTAATTGCCAATGACAAAAATCACAGACAACGAAAACTTGTTTGAAAGGGTCTCTCTGGTACGAATCTTTATTTCCTTCGTAAAGAAGTAAATGAGTATGTATTTACAAAGATCACAAATAACCCATTTCCAGACGGCAAAATTTTAAACTGGTCCAAATTAAACCAAGTTGTAGACAACACGTAGAATTTTATGATTTTTTCCTTCTTCTTTTGGGGTATACAACATTGTGGATAATGAAGAAATTACTTGTAACAAGCTATGTTTTTAAAAGCTTGGGGTATCCAAAAGTGTAAATGAGTGGGAATGGGTTTAGCTATTCCCAAAGAATTCAAAAGGAGTCACATAGAAACATATCAAAAGGTTTAAAAAGTATAATAATTGGCCTTATAATTTTGCCATCGTGAAAGAATTTAATTGAAACACACTTATTTAACCAAAATATATCTTATGATAAACTATGCATTATTTTGTTCCCTATAGAAAAAGTATACCGGCGTCTTTTAGAAATCTTTAAGATACCATTTAACTAGACGGGAAACTGCTTCTATAAATCCATTCCCAAACAATACCGCGTTCTTACGCCCCTTCAGATAATACTTAGGAAAAAAATGAAAATGAAGAAATTGATTGTGACAAGTAGTTTCGTCAATTCCACAATATTTTCTACCAAGACAGGCTTTTTTCCTTTAATTCAATCAACTTGAAACTGTAGTTTGCAACGTATTTAAATTTGGATCAGTTTAGAATTTTGCCGTCTGGTAATTGGTTCGATTGGAGTAAGTGGGTGTGGCTAGCGGAGTTAAATAAACGGCTAAGTCAATATGTCAGAGGTTAGAGAGTACCGATATCAACTGTATAGAGACTAAGCCCTTCCATAGAAGGTATTTTCCAGAGAATAACTAAAGGTATTAGATCATCGAATTTCAGCAAACTATATTCTATCTAAATATGAAAATTAATTCGGCTTCTCATATACATATACCGGGTTCATTGAAATTGTGGTCGTTACAACAAGCTTTCAATCAGGATTATAGTGTCTTTTTTTATGCTATCAGCATTACGCAAATGCACAATAGCTACATGTCAACCCATGTTTTATAACTAGTTAACCCTTTCCTGTACAAACCGGGATTTTACGTCACTGTGATTTTATACTTTAAATAACATTGTGGAAAAAGAAGAAATTTCGTGTCCAACAATATTTTTGACCACATAGGATGATTTCATTTCAAACTGCACCAACCTTTCAATGTCATTTGCAACCTCTTTAAATTTTGACCAGTCTAGAATTAGGAAAGGGTTAACATACAAAGTTTCGTCGAACCACGAGGGCGCCACCATTTTAGTTTTACAAAATTATATCGAACTTCATATTAAAAGCGCTTCACAATTCAAGAAACGATTTATAAAACACATTTTTATATAGATAAGGTTTTCATATATAGAGCTTCAACATATAAAAGCCAGTCTCGACATTTGGCCAAGTTAGTTTTTCAATAAGGATAAAATGGATGCGTTTAGAATATTTTCTTTAAGACTGGCGCCATTCACTGTAAATCTCGGCTACACTTAAATAGGAACCATATATTACATCCAGTGGATTTCATGACATTTGAACATTTACTTTAGATTGAATTTGAACTCTCCTGCCAAGTAATTTTTCTTTCGAGCTCAGAGTAATACTAAAATATGGGGAAAGTAATAAAAAAGAAATAACGTTGGAATAATGCACACCAATGTTCCTCGAAATACGTCTCAATATTCTTTCTGGACTTTCAGTCTGTATGATAGTTGGTTTTTAAAAGTTTATTTTTTTTTCGTAAACGGCATATCAATGTAATGATATTAAAGCCATAACTTCCCCCAAAATATACAACGAATTCAATAAGAAAACCATACTCGAGGCCAAAAAGTATACACCAATATGACAACTAATAATTTAAGATCAAACTAATTCCACGCGGTAAGCCTACAATTCACGAAAGAAGTTTTGATACTTTAACTTGTGACTTTTTTGTTTACATAAAATTTTGACGTCAGTGATGACGTTTAAGTCTCGCTAGTCATTCAACCATCCAGCGCGGTTACGGAGATTAGCGGAATCTTCCGTAAAGTTTTCAGGCATCATAACAGCCAATGTAGTAGAAAAACGAACATTCCCGGTGAAGAATCGGGTGCATTCGACTCATCCAAAATGTAAACAAACATGAGTTGAAATCGGTAAGAAAAGAAACACACACATGACATGCTTCACTCATGCCCTCCTTTTGCATATCGATATTACGAGGGCGCTTGTTCAAAGAGAATACTTGTGCAGGCTCACTGAGCTTAATGAGTCAAAGTTTGTTATTAAATTAAGGATTTCTTTTAAACACACACTTAAGGATCTTTGAGATTAAGGTCAGTTTTTTTATCGGAAGATGATTGTTCAATTACAATTCAAAATAGAATTGAAATACAAAAAGGTTTTCATTTGAATGTTTGTTTTATACTTGTTATGAATAACATGGTTATGTCGTTAATTCATTTCCTGTCTTTATAATTTTTTTTTTAGACTAGCCCAAATTGAAAGAAGTTGCAGACGGCAATATAAACTGGGTGCGATTTGAAATGAAACCATCCTATGTGGTAGAATATATTGTGGGAAAAGGAGAAATTTCTTGTTACAAGTACATGTAATGTCTTTTTTTACCACAATGTTTTCTCAAATATAAAATTGCCACTGTAAATTGCAGCTACGTTAAATCCCAGGTTTCTACAGGAAAGTGTTGAATGAAAATAATCCAGCTCTGACATCATACTTTCCTTATTGGTTCCCTCTCGTTACAAATGTGTCCGACTTCAAGGCACTACTTGCTATGAAGCAGTGTGAGTGAAAACGGATTACTGTAGCAACAAATTTGTTTCTCGGCTCTGCAGACTAGATTATTTAATTTAAAGGAACTCGAGAATAATGTCTGGTCCTAAACATAATTATTTAGTAGCATTTTCAAATTGTAGTGCAAAGTTTAATTAGAAAATGGTTTAATTTCCTTAAAATGGTTAAATGTCCTTAATCCTTTGCAAAATGATTCCATCTTGCACATACTCGGTGGAAAGATAAAATAAGCTGATGGCCTCTTCACACAATAACATTTTAGCCAGCGTGTACCTATTGCGTTCTAAAAATCGACAGTCTCTAATACGTCGACATACGCTAAACCTATTTTTTCTCTGATTCTCAGCTCGCACTATAAATTAGCGCCCATGTGTTTCTTACGTGCTTGTAGCGTGTGTGAACGTTCGCGGAACGTAACTCCAACGTACAGAGCGTGTGCGGAACTAGTGCCGCGAAAGTAATATTTCATGGATTTCATAATCTATTTATAAATTTAAAAAAATGGGAAACAAAAGAAACTAACAAATTGATCGTCTAGCATACGAGTTAACTTTGCAATAGACGATTCCACAGATGCACTTTCTGATTAAAAAAATGGAAAAAATCGAAAAATCAATCAATTATGCTTTCTTGGCAGTTTCGAACCCATGTTGACTGCTTCAGACCTTTGCGTACCATACCACTCGACAACTTATCTGTTGATGACTTGGGTTGATAAACAAACATTAATTTTTTAAAATGTACGTTGAATTTCTCCGGGTATGGACGAAATAACTCGTAAACACACGACTTTCGTCGTGATCAAATTTATTCAAAGCTAATTTATTCATTGCATAAAGGTCAGGTCATGTCATGTCAATAATTTCAAGCTATACGAAGAAGGAAGACTGTCTGTGATGTGTCATCATCTTGTGACGTCAATTGACGGATCGCTCGCCACGCCCACTGAGCTCCAACAGGAAGTTCCAGTTAGATATATAACGCCGTTATTTTGCAAGATTCATTACCAGTAACATGTAACAAATTAAATTACTGAAAGTACTGTTAGTTAGCAAAGCATATATATATATTTTAAGTAATCTTCTTTGTCAAAGGTAATCATGAAAAAATTATCGGAGTTTAAGTAAGTAAGGAGTTAACCCTTTTCCACACATTCCCTCCTTTTTACGCCTCTATAGATAATAGTCTCAGAGAACTATGTGGAAATGAAAAAAATGCTTGCTATAAGCACTTTCTTCATTCAACATTGTTTTCTAATAGATAACTAATTTAGATTTTAGAATTTTCTATAATTTGAAATTATCGTCTGCAACTTCTTCGAGAACTCTGATCAGTCATTTTGAACCCGATGGGCAACTTAGGAGATGACCGTGCAAATAAGGTTTGCAATATTCCCTACATACATAAGAACTACAATTTATGGCGTAGGCATTTAATTTATTTAGTGGTTAAGCCACAAGTGGCAGTTTGCATTCGCTGAACTCTAGGAAGACCTAAAAATTTGTCTATCAACTTAAGGCATCAAAGCCGACCCTTTGCTAGCTAAAAAGTGATATGCTGGGTTGGCGACCAACACGTGGCGAGTAACGCAAAATAAAGCTTAAGTTACAAACGGTAACTCGTTAAATTAATAACAAACATTGGTTTAATGTCGGCAAATGTTCGAGTTTCAAAGTTCAACTCCGCCTACAAGAATGATTTGTCTAGCATTTCCATCTTTTGACTGACAGCCGCAATCCGTCTTTTTTAGAGATATCAATAGCTAGGATTTTTTTTTTTAAAAAAGAGGGACCAAGGTAAGATTATTGAACAATACGAAACTAAGGGAAATCCAAAATCATTTTTCTAATTACCTTTGGACCTCTGTGTTTTAAAAGAAATGGCGTTGCCGGTGATTTATTAGTTTTTGATGCACGTTTTAAAATATTTGCATGCACAGCTTCCTGGCTTCATGAAAATATCTCAAGCTTTCTCGCAAGGAATTTCATTTTTGAAAGTGAATAACTAAATGAATGACATGTGCTAATGACCAATTATTTCTGTACAAAAATATTTGAATTACGAGTTTTGGTTGTATTTTTAAACTGTATGCAGTCAAATTACGATTGTTCATTGATCACAATTTGTCATCATATAGTTTGTTTTACAAATTACAGTTTATTTTATATATAACAACTAAATTTGGCAATCAAATTATCCCAAAACTTAATATCTGCATTAAAATGGTTTGATTGGAAGAGGGGCGATTTTCATCATGATTATGACCGGACTGTTAATTATAATAATAACTTATATTCTCGGTACCTATTCATTCTTGATGTTATTAATAGATAAGATCGTCGTGCAAATGCTTCTTCAACCCTTTTCCGCTTTTTGAAATTTTAGACTGGTCTTAATTGAAAGAGGTTGCAGAATACAATGAAAATTGGATGTAATTTGAAATGAAACTACCCCATGTGCCATGATAGAAAATATTGTTGTAACAAGCAATTTCTTCTTTTTCCACAGTGTTTTCTCAAGTATATAATCACAATGACGGAAAATCCCGGGTTTGTACAGAAAAGGGTTAATAAATTTTGCAAGTTTAAATAAAGTATCCTTTTTATTTCCCCTAAGCAATATGGTAATTTTTCGTACATTTGGATGAAAATAGAATTTCTTATCATATAGAGTCGCCGAAAACGAGTTTATGCCGAACAAGTAAAAAGAAAGTGAAATTCATCCCTAATATCACTGTTTTTACATAATTCACATAATCGCTAATTCCTTTCAGTTCTATGATTGCCATATCTACCTGTCACAATTCTAAGAGAATGAGATGAAAGACGCAATTTGGAAATATAACTAAACCATTTCAAAAAGATATCAGGTTGAAATGATTCTCTATTCCGTTTTCTGGTTTAACATATTTATAACAAGCTTAACCGTACTATTGTTAATATATATGTGTGTATACTTTGATGAAATTCATCTATAACTCGAGATTTAAAGACTTTGTAGAGGTCTTTATTGTTAACACAATACGGATTGACCCATACGTATCAGTAGCACCAGTTCTTAGAACCACTACATTCCGTTTTTAGCTTTCATACAAGGTATTTATGAGTACATTATCAGAAGATAAAACTTAACCCCTATATCTATTGGTACTAGCACAATTTCTTAAATATAGTAGATATTTGCCATTCTTGAAGTAAACAGCATAATTACAGTAGCATTTTAGACTCCGGACATTCTTTTAAAAAAACTTTAATAGAATTCTTTCAATATCTGTTGATTTAGAGAAACCTGACATTTCACATGAAAAGTAAAGAAATGGAACCCACATTAGCATCGCATAATTGTAACAACGTAGAAGTACACAATTTTAATTTGCGTGTCTTGAGGTAAAAGTGTTCACAGCTTTAAGACCTTTGTCCTCTAAAAAATTAGAATGTTGGTTAAAAGACCCGAAAAAATGAATAAAATAGCAAGGTGGTTAAAATGATTGGCTACATTTATGTGATTATACCGTTATATGCCAAACTTTCATTTTTCCGCAGATTACCACTACAATTTTGTTTCACCTATGTTTACCTCTAATCCCTATTTCATACAACGCTCATGTAATTTATCTTGATTGTAAGCTCGATAGACTCTCGTCTAAATGTTCATATCGTTTGCAAAAAGTAAAATATTAATATTTTCTATAGTTAATCCAAAAGCGGAACAACTTTGCATAAATACCTCAACGTCATCGATGAAAAGTGCAAAGAGTAGAGGTGACATTACTTCCGCTTTCTTTAAACCCAACAGACTTTCAAGGCGGGTCATCATATCATTAAATTTAACACGGGCCTTTACCTTTGAATACACATTGCGAATTAATCAGAGCATTTCACCTTTAATTCCAATATTAAATGATTTTAATCAAATTTTAGATGCTGTCAACGGCTTTCTTCTATATGAAGTACAATTGGTTGCTCGTTTGCTTTTGAGACTGATAGTTCACCGCCCCTGCACCATGTACTTTTTAGCACACGGAAGTTGAAATGACGGTATGGTGTGTGTGTATTTATCGTCGCTACCGTAGTACATACCCATATGAACGACGCCCCCAGAAGACGGTTAGTTGTTACGGGGGATAATGTAAGGATACAGGATGAAACTACTGAGAGCTCCGCCTGGTTCCTTAACGTACTCGGTGGATAGCACCGTCACACGGGGCCTCGGTTTAATGGCTCATCCGAAAGACAATTAGTTTTGTTAGGTGATATGGTCAGCCCGGGGCTCGCCCCGTGATCTTGAGATTTGAAGTCAAGTGCTCTACCAACTGAGCTAATCGGGCTGACAAGAGACGGTCTGGTTAAATACTTGACATTTATATAACGGTATGACAAGCTACTCCAAACGAAAATAACATTTTGTGTTGTGTGAATAATACATTTGTAATGTTATGGCATTTTCTTGAATGTGAAAAAAACGACCACCAGCATTTTTTCCAACTATAAACATCAGTTAAATTTTGGAGTCCATAGCTCATTTACTAAATGGGTTGGGTGTGTTTATCGTGCAACTGACCTATAGCGGCTGTTAATCGAATGATCAAGCCGCACACCAAACCATTTATTTAGACCGAAATTACACTTTGAGTTTGATACCGACAATGGTCGCCATTCATGCGAACCATATTTTGTTTGTTTGACGACTTAAACCTCGTAACTACAGCTTATTCAAGCTGTAGTTACGATGTTTAGGTCTCAAACCAACAATGAATTTTCATTAATTACGTACTACTTGTCATAAATTGTGCGAAATAACGCCGTTGAATGTCGTGTCGGACTCAACAGGTGTAGTCAGCTATCCGTCAGTTATGATTTGTGAGATACTCGACATATCGTCTGTTGATAGACACCATAAATACTGAGCTTCAAGAAGTGTTATAAAGAAATCTTGGAGGACAATTCAAAGGACAATTTAAATCAACAATAAACTTTATTTCAATTGACAAAGCCTCAACTGTCAGATTTCAGAAATAAACCCACGTGGAATTCTGACCACAGGTACGAGTCTGGCCGCTAATCTGATTATCTTAATCAATTTCCTTGTCTATCTGAATGAATGGCGGATCGCTGGTCCCGCCAACTGACTCTGCTGGTCCCGCCAACCGACTTCGACAGGAAGTTCCACTTCATTTGATTGCAAATTTAAAAAAAAAAGTAATTTTTTTGTTGGCGATCATAACGTAGTTACGAAGTTCAAGACACCAAACCAACAAAATAATTCCATTCAAAAGTTCACTTCCAGTCAAAATGAATGATTTTATTGGTCCATTGTTTCTTTGATTGACATCTCCAATCCGTCAATTTTGAAACGGAAATCCAAATGACAGATTTCAAAGGTTGTTAGAGAGTTGATATTTTACCTGTCATTAAACTGTAAAGTTGTTGCACTTTACACAGTATGTGATACGGTCAATAAAATGGTCGGTCACTCATTTCAAATTAAGTTTCATGTTAATTCATTTGGTAAAATAATAATTAGTTTTCATTTTCCATTGCAATCTTTTTTTTAAAATCATTTCATTTCAAAACCTCTTCATGTTAGGTGACGAAGCTATACTTAACACTTAACCGCATTCAAAAATTTTCGACAAGTCTTAATTCAAAGATGTTCCTGACAACAATTTTCAAATGGTAAATCTGTAAATATCGTTGCCTCTAAGGTTAGAAAACATTGTGGAAATTTAAGATATTGCTTGTTACAAGCAATATATTTATTGTCTACATTGTTTTCCAAAGTTTTTGTTTTATTTTTGAGTTGCGTAATAATGCGGGATTATGTGGTAATGGTTGAATTATGTTAACCCTTTTCTGCACAATCTCTTGTTTTAACGCCCCTGTGATTTTATATTTGAGAACACATTATCGGAAAAGAAGAAAATTTCTTGTTACAAGCAAATTTTCTTTTCCCATTTTCTAACCTATATGTTGGATTTTTCAAATTGCATCCAAGCAACTTCTTTCATGTTGGATTCCTCTTAAAAATGTGAAAAAAATAGTACAGGGTTAAGGGTGTATTCACAAATTCATGTGGCCATTTCTACGACCAAAGGAGTGAAAAGTCTGAATATGCACCCGAGGGCACTTATCGGTATATTTGTCTCACCAGTAGGATTGTTTTGGGTGTACTATATCACTGGGAAATGCAAACACATCCCTCTATATATTTACCGAATTTATTGCACCGAATAAATATATAATCTGGATAGAAAATCAATGTTATATTATACTTTGCATTCGGGAAATAGCTACAAATATGTATTACCGGATTGTATTTCTCATAAAGTGCATCCATATTGACATATTGTTTGAGCCTATGTCAATAACTTCCCTAAAGTTTACCTGGCACCCATAAAGTGAGTGTTTGCAAACTGCTGCTACAGCGTATGATTTTGACTTCCGTAACTACAAATATATGCTTAATTTTTAACCAACATTTGTGTTAAGCCTTTATAATAAGGATTTTCTTGGTCTGGTGACTAATTCAAGCTGTAGTTAAGAATTTTAGGTCGCCAACCAACCATTATATTTTTTGTGACGCCTTACTGACCATACCTTTTGCATAATAACTCCGTTTAGAATTAAAGTCGACCTTTTTGCCGGAGTTTAGTGGGCGGGACGAGCGATTAGTCAAGTATTTAAGTTCCAATCTAGACATCATGTAAGTTAAAATCTATAAATTTCGTCGAAAGTTCGTAGTTCGAATTAACCTCCTCATACACATGCATAAGCATAAAAGGGGAAAAAGGCAAACAAAAAGCAAAACCAAACACCCTAACCACCCCACCCCCATCCCAAAAACAACAAAGTTACTTTAATGTATAGCCGTCCTTTATTTGGGTGAATTTACACGGTTGCTTTACCAAGGTATCCACGTCTATCAAAACAAAAAAAAAAACAAAAAAAAAAACGCATAAATCTGATTAGGGATGCCTTTTTGCAAGTGAGAAAGAGTCAAACAGGTACGAAGCTACATCTTGAACAGTATGGTACTGACGTGTGGTGGCAAGGCTATAGTGGTCTTTGCCTGATGGAAATGCACAGAAAATTGCTAGTAATGTCAGATATTGGTGATAAGCCAGATTTTATCTTGCTGCACTGTGGTGGAAATGACATAGGTCGTGTTAGTTTGAAGAGTACAAGACAATCTGTGATGAGAACAATTTCAGTTGTTAAGGATTTATTTCCATTCGCTGTCCTTATTTGGTCTCAGATATTGCCAAGAACCAAATGGAGAAACTCTCAAAATACTACAGCCATGAACAAATGTAGGTTACGCCTGAATAGCTTTGCAGCCTCTCAGATAATAAATGCAAGTGTCATGTATATTAAACACCCTAAATTGCAACTAATGGACTCAAGTTATATTTCCCATGATGGGGGTTCATCTAACATATGCTGGAAATGTGATATTTCTAGAGCGTTTAGCCACCGGTCGTATTTTTGAAAATACAGTGACTTTTGCTTAGATGAATCGCATTTACATGCTTGATGGTTGGCTGCGGCAGTGTATTATGTATTTTGTTTATTCAAATGATAACTTTTAATGTGTATTTGTTTATGCAATTGATGCATTTGGAATATTTTTAGGAACTTTTACATTTCAATTTGTTTAACATTATTAACCTCGGTATGATCTCTGTTGTTTGTGATGTTTGCTGCGTCCTTGGCATGACGGCAAACTGTCATTAAATGGTTGCCAGTTTGTTTGGTATCCAGCTAAAATTGAATTCATTGAATGGTTGATAGTGGGGTAAGATGCAGTTTACTATACTAAATAAGAACAAACAATCAGAGTGGTGTCTGACTTGCTATCGTTGGTTTCCCAAGGTGAGCAATTGAGACAGATTCTCTAATTGGAGTAAACTAAAGATTTGTTGTTTGTCTAATGTTCATTAGGGAGCAAGCCTATGTTGTGACCATTCATAATTTGTTGACATAGCCCAACCTGGGGCTAACATTGGTTATTTTTGTTGGTTTTTGTTGCTTATGTTTGTGTGTTGTTTAGGGGTTAGCCATTATCATATGTCGACAGCCCTGATGCCTAATGCTACATGTTTACATATGATATTGCTTAGAGTAGAAACCCCAGTTTTATTAGCCAAAACTTTATAATTTTATTTCATAAATAAACTTACCTGGAATAACATTGAGAATACTCTTTTTCTGATCCGTAGAATAAACTTCCCCCCTACCGGAAGTATTTCAAATTGCACATGCGCAGCTCATAACTTCCAGTTTAATTAGCTGTCAGTTCTCTTTTTCTTGCGAAAGTGTTCGCTTCTGCTTTTGCTTCCGTAGAGTTGAACAATTATAGTGTTAGACTATTAGTTCTTCTTTGTTTGTGTTTCACTGCGGTGATTATGGCACACATTACTGCTCCTGAGGACGGGGAGATATCCGAACACGGTAGGACTGAATCACGGGAGGACAAAAGGAAAAAATCACATGTATATGTCAGTTCAGATGAGGACAGGTATGTGTCTGATGACAATGTGTCTTTATTCACCAATGGTCAATTTTCTCCCTCCAGTCACAAAGATAGGGAAGATTCTAGTCTAGAGGACAGTTCCAAAGTGTCCAAAGAATGTTTGTCCGAGCCTACTGTTAAATGCCTTTTTGACATGTTTGGGGAAGATGCATTGTTAAAAAAACCCACTAAGAAAGGTGGCATAGTACTAGATAAGTCACAGGTTCTTCAGAGGCATAGTACTAGATAAGTCACAGGTTCTTCAGAGTAGCTATCGGTGTTCCGAACCAAATTATTTAACTGCATTTTCAGAAGAAAATTTTGACTTGTTCCCTGTAGATGAAGAGTCAGAGAAATTGCTACAGGTGCCATCTTTGGATTGTCTTATAGAATGCTGTCTGACGAAACGTTACGGTCCTAAAGCTGCTTTTGTCAAAGGCAAAAATTTATTCTCTCAGTCAGCTAAAATGATAGAAAAGATTTCATACCGTGGTCAACAGGCAGCTAGGCTAGGATTAGTCATTAAAACCTACACTAATTTCGGGAAAAAAATGCATCTTATTCGCAAAGAGATCGGTTCATTGCTAGAAAAGCGAGCAGTGGAAAAAGTGAGTGCAATGGAAATGCATTCAGGTTTTTACAGCACGTTGTTTCTAGTCCCCAAGAAAAATGGGGAGATGAGACCAGTTATAAATCTGAAACCTCTCAATCGATTCCTGGTAAGAAAACAATTCAAGATGGATACTTTGAGCAAAGTTCTGAATCTAGTGACAAAAGGAGATTGGGCTATAACAATAGATTTAAAAAAGATGCATACTTCCATTTGAAAATATTCAAAGGACATCGGATGTACCTTCGTTTTTACTTCGAAGGGGTGGCTTATCAGTTCCAAGCGCTTTGTTTCGGTCCTACAAGTGCCCCGCGAGTGTTTACGAAGGTAATTGCGGTAGTAATAGCCTATCTCAGAAAATTCAACATCCGCCTAGCAAGTTATTTAGACGATTGGTTGACTCTGAACAGATCTCTCAAAAATATTTTGCTAGACAGAGTGAGTGTTCTCAGACTCCTGTACAATTTGGGTTTTATGGTAAACAAAACCAAATCTCAATTAATTCCAACACAAATTCTAACATACCTTGGGAGTCTTTTCGATCTGAAAAGGGGCTTTGTTTCTCCGACAATACAAAAAAAGGAAAATCTAAGAGTAGTTGTTCAAAAAATCTTAAGAGGTCAGTGTACAGCAAGGGATTTCATGGTACTATTGGGAATGATAGATCTAGATCTAATCCCAGAGGCCAAATTGTTCATGAGACCAATTCAGCTTCATCTGCTCAGTCATTGGAGCCCAGCACGTATGAAACTTTCGTCTTTAATACCACTAACACCTCAGCTGAGATTAGCTCTGAATTGGTTCTCTTTGGATCAGAACATTGGAGCGGGCAAATCTTTTGTGAACGAATCCTATCCAGTAACACTAACCACAGATGCAAGTGGTACAGTGGGCTGGGGAGGTCATATGAACAATCTGGTGTGCCAGGGCAAATGGAACAAATATCAGAAGTTAATGCATATAAACTGCTTGGAAATGCTAGCAGTCCAGTTCAGTGTACAGAAATTTCTTCCTCACCTGAAAGGCAAAAATGTTCTTATCAGGTCGGAAAACACAACTGTCTGCCAATACATAAACCATCAGGGGGGCACGAAATCCAGTCAGTTGTGCAATCTGACAATGAACTTGTGGAAATTGGCCCTGCAGAACCATATGAGGTTGAAAGCTGCATATATCAAGGGCAAGAAAAAGTGGTTGGCCGATGCACTGAGTCGCAAACAAATTCTTGCCACAGAGTGGTCATTAAACATGATAGTAGTAGGTCAAATATTCAAAAAATGGGGCCAACCAATGATCGATCTTTTTGCAACATTTCAGAACAAGAAAGCCCCTCTGTTTTGTTCATGGACATACCATCCACAAGCATATGCAATGTATGCCCTGTCTCTGTCATGGCACAACCTACTAGGTTATGCGTTTCCGCCAACACAGCTCCTACCCAGAGTCCTAAGTCACATTCAGAAATTTCATTGCACAATAATTCTGATAGCTCCTCAATGGCCGAGGCAGCATTATTATTCTCAACTGCTGAGCCTCCTGATAGCAAAACCAATTCGACTACCGTGCAGTCAGACACTGTTAACACAATGTCAAGGTCGAATCTCTCACCCAAATCCAGAGATTATTCTTCTGACTGCATGGCTGCTATCGACAGACGTTTGTCGTCAGAAGGCTTTTCTAAAAAAACAAGAAAGTTACTCAGCAAATCATGGCGTAAAGGTACCCAAAGGGACTACCGTAGCAAGTTCAAGCAGTTTGATAGCTGGTGTCGTGAGCGGGCGATTGATTCGCATCTCGCAACTCTAGCTAATAGTGCTGACTTCATTTCATATTTGTTTTACAGGAAAAAGTTTAAATATAGGACAATCAATGGCTATAGATCAATGTTGTCATCAGTTCTACCTCCTATTGGAGATATACCTGTAGGTCTGCATCCTGTCATCATTAGGTTGCTTAGAGCAGTTTTTAATGAGCGACCTCCTCTAAAAAAGCTTGTACCTGAATGGGATCTTCTTACTGTTTTAGATTGCCTGAAGAAATCTTCATTTGAACCACTGAAGGATGCATCTTTAACTAACCTTACACGGAAGACTTGTTTTTTGTTGGCTATCACAACATTCAGAAGATGTGGAGATCTGCAATCGCTTCAACTTGGTGAACAGTTTGTGAATGTTCAAAAGAAAGGGGTTATTTTTGTTAGAACCGGCCTTTCAAAACAGGACAGGCCAAGTCATACAGATAGGATAATTTTCATTCCTGCATTACTAAACAACAAACTTTTAGACCCTAAAAGATGCTTATATTTCTATTTAAAAAGGACAGAGCCCATGAGATCAAAGTCTGGACAGGACATTGTGTAGTTATTTCTAGCCACAAAAAAAACACATAATCCTATTACATCGCAGACCATTTCAAGGTGGTTAGTAAAAACAATTAAATTCTGCTACAAACTACATGATTAGTCCACTGTAAAAGTTAAGGGACATTCAACACGAAGTGTCGGCCCATCTTGGGCATTGTTTAAAGGGGCATCACTTCAGCAAATCATGGAGAGTGCTGATTGGTCAAGGGAGACAACCTTTACCAAGCATATCTAAAGTCTGTAAATATGGATTTCATGTCTGTGTGAGAGCACAGCTAAGAGCAGGGTGTATATAGTAAACATATTTTTGTTTATAGAGTGATCTCATTTTTTCTTGCGGATCGCATGGGGCATAAAATGGATATTGAACTTTTTTGAGTAAGGTGTTTTGTATATATAGAGACAGAGCACAGAAGGATTCGGTGATCTGCGGGTGATTATTCTTAATGTACTGTTGGAACTGTTTAAGATACAGTTTTTAGTATGGTGTTCATAAAGGAGAAGGCCGGAAAGACCCACCTCCATTTCTATACTGCTGTGGAATCAGTGGTATTCTCAATGTTATTCCAGGTAAGTTTATTTATGAAATAAAAATGGAAAATTTGATTTCAAATTAGAGTTTTATGAATAAATAATACTTACCTGGAATAACAGGTACCCTCCCTATCTCCGTTTCTTTCTATCAGTCTCCTCAGGCAAACACTTTCGCCAGATAAGGAGAACTGAGGCACATGTTGACAGCTAATTAAACTGGAAGTTATGAGCTGCGCATGTGCAATTTGAAAAAAATCCGGTAGGGGGGGAAAGTTTACTCTACGGATCAGAAAAAGAGTATTCTCAATGTTATTCCAGGTAAGTATTATTTATTCATAAAACTCTAATTTGAAATCAAATTTTCCATTTTGTAAGCATTAATAAGGTAAATTATCTTAATTCATCTGTCTTTATCAATGTATCCGAAATAAAACTAGCCTATCACTAAACGTTATAAAACACACACGCAAGACTCAATGTCACCGTACATTTTTTGTCACTAGAATAGAGTCTTTTCAAAGATTTTTTAAACAGGGTCAAACCTTAAAGAAAGGCAATAGTTAAGAAAACAAAATTTGAACATCTTTGCACGATTGAATGACACCAATAATAGTGAACTCATTACCACACAAAAAAGATTTTAGACTGGTCCAAACTGAAAGGACTTGCAGACGACAACTTAAAGTTTATGATTTAGATTTTTCCAACTGCCTGAGCAGAAAACATAGAAAACATTGTAACACGCAATTTCTTCATTTTAAACAATGCTTTCCCAGCTGTTTTTCTTGAGGGGCGTGCAAAAGCGTCATTATAAGGGAATTGGTTAACGAGAGAATGAGCCGACACGATATTTGTAAAAGTATGAATTCTATGCCTGTTTCCGATAGTCTGTGTGAAATTTGAATGCAATCAATCATGTTGTTAAGGGAAAATGGGCGGACAAGAAAAAAGTATGGGCTGACGGACCGACCGACGGATGACAGGTTGACTCTTATAGATGCTCCAAACAAAGTTTGTTTGGTTTTATCTATTTCTAAAGAAGATTTATTCTTATCGATTGCCTAGAAAACCTGAGTTCTTCGTTGATTCTAATATTTTGAAGTATTTTGAAAAAAAAGCATGACCTAAGAATTATTTCTGTAATGTTTGAAATTATATTAGTTTGGGAGGAGATTTTTGTGTAATTGTGAACGGGCGGACGGACAAATGGCCAGACGGACATTGGCCGATCACAAGAGTCTATTTTGAGCACTTCGTGTTTAGGTAAGCTAAATGGGAATATGGTTGGTTAACGACTCAATGTAGAAAATACAACTAGAATAAGCTATAGTTAAGCTTTTTAGGTCAAACTTACACAAATACTTAACATAAAGTTCACTTCCGGTCTAAAGAATTGATTTCATGGGTCGATTGATTCTTTTACAGCCCCTTTTCCGTCCATTTATTAAAACGCACATTCGCTTTAATGAAAACGTTTCTGAATCATTACAAGCAATATCTGTCAAATCTCTTAATATAATACCGGTGGTCTGGATTAATCGACCAATCACTGGCCCCGCCCACTTACTGCATTAGCCCAACCGTTTGACTCCAAAGGAATTCCCGCTTCGACTTTAAAAGGCGTTATTTTGAAAAATTCATGGCTTGAATAAGCTGCAGCTACGATGTTTAAGTCACAAATCAATAAAAAAAAGGTTAACGAAAATGGTGGCCATTGTTTGAGATCAAAACTCATTTTTGGTCTCAATGAATGATTTCATTGGTCGACTGGTAATTTGATTGACAACCGCGATTGAATAACCTTTCCTAGTAGAACCAAAATTTATTCAATTGAAAAACATATTTGATACTACGGACTCTCCACGTTTAATTTCCTTTCCGAAAGCTTTACAAATTGTTTATTTGTTCTGCTCAACAACGAAATGATTGCAAGATTGTTACATCAATTTTAGAAGAAATCTCAAAATAACGCATCACGATACCATCGAATAACTTCACAGAGTGACACTGACGAATTATATTGAACAAAAACTCATTGCTGCATTGCCTCGGTAGAAAATGAAACCATGGGCAGAGTAAAAACGAATTCAAGATGGGGTGTTTTGCAAGCCTTTGAACAGAGTCTGTATGTGATCCAACATAGCAATTATTGTAACAAATAGTCCAGTTGTTCACAAAAGAACACTTCATACTGTTTCGTGTTTTTTTTTGTTGTTGTTTTTTTTTTTTCCTTTGAATATCTTGATGGGCCCCTAATATGGGAGTCAATTTATACATTCTGAAGAGGGTCGTTGAGAAATACCACGTGTAACCAAGAGTCGCGAAGAGGAATAAAGCGTCCCGAAGAAGTACTCGTTACACAAACAAACATAGATAAACAATCCAGGCTAACAGATGCTAACAAATGAAGTACATGTTAATTGAAATTATACTTTTCATCTGCTAAAATATATTTATGCCAAGAAACATGTTTGGGAAGTAACCCTGCAATAAAGCACGTCGTAGTTTTGCATTGCATTACTAAATACAATCTTGCCGCTTATGAAGTTTTATCAATATATACTGATGGAAGAGTGTTCAGGAAATTTGTAAACACTAATCTCTTTCATACTTCTGTATTGAACGAAAGAAAGTCTTTTATGTTGTATGAACGTCCATCGACATAGACATCAAACATTAACTGAGCGAGTCAAACATTAACTGAGCGAGTTAAATTACCAGTGGCCAAACGTAAACAATCTTAACTAACGAAATCTTCTGCGTCAAGTGTAAACTGCTCACACTAAATGAAACTCGATGACATTGTTTACTGATTGACTTAGTTATTTGAGGAATAAATTGTGTAGAGGACCACAAGGTTAAAATAAATACATTTGACTTGAATGATTAAAAGACGGGTTCGTTACTTTGTACGAAAGAAAAAAGAGAACAACGTTCAATCTAAGTTGTTGAGAAGGGATTTTGGTACGTTGTATACGTTTATTTGTTCTTCGTGTTCAGGAGGGACCCATAAAAACGAGTTCATTTTTTGTAGGAAAAGAGAACAAAGACGATTACATCAAAGATGAATTTCAATAGAATCATTTTGATTAAATCTCCTGAATGGCTTGATGCAGTCAGGATATTGATATTTAAAACACACATTATATGTGCGTATTTGGAAAGAAAATTACAGTAGCCCTAGGCGACAAGATGAAGAATTGCTTTTCAATCACATGTCAATGATTTGTTCCTAGTTTTGTCCTGATGGAAGCTTCTCATAGAAATTTATTAGGATAACACGTTTATTCAGTTTATTTTTTTGTACTGTATATTAATCAAGATGCTAAGATTTTTTCAACGAAAAAGGTGAGGGATAAAAGGACCATCTAACTATGGCAACCCATAGATGCCTCGCTGGCTGAGTGGTTTAGTTGCTCGATTCGAGCCCTAAAGGTCACTGGTTCGAACTTACTCATGTGAGGCTGTACACAAAGAATGCAAACTTACCCAAACACTTGATCATGATCTCTAAAAACATTTTTTTAATACAATAAAAAAAAAATAAAGAAATGATAATAAATAAATATATAAAAGGCGATCAAAAGCTTCCCATGAAGAAAACTAACAATTGTAATCTGACATTATTTTCCTTTTGATTTTATTATTTTAAATTTGGCAGAAAGACAGAAATACGATGGACAGATTTAAGACCGTGTAATGAATAAGATGAGATCGTAGTCTCTATGAACAACGGTATGTACTTCTGTCAAACCAGGTGTTTATAATGATTTTTTTCCGAAAGCTTAACCCCTCCCTGTTTTACGAAATTTTAGTATTGTCAAATATGAAAGAAGTTGCAGACGACTTTTAAAAGTGAAAGCATTTTGAAAAGTAATCAACCTACAGGGTAGAAAATATTTTTGGAAAAGAAGAAATTGCTTGTTACAAGCATTTTCTTCTTTTCCCACAATTTTTTCTCAAGTATAAAATGAAGATACGCGAATTGTACAGGAAAGGGTTAATGTTGTTCCCAAGTAAAAGTTTCCTACCAGACGAGGTACATGTAATCACCAATCTTAGGGATTAATAAAGCGAATGATTAAGGACATAAAGAAGTACAAAGACAGAAATAGTATACACTTGTTTGTAATCAATATATCCAAGTCACCCACTTTTGTCGCGCCCACTTGCGGTGAGCCAGCCAAAGTTGTCACTATCACAAGTCGATGTACGTGCGTACGTCCGTTCGAAGTATATCTCTTACAATTATAGGTGGATTTAGCGAATTTAGCTAAACTGTTCGTATTTATAAGTAGATGTGTCATTTTAAACATATTTCGGATTGCTCAAAAGTCATATTCATGCCCCATAATCAAACGCTCAAATTGAGCTAGCCAACAGAATATCTCCTACATCTTTGGATGGATTTCTAAGTAAATTAGCAAATTTGATCTCCATCATAATTAGACGTGCCACTTGAAACACCTTTTCAGATAGCTTCAAGATCAATTTCATAGCTCAATGTCAAAAGACCAAACTGACCTTATCTACCATAACCCCTACATTTGTGAATGTATTTCAAAATAAATCTCCAGTCAAATATCCGACAGGTTCGACTTGTTGTCCATGGACGACTATCTAGTTTTCAAAGTTGATAGAAGACTTTCGTAATTTTGTAACTGAATCTAATTACTTGTACTTATTTTTGTCAATAAATTCTACAAGTCGCATCTACAACGGTCATTATACAGTCACAAATCACTAAATGCTACCTCGGTGGCAGGAAAAATCGACAGGTGGCAGTCGAGACTTAAAACGCAGTAAGTACCTAACTAAGAATTTTACCAAGGGTTGTAACTAAAGGTAGTTTGAATTAGCTATTTGCTATTTGGCGACAGAGGACATTTGCTATTCTAAGGGGACCTAATTCAAAGACTACCGATTTATACGAATAAAATGCAGCTCCAGAAGCAGATGCCCAATACAACCGCAATGCTATAGAATGAAGTCGAACTAACTACCGGATGCAGGCAAGACATTTGGGCAATTGAAAGGAGCTGTTTGTGTTTGAATGCCGCATATTCTGTGCCATATGAAACTGCACCGCCGACAGATTCAAGTAATAGGCAGAAAATGAGACCTTCAAGGAGGCCAAGGGCTTGAAAAACAGAATTTTTAGACATTGCGTAATTGGTCGTCACTGAGAAATTGGACATATCGTTGCATTCCGACTTCATGGTTAGGTCATCCCTGCAAGCTATTTGTTATAAAGCCAAAACAGAAATTTATGGAAAAATGATAACTTAAGTTTAAGAGCAAATGCTGACAGTAGGTTCATGAAATTTCAAAACCCTCTCTTTTTCTGGGCAGAAATTAACAAGTTCCTAAACAGCGCTGATTATAAACAAAGGAAAAAACAATTGATACTATTCTTTGGGCGAATTCTTTAGACAGCTTGAAAGCATAATAATCAAATTTGCTCTCCAGAAGAACTTTCAGTACTTTGATTAACTTATGGCTGGAAAATAATTGAGTGGCAGTATCATCTTTGTTTACACCTCGATATGATTGAAAGAAAGGGTTGGTTAGACTCGTTCATCACTAGCGGAAAATCCTTGAAGCATTCATCTTTAAAGCGTGTGACCGTCCAGTTTTCCTTTACTCCTTTTGATAATTCTTAACTTGTAAAATGAAATGATTTTTTTTTTTTCTGTTTTCCCGTCAGAATATACGTCCAGTTGGGCTAAAGGCAGTTTTGGTAAATTGCAGCGACACAATCTCGAATTAATGGTTATATAAATTGGTTTACGACCAATTAATAATCGAAAGATTTGTTTTAATCTAGAGTTTCATACATGCATTTTACCCGACCACTGGCCATATAAATTATTTCAACAAACAAAAGTTCTCATGGTCACCTCGTGTCACGACTGCCTTTCCACATGCAAAGTTTGAAAGACGCTTGAAGAAGAAGGTTACAAGCTATTAATATAACGTAACCAAATTAACATGACCTTTAACCTAGTGACTTCGAATTCGCTAGGATTAGAATTAGACCTGATGACCTTTGACCCGCTAATCTAAAAGTCAAAATGTTTACATGGAAACTATTCTATCTGTTTTTTTTCTTTGTGTGTGTGTGGTTTTTTTTTTTCTCCCTCTCTCTCGTTTTAGCATGTCTCTTAAACTGTCGAATTACAATTTAAAAGGCGAATTCTTGACAATCGTTTGCTCGAGTTCAACACTATCAATATTTTGAATATCGTTCCTCGGTAAAGTATGATTGATTTACTAAGACGTCGAAAAAAGACACATTGCAAAGTATTTTTTTAAGACTTGGTAATTGCCTTTATTGTTATTACGTCATATGACAATGACTTTTTCGTAATCATTTAATTGGACCACATTTTGGCCATTCACACAAAAGCTGATTGAAAGTGGCAGAGAAGTTTTGGATGTGTCCTGTAAGGATATATTCTATCGTCTGTACAGGCCACGTCCTTGAGGCCCGGAGATTTAAGGATTCTACTGAGAGCCTTATATGAATGTTCATGAAGTCATTATTCCTCTTTTTTTCGGGGGGGGGGCGTGGTTTCTGTTGCTGTTGTTGGATTTTAATTATTTAAGCAACTGTATTTGTGTTGAAGAGAACCCGTATGCTTTAAAGTTTGGAACATTTCATCAAATATCAGGAGATAATATCAGTGTTACAGCTCATCTGGACAGTGTTTTATTTCATATTTACCAAACTTGCTAAGAAAGTGCGTTTGGTCAACGGATCCACCTCGTAGTCTTAAAAAATAATTATAGATGTAAGTTCGATTGAGAATATGAAATCAAATTGACGATTTTGCACCCTTGTTTAAAGATAACCATATTTTAATATAGTCTCTACAACTTGCAAAGCCCCATTACCTATGATGCTAAACCGTTACCAATTTTGCTTATCGGTGATGGATTCCCGTTACTCTCTGTAGGGCTGTATATCAGATCGGTTGTGTTCAGAGAAAGCCCGAGGTATCGCTATGGCCAGGCTGTCGTCTGCATCCGGGTTTGAGTCAGCGTGTATGTATGTCACAGAGAAAGAGGGAGTGAAATATGGACAGTTTGTCTTTAAAACTTACTTGATTTGAGATTATGAGGAGTTGTTAAACACCGATGTTCAGAAAAGGGTCAGTTATATTTAATCTGTAGCGTTCTAAACTACCTCAAGTAAGTTCATTGATTTCGGACTCCCATTAAATCTACCTATTTAGAGCGTTTGAGAAAAAAATTAACATGCTATATGAGCATATAATTGAGGAAAAAAATCATAACAAACAACTGAAAAAAGACAAAATACCAAAATTTCAGAACACAAATAAACGAAAATCAACAAAATACCTTATAAATTAAGAGTTCCTAAACTAAGGTAAAGGGAACAAATCTTTGTTTTGTGGTTGAAAAATTGTCTTAATTACAATAAAAACGCCAAGCAGTCGGTGCCAAAAGAATAAACGTTGCGTGTTTTTTCGCCTAATTAGTCTCTCAGCCGATAAAACACGCCGGGACCGTAATTTAGGATAAACTCCGTATTCTAGATACTCTCGCGGAACAATTTGTAGCATCAAGTGAAAGAGCCGAAACGACATGAATAAATTCCGTCGTCTTTTAAAGTTCAAAGAGAGTTCAAGTTTATGTAATTATTAGGCATCAGCGATTAATAAAATGATTCAGAAAATCGTTTAAACTACGATCACATTTCGATTTCAAAAAGGGTCAGACTTATTTTAGGTGCCTATTATATACTTCAGGACTGGAAATCTTGGTCTATATCATGAAACTTGAAAAATTGTTTACCGAGTTTTGTTTGCACGATTTTACTAGTATGGCACGATGCATCTATATGATGTTATTTAAAATGAACGTTTACCTATAAAATCAAATAAAAAATAAGATTTAAGGAATGGCACTTTTTCATTGTGTAGAACATTCTGGGTTTGTTTGTGTGTGTGGATGTTTTGTTGTTGTTGTTGTTTTTCTGACCATTTGTGGAAATTATCCGTCATCAAGATCATATTGGCATATCTGAGACAGCCCGAATTTTGTCCTCTGAGAATTGGTAGTGGGCGTGATATACTGGATCTCTGCCTCTAGAGATGCCATCGAATTCAAATGGCTTGTATTTATAACACGAATTTTTAGGCTTGTAATTTGACAATTCTCCAATCCCACATACGGTTCATCCAAATATTCATTTGCTTTATATGCCTATTTAAGTTTGTAAATATTTCTTCATAAAAGAAGCTAAACGACAGCAAACACTACAGAAAATATTGATACGGATAACGAGATAAAATTCAATGTCATATTAGGTTTTGCATTCAGGGAAAGGCTATAAATATATATTGCTGGATTTCATTTCTCATTAACTAAATTTATAACCGACATTTCCATCGACCTTTGAGCAGTAACTCTCCTCTCTTTGTCTTACACGTATCCATTTTTTTAATACTAACAACTACTTTAGAAGGCGGTCAAATAATACTGCAATATGTCTACCTTAAAGGGGAGGTATACCAAGTGCAACATGGGGTAGTTCATTGCTTCCTTTACCACGAACACTTAACGTAGTGATATTTATCGAGATTAAAATCTTCATCGCTTTTTACCAAAGAAAGGAAGATTTCGTTCTCGTTCAGCTTATAAAATAGTCCTGATATTTTATGTGCAAGTATCATTGTTTGTTACAGTTCTCTATTCTCTTACGATTGTTAAATGCATTAGTTCGTTTAATGAAAGCCGCTCTTATAGCGCAGTCGGTAGAGCATTAGACTCCCAATCTTCAATCATTGGATGTCATGGGTTCGAGTCCCGACGGCGGCACATATCTTTTCCGACATTTGCTTTCACCAATGGGTGATTTATCGTAAATCTGAGTGGGATAGCAGTTGGCAGCTAGGAAAGCATGTAATGGTAGTACTGGTGTGAGAAATACCAGGAATCAATTGTTAGAGGACAAAATAGGCAGTGACCGAAGGATGAAATGACATTTCTATTGTTTCTTTTCTGGTGACTTGGTAAGTGATTTTGCCTTACAAAATATCATTTCAAGATTGATGAATGAACACTAATTCTTGAGAAAATCTTAAGATACAGCATCGCGAGTTCGTCGAGTAACTATACACGCTGACATTGACGAATTATTTGAACAGAAATGCATTCCTGTATTTCCTTCATGACAGTGTAGTCTAAATTGTTTACTTTATTCAAATTGAACACTATAACCGTTGCTGGGCTTACGAATCGTAAAAAACCCCCGGCTTATTACACTCTCGTTATTTCAATACAATGGGACTCTCGTTATTTCAATACAATGGTAGTCCGATGACCTTGCATATATTCGAATGTATTACTTAGATTATAAGAGTATTCTTGCTTGTCCTAGATACAGATTGCTACCTTATTTATAACATCAAGAATTCTGTTATGAACCTTTACTAATCGCTTTATCTTATATCTGACCTAACACTTTACTATACACTTGCAAACAACCAGACTAGCCAATACTTCATTTAACATTCCTATCGATTAAAACAACCAATTAAAATAAAAATGCATTAAAATGTTCATGATAAAATGTTCTTACGATTTTCATTGAGGGATTTCGTAGCCATGTTGAAAGGAGTCGAGTATAGGAGTCCTTTCTTACCGCTTCCATATTAGATACCTAAAACAGAACCTTTTATTACATGGTTGGTCTTTCTTTTTCATTAAAACATTACTTTGCATGATTTTGTCAACCTTCAAGAAAGTCGAAAATTCAACTAAACCAAGATAGCATCACTTTTTGTTTCATTCAGACTGCCCTATTCTTACCTCGTGATCTGATTTTACGTATTTGGTAATCATGTGACTCGGTGTGAGATTATTTTTCATAGGAGAACCATTCTTGATGTTTGCCTTACAAATATGACCGCCTAAACAAAAGCTAGGTGGCGCAACACGGCGGATATGACGAAATGGGAAAATCTTCGACAAGATGGTATGAGTAGAAGTGGGTTTCTATTGCAGCCATCTTGTCTGTTGGTAGGTAGGCTAGTTGGTAAATGGATTGGCAGGTATGTCGGTCCGTGTTGTACTAAATTGAACTGACAAATCGCTAGCCCCGCCCACTTACTCCGTTGTTGACGCCCATTGATTCCGACTAATGTTACGCTTCGATTTTAAACTGCTTTATTTTGCAACATTTATGGCTAGTAGCATGTTACAAATAAGTAGAATGTTTGGTTGACAACTTAAACGTTGTAACTACATCTACATCTTGAAGAAGCTGTTGTTACGACGTCCAAGTCAACAAACCAACAAAAAAGATTCGCCAAAATGGCGACGAACTGAACTTCCAGTCTAAATGATGGATTTCATTGGTCGACTTATTATTTGATTGTCATCGCGGTTTGTCAATTCACGCCGTAAGCGCCACTCTAGCGAAATTCTGGATGCTTTAAAGAGTTTCATTTGTCTACATTTTCATTTTATTCCTATTTATCTGAAGTATCAAACATTGAGACTAGTGAAAGCATAAGAAGGCAATCTTCTACACAGTTTAATTATGATAATTCATTAATTCTGAAATATTCTTAACTGTTGCTAACCCAAAATCACAGCTTGTTAAAAAACTCTTAACATCGTAGTAATTTTTGAAGGTCGTTCGAACTTCAAGTTTTGGGTGGAGGATATCATATTCGTCCGTATATCGACGACTTCGCACGAACTATACCGACGCTTTTTGTATATCGTCGTTGTCGTTCTAAACCGTCGTAACTACAGCTTGAATCAAGCTGTAGTTACGACGTTTTAGAACGACAACGACGATATTCACATTCAGAATCGCCAACACATACCAATTGATAACGATCCCACAATTTACCATAAATCTGTCCGAACAATTGTACAAAAATAATAGTCTTTTTTCTTTAATTCTCACATTAAGCAATCGAAAAAAAAAATATGTTGTTTTTGACAAAAGGTAATGTTTGGATGATTTTCAGCCTTATCGATTTATCCGTATGTTCAACAACAAGATTACAATATCATACACTTAAATGGAAGTGGATTTTGTCAATTATTGTATAAAAAATCCATTTGACAATAATAAAATGGCTATATGGACACCCCAGTCTCTCAGATAAGCGTCTCGACATGACCCTATCTATTGACAAGAGCCTTTCACAAAATATATTAATTAATTTCAGCCTCGCGTTTAGGAATGACTCATGAAAACCGAACTCATTGTTTTCCGGTAAAGAGAACAAAGTTGATTACAATTTAAGATTAATTTCAATAATATGTGTTTTGATTGAATCTCCTAAATGGACTCGATGCAGTTAGAATATTGATACTTAAAGCGCGATTTTAATGTGCGTATTTGGAAAGAAAATAACAATGGCCCCAGGAGGCACGATAAAGAATTACATTTCAATCACATGCCAATGATTTGGCCTTAGTTTGTGCGAATTGAAGTTCACCAAGGGATATTTCAGAATACTCACTTCTTGTTATAATAAGAACATTCGTTATATTGAGTAAAAAATTGACCAATCGCATCTGTCAATCAAATTAATCATCGACCAAGGAAATCACCATTAAGACCAGCAATGAGTTTTGACCACCGATATTGGCTATCATATGTGTTACCCTTTTTGTTGGTTTGGCAAATTAAACGTCGTAACTACAACTAGTTCAAGCTGTAAGTACGACGTTTAAGTCGCCAAATAAGTATTCTACTTTTATGTTGAATGCTACTATTCATAGAATTTGCATAATAAAGCCGTTTTAATCGAAGCAAGACTCTCTGTTAGAGTCGAAGGGCGTGGCAAACGATTTATGTGGGCGGGTTCAGCGATTGGTCATTTGTACATGATGACACCATAGTGACGTAATACCCTTTTCAAACTCAACTCTTTTTAGCTAGCAAAGCGTCAGCTTTGATAGCTTAAGTAAACAGACAAAAAATCAAAGTTCAACGAGTGCAAACTGCCACTGGAGGCTTAACCACTAAATCTGTTAAATACCTACGCCATAAAAAGTAGTTCTTTTGTATTTCAGGAATATTGCAAACTCTGCATGCAAGTTCATCTCCTATGTATTTTAGCCAACCTGAGCAAAACGAGCTTCCAAGAAAATGCAGACGACAATTTCAAATTGTTGACAATTCAAAATCATTTATGTCTTAATGGAGAAAACAGTGTGGAAAATGAAGAGATTGCTTGTAACAAGCAATTTCTTCATTTTCAACATTTTTTTCAACAATATTTTTTCTTGAGGGGTTGAAAAAAGGAGGGATTGCGTGGAAATGGTTTAAGTCCTTGGTTCCTTTAACCTCGTTTCTTTATCACGCTAACGTTTGACAAAGAAGACTATTGAACTAAACAATGCTTTGCTATCTTACAGTACTTTTCAGTACTTTGATTTATCTATTTTACACACACAAACTGCATGAGTCCCCGCCCTATTTTTTTCTTGCATTGCTTTGAAAAGAAATAACAGAAGAATTAAATTAAATATTGCCGAATAAAGATCGAAATTTCTTTTTTAACAACTGATGGGCAATCAGTGAGACAAGGAGGGGAAATTATATTAATCGATATAGAATTAATTCCGCTTCTCTTCTCTAAATTACTTCTATCAAGTTGAATTCTCATTAAACAAAACGTTAGATTCTATCTGGTATCTAAATAAATCGTTCCGTAGTGTTCCCTTCTAGCCGGTTGTATTGAATCAAATTGCAATCTGATTGAAATGGGGCGTTTTACTTGTATAAATAAAATCAAAGTACTGACAGTTTTGTAATCTAGCAAAGCATGGTTTCGTTAAGTAATCTTCTTTGTCAAAGGTCATCATCATAAATAAACGAGATTAAAGTAACCCAGGAGTTAAATCATTACAACGTATGACGGAATCTCAGAAAATTTCAAATTCAAAGAAGTTGCAGACCACAATTTCAATTTGGTTGAATTTAGAATATTTTTCCCTAGTTGGGTAGAAAACATTGTGGACAATGAAGAAACTGCTTGTAACAAGCAATTTCTTCATTGTCCAGAATGTTTTCCAAAGTTTTTTTTTTTTTTTTTTTTTTAGATGCTTAAAAAGCGGAATTGAGTGGTAATGGGTTGAATAGCATGCTTTTGAAAAGAGTTCTCTACAATCAGAATAGAGTTTGCAGTATTCCTTAAATACATAAGAACTATGGTTTATGGCGTAGGCATTCAATGGATTTAGTGGTTAAGCCTCCAGTAGCAGTTTGCACTCGTTGAACGTTGAGAAGACTTCAAAATTTCGTCTCTTAACTTAAGCAATCAAAACTGACGCTTTGCTTGCTAAAAACATCGCTATTATTCGCCAAGTTTTAACTTATTAATTAATTTAGTTAGTTAGTTCTAGAGTACAGGCACACACCTACCAGCTCGATACTAGCATTATTTGTGAGTATCCCTTCCGTGGAAATATATATCTGGAGTAATTGAATCATTGACGGATTACTTGCCACGTACATTGACTCCGTAAGAAAGTCCACTTCAATATTAAACGATGTTATTTTGCAAATTTGGGGGATCGCTTTCTCCGCCTACCGACTTCGCTGGTCACACACACACTTACCTCGAAAAGAACATCAACATTAAAAGGTACTATTTTTCAAATACGAGTTAAGAAAGAATCTTACTAAATTTAGCTTAGAATCTCACAAACTTGAAATTGAAGTTGGAAGAATTAATAGAGTTGATAGAAACCAAGGAATGTGTAAATTTTGTGACCTCTCTGTTATAGAAACAGAATATCATTTTTTATATATTTGCATTGGATTTAGTGATATCAGGTCGAGGTACATTCCATGCGTTTGGCCTGATGTCAATAAATTCATTCGCACAATGGCTTCTAAAAACAAATCAAAGGACTGGAAGTCCTGAGAGCGGTTTTGCTGGTTTATCAGCAACCGCGCCCAATAATACCAGCATATTTCATCAATATGAGTGAGTAAATCGTTCACCTAAGTAGGAGGAGCAGCTGGAGTCTCGATAAGGATGTAGTGGTTGTATTGGTGTGTGAACTACCAGGAATCCATGGTTAGGAGCTCCAGCCGCCCCGATATAACTGAAATACTATCAAAAGTTGCGTTAAAGCCTATTCAATCAATCATGACCCATTACTGTTTACCGAAATCGCTATTTGAATTAATCGCAACGTTTTCTTCTTAAGTACGTGAAAATTTGTGGTTGGGTGGTCAAAGGTTAAATGATAAAAAGTCAAGAAATCAAAGCTAACATTCAATTCTTTTTTACGTTGAGCATATTATTATCACAATTGAAGTAGTAACGTTTCAAAGATTCAGTCGAATTCGAGAGGCTAAAGGGTGTTTTATTCATGGGGTTGATCGCCTCTATAACAGGGCTGTAACGTATTACTATTCTGTGTATACGGGGTGTAAATTTGCCCAGCCCTGCCAGGTCAAATCACTAACAGACAGTTTACATGTATTCGCCTACTCCACCAACCACTGACCTAGATTCTATCTTGAAACGCGAGGAAATTATTTCTCTCATTTTGACAATTCATTAGACCAAGGATATATTAAGTTTTAAACCATTTTCCTGGATATTCATGACTAAAAGGAGGCTGTTGGCATTCAACAAGTAAGTTATTTTTCTTCATCAGCGATGAAACAAGATGGAGGCGATCACATAGATTTTCACTTCACGTTTATGAGCATGCGTGGAAATGGGCGGGAATGTGTGAGAACTTGTTTCCGGTTGATCGATATGAAATACCGGTTTTTCTTAGAAAAACCGCTAAAAAGTACAAATTAATACAGAAAAGTATTTGAAGGAATCCTTTTCAAAAAGAAATACATGTTGAAATTCAGATTCCATACTTAATACGAATGTTTGAACAGTCCAAAATGTACTAATATGATTATTTTGATAACATATATATATCTTTGCTTTCATATGAATGTTTGAAATGTTATGTTGTTGGTAAAACACTTATATGTATGCATATTTCGTCATTGCCATATTTCCATGCTAATATTGTAAATGGCCAATGGCATATTTTTCTGCCGAATGCCTTTCAATAAAGTTTTTGATTTGAGTTGAGTTGGTATTATTTATCAAACCGTATGATCAGTAACATGTAAGAAATCAAAGTACTGAAAGTACTGTAAGCTAGCAAAACATTGTTTTGTTCAATAATCGTCTTTGTCAAGCGTTATTATGATATAGAGACGAGGTTAAAGTAACAAAGGAGTTAATCCATTCCCACACAATCCCTCCTTTTTACGCCTTGTGGAAAACAATGTGGAAAATGAAGAAATTGCTTGTTACAAGCAATTTCTTCATTTTCCACATTGTTTTTTACTTACAAAGATAAATATTTTAGAATTTTCAACAATCTTAAATTGTTGTCTGCAACTTCTTTGAACACTGATCTAAGTCACTTTGAACACGGTGTGCTCAACTGAGCTGAAAATACCCCGAAGATGAACTTGCGGTCAGATTTTGCAACATTTCTGAAATACATAAGAACTATTTGTATGGCGTAGGCATTTAATGGGTTAAGTGGTTAAGCCTCCAGTGGTGGTTTGCACTCGTTGAACTTTGAGACGACCTCATTGTTTTTGCTAGCTAAAAAGTAATAAGTTTGGTTGGTTGCCTAGAGGTCGTACCTACAGCTTGAATAAGCTTGGTATAAAAATGTAGGAGTGAAATCAAGCACGTTCATTGAGAAAAATGAAATATGCTATGAAATCGACAATTTCATGCATCCAACATATTTTTAAAATTTTCATCGAGGAAGAGATGAGCAACCTTTCGGAGCGAGAGGGTCACAATGTCCTTTAACCACTCGTGTGAATAATAAACAAGTTCTAGGCCGTATCTTTTTCACGAAGAGTTTTATTGTTGTTAGTTTCAATTATTTCTATAGAAAGGCATTAACTAAATTAAACATTGGGAGAGTTTTGTCAATTTAATAGCACCTTAAAGTGAAATACACTCCCCCTATTTCGATAGAAAAAAAATAAGGTGTACAAAAATGGCGGCCATTGGCGGAGTTGAAAGCTCAGATCCTGGCTAAAATCAATTTGATTGGTCGATTGATTCCTTGATTGGCAGCCGCGATTGGTCAATTGAAAGCAGTGCTATGAAAAGAAAAGCCCCGCTCGGTCATTAATTTTACTGGAAACGAGTTTCAATTTGGGATGCAATTGCAAAGAACTACGAAATCCTGAATCAGATTCAGTTTTAACCTACATAAAATCAATAAATGAAGTAATAATTTAATTGCCTTGCGAAATAGACCCAGGAAAAAATGCTTCTGAATGACATATAATTGATTATTCGGATCTAAATTTCTCTTGAGTAATCGGCTTTGACACATAATACGACAGCTCAAATCGAGTGCATTAATTGCTCGTAATAAGGAAAAAAAATCAAGAAGAAATTGCACATTTTATTACTGACTTTTCATGGTTGTTCAAAATATTTATCAAACCATCGAAAATGAAAATATGACTTTCCAAGTGTGGAAAGATGTCGTAAGACGGATTTCTCCAATGAGCTGGGTATGTAATTTAAGTAGTCTGGAAATATTCCTGTTCAAACCGCCTTTTGACAATGGTACAAAGGTTGGACTATTTCTTCATATATTCATGAACAATTAGATGAGAGAATGATTTCTAATACTTTATAGTACAAACTTTAATGAGCTAATGCTTCACCTGCAACGATTTTAATCAAAATACTGAAAGCACTGTAAGCTAGCAAAGCATGGTTGAATTTAGAAAACCTTTCCCTTGTTGGGTAGAAAACATTTTGGACATTGGAGAAAATGTTTGTTACAAGCAATTTCTTCATTGTCCACAATGTTTTCCAAAGCTTTTTTTCTTGAGATGCTTAAAAAGCAAAATAAAGTGGGAATATGTTAGAGAACAGAGTTCTCTACATTTTGAATAGAGTTTGCAATATTCCTGAAATATATAAGCACTATTTTTATTGCATAGGCATTCCATCGATTTGGTGGTTAAGCCTCCAGTGGCAGTTTGCACTCGTTGAACTTTTAGAAGACCTCGAAATTTTGTCTTTTAACTAAAGCTATCAAAGCTGACGCTTTGCTCGCTAAAAAGTGATTAGTCTTCAATAATGGATTCAAAAGATAAAGTTGAAATCAATATATGATTATCTCAACGATAGATCACTTTAGAGCAGTAGATTTATTTGTGGTTTAATCTGCGTTTATAACCGCAAAGGATTATAAAATTTGTCGCGCTAATGATCTGTAAACATGTAAAAGGTTACTATAATTCTCGTGATACCGGGAAGAGACCTTAATAAAACAGTGGTCATTTATGTCCTATACTGACTAAAAAACGATACTGACCATTGATACAATCTGTCTGTTGATCTAAGCATTCTCATCAATCTCCCTGTCATTGGGAATAATATGGAAAATGAAAATCCAATAGATAGTGTAAGTAATTATAAGTGGTGAGAGAGAGTTGATTGAATACCTGTCATTGGTCTGACAAAGTTCATTAGCCAATTCAAAATGGGTGGACTTCAAACAAATATGCGGTATGGTCAATCCAATATTTAGACCTTAAACTGTTTGTCTGAGGAATCGTAACAAAAACTTCGCCTACCTTATCTACTAAAACACGATTAGACTGGTCTAGATGGAGAGAATGTTTAAACATTTGAACATGAGGGTCAATTGAATGACTATTAACATTTTTTGTAAAAATATCGTAAGGAAAGTGAATGAAAATAGCATGAGATTGTATTTGTAATATATGTTGATTCCATAAGAAGAATTAACGTATACGTTAATTCCATAATTTCATTGTTTTGAATTTGTATACCGCGACGATAACAAAAGGGTTGATATAAAACAAAGGCTATGGCACGCATAATCTACATGTCACACACACTTTTTGTGCATTTTTTCACAACCCTTGTCATGCTGAACCCGGAATAATCCGGTTTTTGCAGGAGGTGAAGACAAAGATCAGACTGCACATAAGTGCAGTCTGATCTTGGTCCACATCTTCTGCTTGTAATTTTCCTGACAGATTTGTTCATGAAAATGATTTCTAAAAGAAATAATGATTTTTGAACCACAATTTCTTTCAGTGCTTTCAGCCCTTTGATTTTACAGCAATTCTGTAAAGTAATTTATACAGCATGACAAGGGTTAATGATGATTGCTTTTTTAGGTATTTTAATCAGTTTTAAACCACGTTCAATGTACAGTACAGCATTTTGGCTCGTTATTTGAAAAAAAGTATGTTAAGCATTGGCCGTGACAGTTTCCAATTCGAGCAACTAGACAAGCTCGAGCATACACAAACTCTGACATTAGAAATGACAACTGCCCATGGTGACAGTACTCTCAAAATCTAATTTCTAATCGGGTTACCCGAATGATACCAAAATTAAAAGCGCTGAAAGCCTGAGATATGTATACAGGAGATATATTATCTGGGCAGAAAGAGTTTGATGGTCGGATTATCGGAGGTGCCACTTTCTACCCAAATCTACTGTCGATTATGCGCAGATCTGCCAATTTGTGCGCTAGGGAACACAACCTGCATGCCCGCAATAATTTTCACCCCGTTTCGGTATTTTAACGATATATTTACATGTATATTTCGTTACATTTTTTTTCACCCGATCAAAATGCTTTGAAGGGATCTGATAAAGGCCACCCAAGGATCATTCCTGTGAATTCTGGTTGAGTTTGGTTTAATTATGTTCAGTACTTTCTGAGAAGAAGATTTTTAAAATAAAGGTTTACGGACGGACAACGGACACCACATCATGACAAAAGCTCGTTGGAGTCGCTTTCAGTCAGTGGAGCTAGCAAGAGAGCTAGAGAGTGAGAGAGATAGGGGAATGGAGCGTATAGCCAGGTTCGAACTAGGAGGCTCCTGCGTGCGATGTGAGTATTCTACCACACAGACCAATTTCGTTATGTAAATATGCGCTTTATAATAACCAGAAAAAAGAGAGCGAGAGAGGGCGGGCGGTCGTTTACCAGGTTAACATGATTATGTACACATATCAAAAGCGGTATTTAGACGTTGCATCCTTTTGGTAGATTTCTGAGGTAAAAATATTTAGACACAAAGTCCGAGCACGACCGAACTGTTTTAGATAGTGCGAATATGATCGTATGACTGACCAATTAATTTGTTAAACAACACAATCAAATCAAGCGAAAAAACCGACAGCTTCGGTTATCAGCTTTATAGAGCAACTTCGTCTAATCGGACCGATTTAACATTCTTACTCTAGAATAAGTAATATTATTTTGGTATGAAACAAACACCTTATTTTTCTTAACAATATGATATGATTATATATGTTGAATAATTTCCAATACGTTATATCTCCTTTATTTCTTACATTCACTTGTCAAGTTTTGATAATTTTGCTAAATTCAGAACAATCACACGAAAGTATTGTACATCAAGCCGACAGCTTTCAATGAGTCATATCTCGCCTTCGTCCTTCTCGCCTAAATCGGGCGTATTAATTTATGGTCAGATCCGATCTACTTTTCAAGCGATAGAAGATCACATTGATTGCGGTAGATGTTTCTACATTATGTTTTCACATTAAACTCTGCATGGGTTTGAATTGTTAGCATTTACACTTTAGCCTCAGATTGCTTACGCAATCTCAGGCTAAAAACTTTAAGATCTCCGCCCGGGAAAACGAACCTCTCTTGACCTAAAAACGATCACCGGCGAGCGTATCATTCTAGCAAAGGATGATATGGTCATTAGAAATTATGGGGTCGCTCCTAGTAATCTAAATCGCATCAAGATTGCTCCCAAATTAATATGACTATCTATCTTATTATCCAATACCAGATCGAATTCCTGGTACAGGTGATCAACCAAGCAAATCAATATAGTATTCAAATAGTATATTTGAGGAAATAAAGATTATTAAAATATGTGACATGATAAAAACATCGATCCTGCCTTTGAGTGGAATCGTTCCTAGTAATCTAAATTGCATCAAGCTTAATATGACTTTTTATTTTATTATCCAATAAGAGGTCGAATTCTTGATACACGCGATCTACCTAGTAAACTAATTTTTTGTTGTGTAAATGATTTCCGAGACTCGTGTCGATGTCGTCCGGGGTAATCCATCCAGGGCAGATTAGTTTCCGACCGGTCAGCAGAGTTTTATTGAGTTGATCTGCTCGCCAGAGTCAACTAACTTTTAAGTTATTAACTACAGACCGTTATCAATTTTGTCAGGCGTAATTAAATCAGGGGTGTTAGATTTGGGGCAATCAGCGTGAGAGTAAATAAAGACATACGTTGTTAATGAAATCATTATTGTAAGAATGCAAACAGAATATTTATAGTTTTTACTAATTGTTTCGTTCTGTAGTGATACTGTAAAAGTCACACTTAATAAAGAATGAGTGCGGATATCGCTGAATGCTCTTCCGTATGTACAATTAGCGCGATAACATTGGCAGTTATTACATGTAAATCTGGCATATCCATTTAATGTTTCGGACAGAATACATACAAACTGTGTGTCAGTCATCCGAGAACAACTGCCTTAATAACGTTACATTATGACGCTCGAAACTTTTAGTTATAATTGCCTGATTATGGCTACGACATGAAAAAAAAAAACTTTTGAAAACATTGTAAAACGTGAAGAAATTCCTTCTTGCAAGCTACATATACTTTGTCATATCTTAACTTTAACTTACTACACGTAGGCTTTATCGAAGCCTACAGCTTATATCGATGGTTCAGTGCGAAACAGTTTTAACTGTATATATGCTTATATGTAGTTACAACTGTTTTCGCGCTGAACAATCGATATTGGCCCATCTGTCTGTGTTCGTCTCACTTCAACTTCGTATCCACAATATTTTTATTATTGTTATTATTTTTCTTTTAACAAAGTACAAATTTGAAATTTCATCAACTAAAGTCACCGTCTGCAGCTTATTTAAATCTTTACCGATTTATATTGTCATCTACCTAAGGAATAATTTACAAAAACACTTTTTTAAGATATTGCCACTTTATTTGTATTCATTTTTTTCCTTAGAATCAGGAAGATAGTTGTTCTAACATTTGAAAATAAATGAAATAATCTTCACCGTTAAGGTAGGTTTTCTTGGATAACAAATGATACGGACATACACAAATTCATTTACGTAAATACGTATCTCATATAGATGATTTGTTTAAATGAATAGGTCCTAACTTTGAACGATCTTTCAGTTATATAACGACAAAGTTCACTTATTCACATGCCTTCTGTGTATAACATGGGGCTCTGAAAAGAAATTCACTCAACCAGCGGTTGGACCGAGATTCGAATCGGCAACCCCCGACTTCTCTTGATCCAAGAAAAATCCACGATAAGGTCGATGTACAATAAATAACTAGTCCGTTATTTGGTTATTGGCGTGCCTTCGTAGCTCTTTGTGGCCAAACTGCTTAAATATAACTGCTTTCATGTAATGTTTTATCTTTTCGTCAGTTTCTACATGTCTATTTGTATTTCCGTTCAGTCATCGTCGCTACAGTAGCACATGCCCATATGAGCGACGTCCCCAAAAGACGGTTAGTTGTTACGGGGGAGGGGGGTGTATGGATACAGGACGAAACTGCTGAGAGCCCCGCCTGGTTCTTTAACGTGCTCGATGGATAGCACCGTCACACGGGGCCTCGGCTGAAAGTCTCATCCGAAAGACAATTAGTCCGTTAATTGATTTGGTGGGCCCAGGACTCGTACCCGTGATCTTGAGGTTTGAAGTCTAGTGCTCTACCAACGGAACTAATCGGGCTAACACTCAATATGTCTGCTTTGGTAATCTCTCTTTATACACATACCAGTCATCTCTATATCTAACCATCGTAAAGAACAATAATTATTTGGACCAAAACTTTCACAAATGATGGACAATCAGAGAGACAATGAGAGCAGATTAAATAAATCCATTTAAAATAAAGTCCAATTTCCTTCGATAATTCGTTATTAGGCGTGCAACATGTCTTAACTACTGCTGAAATAAAGCTATAGTTACGACATTTATCACGCCAAACGACGAACTACTTCTATAAAGTTGAATTCTTATTAAACAAGAAACGTTAGATTTTATCTCTATCTAAATGAATGATTCTGTGAATTTCATTCGTAACCCATTCTGCTGAATCAAATTGCATTCTAATGGAAACGAAGCTCATCTTTCTTGACTTTCGGAATGAATATTGTCGAGATAGCCGCTAAAATTACGACATTTATGTTTATAATTTGTAGAACCGTATACAATTTGTTTTGTACCCTCGTGCTGCCTATAAATTCGCAAGAACAGAAATATAGACCCAAACGTTATTTGAGGGATTTCGCCTGTAATTCAAAAATTTGATTGGTCAATCCAATCTCAAACTCTATTCTGTCTTTGTATAATTTCATAAATTTACATAACCTCATTTCGCTGGACATTTTTAGCTCACCTGAGCACAACGTGCTCAAGGTGAGCTTTTGGTATCACCTTTTGTCCGTCGTGCGTCGTGCGTCGTGCGTCGGAAGTCGTCAACAATTCTTTAAACATCTTCTCCTCAGTAACCACTGGGCGAAATTCAACCAAACTTGGTAGGAATGTTCCTTGGGTGACCCTTCTCAAAAGTTGTTCGCGGATTTTTGATTGACCCCCAAATATGGGCGTGGCAGGGCGTGGCAGGGCGTGGCAGTTTTTAACTTAGAAATCTTTAAACATCTTCTCCTCAGTAACCATTGGGCCAATTTCAACTAAATTTGGTATGAATGTTCCTTGGGTCACCCTTTTCAAAAGTTGTTCGTGGAATTTTGATTTATGCCCAAATATGGGCGTGGCAGGGCGTGGCAGTTTTTGACTTAGGAATCTTTAAAAATCTTCTCCTCAGTAACCATTGGGCCAATTTCAACCAAATTTGGCACGAATGTTCCTTTGGTGACCCTTTTCAAAAGTTGTTCGTGGAATTTTGATTTACGCCCAAATATGGGCGTGGCAGTTTTTGACTTAGAAATCTTTAAACATCTTCTCCTCAGTAACCATTGGGCCAATTTCATCCAAACTTGGCATGAATGTTCCTTGGGTGACCCTTTTTAAAAGTTGTTCGCAGAATTTTGATTTATGCCCAAATATGGGCGTGGCAGGGCGTGGCAGTTTTTGACTTAGAAATCTTTAAACATCTTCTCCTCAGTAACCATTGGACCAATTTCATCCAAACTTGGCATGAATGTTCCTTGGATGACCCTTTTTAAAAGTTGTTCGCAGAATTTTGATTTATGCCCAAATATGGGCGTGGCCGGGCGTGGCAGTTTTTGACTTTGAAATCTTTAAACATCTACACCTCAGGAACCATTAGGCCAATTTCAACCAAACTTGGTATGAATGTTCCGTGAGTGACCCTTTTCAAAAGTTGTTTGGCAGAATTTCGTTTCACGCCCAAATATGGGCGTGGCAGTTTTTGACTTTGAAATCTTTAAACATCTTCTCCTCAGTAACTATTGGGCCAATTACAACCAAATTTGGTATGAATGTTCCTTGGGTGACCCTTTTAAAAAGTTGTTCGCAGAATTTTGATTTATGCCCAAATATGGGCGTGGCAGGTTTTTTAACTTTGAAATCTTTAAACATCTTATCCTCAGTAACCATTGGGTCAATTTCAACCAAACTTTGCATGAATGTTCCTTTGGTGACCCTTTTCAAAAGTTGTTCCTTTGATTTTGATTTATGCCCAAATATGGGCGTGGCAGGGTCAGGCACTTTTTTGACTTTGAAATCTTTAAACATCTACACCTCAGTAACTATTGGGCCAATTTCAACCAAATTTGGTATGAATGTTCCTTGAGTGACCCTTTTCAAAAGTTGTTCTAGAATTTTGATTGATGACCAAAAAAGGTCTTGGAAGGGTAGGGCAGTTTTTACTTTGAAATCTTTAAACATCTTCTCCTCAGTAACCATTGGGCCAATTTCAATTTTGAATCATCTTACATTAGTCAGGTGAGCGATTTTAGGGCCATTCTGGCCCTCTTGTTTTTTTTTTGTGTGTTCCCCCAAAGTGGATAATTGTATTCTCATTTTGTGAATCGTTCAGTATGACTATTAGTTATTGTTGTATTTAGTCACTATCCTTATACATTCTAGCCCCCAAATGTTATAAGCGTACATGTATATGATCTAATTAGAAGAACCACATAAACGATAGAATATTTTTTATATAAGAATGATTTAAAATTTAGTTTCGTCTATCAAAAGCGAGCATTCTGATTGGTCAAAAAAAAATATTCATAACTCCATGAACAAATTTTGAGCACGTAGCTATTTTGTATGCTTCCGCACAAAATAGTTCCATACAAAAAAGTATCAAAATTTGTAAAGTTTTTGATTTTTTCTTTCAATGCTATTAAACCATAAGAAATGAAGAGATTGTTTTTTTTTTTTGTTTTCATGGAGGTATGAACCGAATAACTTAATAACACTTATGTATGAATCCGCTTTGCGTATTCCTACAATGTGGTTAGTTTTTTCGGTTCATATCTCCATGAAAACAAAAAATATTCTCTTCATCTCTAAAATAATATCCTTCCAAAAAATTGAGGATGTAATAAATCGTTATAACACAATTACACACAAAATGTCTGCTATAAAAAGCAAATGAAAAAAGTAAACGCCAACTAGGGTCCAATCTTGATACGTTCAATAACTGTTCCCCGTGTTTACCATAGTATGCATCTCAGGAAAGCACGGTTTTGTGCGATAAATAGACACTAATGTATTTATGAATGTACAAAATGAACTTTACTAGAAGCTACACACTAAATATCAAAGATATAAGACTTTTTGTTTCAGACAAGATTTTTAGATCTCGATTTTTGGTATGTTATTAGTTCGGTCGAATCCGAAATATGACCCCGCGGTAAGCATGGAAACAAACTGGATAAAGGTCCACTAGGGTATACCATAAACACGATATTAAAGGTATTATTCGCCTTTTGGTTACACAGGATAAGATTTTCTTGAATGTTTATATTTAGAATGGGTAAGCACGAAAAAGATCTCGTCATCTTTCTCATGAATACACTTGGCGGAGGTCAACCTAGAGATGCTGCATTAAAAATATTATCAAGAGGGCCGTTAGCCCTGGGGCGCTCACCTGAAATAAAGGCCATTTTTCATTCAACAGTCTACATGTTAAGGTAAGGCTTGCGATACAAATGGGCCATACTTACATATATAAACTATGTACCTGGGCATCAAAAAGTCTAAATTACAATTCTAAAGCATTAGGGCAATTTGAAAGAAGGAAAAAAACTTTTTCCTCCCTCTGGATCCATGGGTTATAATTTCAGAAATAAGAAAGTAGTCTGTGAACTTACGCTTCCTGCCTATAACCCTCCCAATGCTCCGTCCCTGGGGACTAGAGAATCATGATTTTAGCTATTTTGAAAAAGGTCAATATACTGATGCTCCATGCTAAATATCAAGGCTCAAAAACTTCTGGGTCAGGAGGAGAACATTTTTAAAGATTATTGTTAAATTTTACTTTTGTTGCCATGACAACCATAGTTTTTAAACGAATTTTAGTTATTGCTCTTTTAAAAGGGGACCACCTAAGGAACATTTCTGCCAAATTTGGTTCAACTTGGCCTAGTGGTTTGGGGACAGATGTCGTTAAAAAATCGTTCTTTATTTCTTTATATCTCCCACTCCCCTGGGGCTCCGCCCTTAGGGACCCTAGTTATTTTAAAAGAGGTCAATATATTGATGCCTAATGCAAAATATCAAGGCCCTACAACTTCTTGGTCATGGTAAGAAGTTTTAAAAGATTATCTAAAATTTCACTTTTGTTACCATGGCAACCAGAGTTTTTAACGGATTTCAATTCTATTAGCTATTTTCAAAGGGGACCACCTTAGGAACATTTCTGTCAAATTTGGTTCATTTTGGCCCAGTGGTTAAGGAGGAGATATTGTTTTAAATCGTTCCTTATTTCTCTATATATGCCTCACCCCGTAGGACTCCGCCCCTGGGGACCCGAGGATCATGATTTTAATTAAATTGAATGGGGTCAATATACTGATGCTTCATGCAAAATATGAAGGCCCTACGCCTTCTGGATTAGGCGAAGAAGTTTTAAAAGATTATTTAAAATTTTCACTTTTGTTACCATGGCAACCAGACTATTCAACGGATTTCAATTCTATTAGCGATATCAAAGGGCACCACCTAAGGAACATTTCTGCCAAATTTGGTTCAAATTGGCCCAGTGGTTTAGGGGGAGATATTGTTTTAAAAACGTTCATTATTTCTATACCCCACCCCGTAGGACTCCGTCCCTGGGGTCCCGAGGATTATGACTTTAGCTTAATGGAAAGAGGTCAATATACTGATGCTTCATGAAAAAATATCAAGGCTCTAAATCCTCTTGGTCAGAAGGAGAAATTTTTTATAGATTATTTTAAGATTTCACTTATGTTGCCATGGCAACCAGAATTTTTAACGAATTTCAATTCTTTAAGCTGTTTTAAAAGGGGAACATCTAAGGAACATTTCTGCCAAATTTGGTTCAAATTGGCGAAGTAGTTTGGGAGGAGATTTCGTTTAAACACCGTGCTCAGGTGAGTTTAAAAGCGATTCAGAGGATTTGCTTTAAATATTTCTTTCTTTGTACTATGTAAAATAGATTTATACTGGAGCCAATGATCAAAAGGTCATCATACGAAGTGTTTTATAGAGGGTCACCAGAAAATAAATCACAGCCTTTTTTGTTTGGTTTAGAGAAGGAGATCTTTTATATCGCTCGTTTTGCTGCCACGACAATCACAGTTCATGGCGGGTTTCAATTATTCGGATATATTTTGTAGTGTTTCACCTATGTAACATCCCACTTAAGTTTCATTAGGATCGACAGGTTCTTTCTGGAAAATAAGATGTTTGCAGAAGGTGAGGACGTCGCACTACGGACGCACGAACGATAATGGGCGACTACAAAAACTCACATTGGGCGCCTTTTCTCAGGTGAGTCAGAAAAGGAAAGTTTAACAGAATTATAATTTGTGACCCATGGGAATGAGTCAAAGTACTGTGAAAGGTCGTTTTTTAAGCATTTTTTAAAAGAAAGGGTTAATATTCCTGTCCACAATTTGCAACCTTATGTCGTTCGAGATCTCAGCCGAAATGATTTGGCGGGGGTCAGTGGGCGTAACGAGCGGTCCGCCAATTAAATGGGTGAGAATAAATATCATGCTACTCTTAAAGCTGCTCTTGCACAGAGTATGATGGGTGAACAGTTTTGATTCTCAATAAAAAAAAATGTAATACTTCCAGACTTTGAAAGGTGATTAATATCAGAGTGTAATGAAAACTACTGTTCAGAAAAGGAAAAATATAAAAGATATTTCGTGTTACGAGATGCCTAATAAGTAAACTGGGTATTTTTCGAGTTGAACAAGAATAGGGCAACTGTCGATGTCGCCAAAAACTTGCCTTATTTGTAGTTGAAATTAAAAACTATTGGAAAAGCAGATGACTTTTCTATATCAAAATATCATGAAATTCTGTTCAAGAGCGGCTTTAACTGTACAAACAATTAAGAGATGAAGAGAATATTTTTTGTTTTCGTGGAGGTATGAACCGAAAAAACTAATCACACTGTATGAATACGCTAAGCGGATTCATACATTGTGTGATTAGGTTTTTCGGTTCATACCTCCATGAAAACAAAAAATATTCTCTTCATTTCTTATTATTTAATAGTATCGAGCGAAAAAAGCAAAAAACCTACATCTTTTGATACCTTTTTGTATGGGACTATTTTTTGTGGAAGCATACAAAATCACTGCGTGCTCGAAATTTTGTTCATGGAGCAATGAATTCAATTTTTCGATCAATCAGAACGCTTGTTTTTGATAGACGGAACGAACAATTAAATTATAAATACATACTGTTACATGTATGTCGAAAGGCACCACAATCAGCAGTAGAGGTACTTACCTGAAATAAAAGAGAAAGAATACATGTATGGTATAAATCTAACCCAAATTAAAATATACGTTATTAACCCTTGTCATGCTGATCCCGGAATATTCCGGTTTTGGCAGGAGGAGTAGACTAAGATCAGCCTGCACTTATGTGCAGGCTGATCTTAGTCTACACCTCCTGCTTGCGCTTTTCCTACCAGAGTTGTTTGTGAAGTTGATTTTGTAAAGAAATATTGATTTTTGAACAACAAGTTCTATCAGTGCTTTCAGCCCTTTGATTTGACAGCATTTCAGTAAGGTAATTTATACAGCATGACAAGGGTTAAAAATAGAATTTGTAAATTATCGGTCAATCAATTAAAATGTAAAATCGAAGTATTTATTTCTTTCATTATTATTATTACTGTTTGTGACCATAAGGAATCTGGAAAAAGTAAACCAAAATATCATATTTGAGCATTATACTTGAATCCAGCACACAGTTTTTGAGAACATTGTCAAAATTTTACTACATTCTTAATACAGAATAAACCAAGTTATAAAATCATTGTTTTTAACCCGATCAAATTTCGAAAAGGAAACTGGTAGAGAGTCGACATAGGATGTTTTCTGTGGAATTCTGTTGAAATCTTTTGAGCAGGTGGGAAGTGAGAAAAGCATTTACCCAGTTTAGACTGCAGAGACTGAGTTAGGTCGTAACGTTAAGCTCGCGTCAGGTTTTCTGTATAAAGGATAGCAATCTACCTCACTTTAATCCATTTCCACACAAATGACGCTTTTTGACACCTCTATGGATTTTTTTTTTTTTTTTTTGAAAACATTGTGAAAATGAAGAAATCGCTTGCAACAAGTAATTCCTTCATTTTCGACAATATCTTCTTCATAGAGAGTTTAACAAATCTCAAATTTCATAAACTTTATGTTGTCGTCTGCAACTCCTTTAAAGTTGTATCGGTCTAATCTTTTGTCATTTAGTAATGTGTTAAGTGTATATTCAAAAACACTTTCAATAATTGACCTGCGTCTGACTACGTCACTATTTGGAATTCTTGATCCACACATTTCCCGAAAGGTACTTTTCTTGCGGCGAGTCTAATTGCAATATACAGAGAGGGTTTACTAAAGTGCGCCTTTGCCGCGCATGGTTAAAAAATAATACATTGTAAAAATAATGATAATGACAAAGAATGACTTTATTGTAGTTCTGAGGGATTATCATAATGCACTTAATTCGGTATTTCATAAACTCTTGTGAGACATAATCTGCGAGATATTTATGTACACAATGTAACTAGTGATGATCCTATTTTACTTTTAATCCTTGAATTTTAATCCTATCAATTACGAAGCGTTTTCACATATAAGGAAACAAAAGAATGGTGTTCTCATTGATAAATAAAAACATGATAATGACTATTACGAAACTATTTAAAATGATAATGTTGACATTTAAATATCCCCTTTTCATGTATCTTTAAAATGCACAAAAACTTTTACTTTTAATCCGACTGGAGGAGACGAGGTTTGAAAACAGAGAAAGAGCAATCTCAGTGGAACGGGTATTTAATTATTAATTCGAATTCGTAAATTGACCGCCATGTTTATTGATATTCTTTGTTGATTTGACCACTTAATCGTCGTAACTACTGCTTATTCAAGCTGTAGTTACGACGTTAAGGTAGCCGAAACTATTCTACGTTTTTGTAACATAATACTGCCTAATTAAAACTAAAGGATGTGCAGTTACATTTTTGTGAAAGGGTTTCTGGTTTGAACCAATACCGTTCAATGCACAATACATTTAAAACAATTAAGTTACGTACCCGAGGGAAAATTAAATTAACGTTCATTCGCTGTATGTTAAAGTCTACATCGATGGGTTGGCACGAAATTTAAATTGGATCAAATGGGTCCTACTGGTGTCGTTCTGTCTAAATTAGTGCTAATAAATGTCGAAAACAGGTCTGTTTTTATCTATTAAACGAATCTATTTCTGTTAAAGCCGAATCTGATAATTGTACACATTAAAGGATGGCATTCGATTTTCAACAGTTCACTCTGTATAGAAAGAAAATTCACTTTTCCGTCTAAATATCAAAATTTCAGCTACCCCTTGTATAGACATTTAGATATTTCCTGTAAGGGCGTTATCCCATTACCACATGGTGTCGCTTTATGACGCCATCAATAAATATTTTTATGGAAAGCATTGTGAGAAAACGAGAAATTGCTTATAACGAACAATTTCAAATTTTCTCACAATATTTTCTTATTTTGCATTTATCTTTCAATTTTAGCACAATTTGAAATGTCGTCTGCAACGTCGTTTGATTATGATCAGTTTTGTCTGTTCCTATTTTTAGGTCACCCGACCGAATGGTCATGGTGACCTATTGCGATCATCGTTTGTCCGTCGTCGTGCGTCGTCCGTCGTCCGTCGTGCGTCGTGCGTCGTGCGTCGTCCGTTAACTTTTAAACATTTTCATCTTCTTCTCAAGAACTACTGGGCAGATTTCAACCAAACTTGGTAGAAAGCATCATTGGGGGATGCCAATTCAAGTTTGTGAAAATAGGGGTTCTGGGGGTCATAGGGGCCCAAATAGGGGCCAAAAAGGGGTAATTTTTGGTACTTCTTTAAAAATCTTCTTCTAATAAACCGTTAATGCCAGAGCTTAAATATTTTGTGTGCATGACAACTAGGACAGGTATATTATAAATTGTGAAATTCATGCCCCTGGGGTCATGTATGGGGCCACTACCAGAGGTCAAAGTTCATCATGTTAAAAAATTCACATTTTCATCTTCTTCTGATGAAGTACAAAGCCAATTTCAAACAAACTTGGTGAAAAGCGTCATTTGGTAATGGTTATTCGGATTTGTGAAAATAAAAAGGCTGTGGGGTCAGGGGGCCCTAAAATGGGGACCAAAAGGGGGTAATTTTTGGTAACTTTTAAATATTTCATCTTCTTCTCAAGAACTACTGGGCGGATTTCAACCAAATTTGGTAGAAAGCATCATTGGGGGATGCCAATTCAAGTTTGTGAAAATAGGGGTTCTGGGGGTCATAGGGGCCCAAATATGGGCCAAAAAGGGGTAATTTTTGGTACTTCTTTGATAAATCTTCTTCTAATAAACCGTTAATGCCAGAGCTTAAATATTTTGTGTGCATGACAACTAGGACAGGTATATTATAAATTGTGAAATTCATGCCCCTGGGGTCATGTATGGGGCCACTACCAGAGGTCAAAGTTCATCATGTTAAAAAATTCACATTTTCATCTTCTTCTGATGAAGAACAAAGCCAATTTCAAACAAACTTGGTGAAAAGCGTCATTTGGTAATGGTTATTCGGATTTGTGAAAATAAAAAGGCTGGGGGGTCAGGGGGCCCTAAAATGGGGACCAAAAGGGGGTAATTTTTGGTTACTTTTAAATATTTCATCTTCTTCTCAAGAACTACTGGGCGGATTTCAACCAAACTTGGTAGAAAGCAGCATTGGGGGATGCCAATTCAAGTTTGTGAAAATAGGGGTTCTGGGGGTCAAAGGGGCCCAAATAGGGGCCAAAAAGGGGTAATTTTTGGTACTTCTTTGATAAATCTTCTTCTAATAAACCGTTAATGCCAGAGCTTAAATATTCTGTGTGCATGACAACTAGGACAGGTATATTATAAATTTGAAATTCATGTCCTTGGGGTCATGTATGGGGCCACTCCCAGAGGTCAAAGTTCATCATGTTAAAAAATTCACATTTTCACCTTCTTATGATGAAGTACTAAGCCAATTTCAAACTAACTTGGTGAAAAGCATCATTGGGTACTGATTATACAGATTTGTGAAAATTAAAAGGCTGGAGGTCAGGGGTGCCTAAAATGGGGACCAAAAGGGGGTCATTTTTGGTAACTTTTAAATATTTCATCTTCTTCTCAAGAACTACTGAGGGGATTTCAACCAAACCTTTTTCTAATTCTTTCAAACAAAATCACTTGTCTTGGTGCTCTTTTACTCAGGTGACCGTTAAGGCCCACTGGGCCTCTTGTTTATCTTGTTGTAGGGTTATGAATTATAGCTCCAAGATAGGCTTGATAGTGCAGCATATCAGTAATAAGCGCAATCTTTTTTAACCCTTTTCTGTTTTGCAAAAATCCAGACCTGCCAAAATTCAAAGGATTTGCAGACGACAAAATGAAATTGATTTTATTTGAAAAAAAACCAAACTTTCAATAGGGTAGAAAATATTGTGGAAAATGAAGAAATTGCTTGTTACAAACAATTTCTTCTTTTTCCTCAATGTTTTCCGAAGTATAAAATCACGGGGACGTAAAAACCAGGGATTGAACGGGAAAGGGTTAACTCATTTAAGAATATGTCCACAGTGTTGTGCTCAAAGTGACTTTTTGTATTCAACTAATGATATAAAAAACACGAGACCCGAACTCAGTGCATTCCGGACAAATATTCCGCTTCGGTATTGTACAAATTTGTTTTAGAGATGAGGCAACATTTTTTTTATTTTTTCATGAAGATATGAACCGAAAAACCTAAATCTCGATATATGAATACGCGAAGAACAAAAAGCTTGTTTAGACCACAACATTTCGTGGCGAAACGGCATTTACTATAATGATTTTTTTTCTTCCTACGTATCGCTTTTCGGGGGGTCCAAAACGGTTTGCTTCAGCAGTTTAAAAAAGGTTAACTAATGTAGACGATTCTTGTTTATGAAAACACTACTAGAATCTAAAATAATTTCATGTTAGCGCTATATATACACAACAAAAGGTCAGCTTCGATATTTCGCTGGTGCTGGTATACGGTTTGAATATTTGAATGCCGACTGAGGGTGATCTTTCAATCTTTGTGTATATTTTCCGCAAGGCTCGTTACACATAAATCTCAGACATTTCAAGCTGTCTCCTCTCAGGGTATGAAGTGGGTGTGATATACTAGCTAGCTAATCTCCTGAGATCTCATTAAGTCCAAATAACATGGATTAATTCTATAAATTGCTAGTTAGTAAATTAACTGTTCTCTCTCTAAAGACAATTCCTTTGACACGCCGACCTTGTCAATGCTAATTTCAGAGATATTGGAATGCTGTATTACACTCTCTTGAACTGCGGTTCATTCCAATGGGATGTCATGGGTTCGATTCCCGGCGGCGGAACATATTCTTTCCGACATTTGTCTCTCACCAATGGGTGGATAATCGTAAACCTAAGTCGGATAGCAGCTGGAGGCTAGGAAAGGATGAGGTGGTAGTACTGGTGTGACAAATACGAGGAATTTATTGTTAGGTGCTCCAGTCGCCGCGATATGACTGAATTACTGTTAAAAGCGGCATTAAACCCCATTCAAACAATCAACTCCGGTTCAATCCCCGTTCACTGCTGTAATGGGCTCAGTATAAAGTCCTCAAATACGTCATCATTTCGTCATATGACGTCATACACCACAACAAATATCGGTATAAAAACTGGCGCATGAATATGAAAGGTTTTCCGGTAGCAAGTCAAACCGACTTTGTAACAAAGTAGTTCAGCGGTTTAAATGTGAATTAACTTTAAATGATATATTATGCATCTTGAATCATATATATTATGCCCTTAAAGTTTTGTTTCCCTCGAATTAACAAAAAAAGAAAAAAAAAACAAAAAAAAACATTTCCTCCATTTTTGGTTTGACTAGTATCTTGTCACTTAGCCCATTGAAGAGATGTATCTTGAAAGTAACGAACAACAACTCTGCTTGGATATTGGTTGTATTCTAGTCTTATAAGTTTTTCCACTCTTCAAAACATTTTTGTCGAATATATACCTGGATACTTCCGGAAAAATTGTTCTCAGGGAAACAAACTCTTACACCTCAGTTTTCAGTTACATGTGACCCATGAAAAGGCACCTCATGTCCGCTGCGAAAAATATCATCGCTGGTCAGACTACGCAATCTGAACAGAATCGATGCTTTTCGCTCTCAGACGGTTTTCTTAACCGTTCTTTCTTTTTTCTTTCTTTATTTTTAAATATTTTAGACTGGTATTGCAGACACAAATTTAAAATGAATTTAATTTGAAAAATTACCATTTAGTATGGTAGAAATATTGGGGAAAACAAGAAATTGCTTGTTACAACCAATTTATTCTTTTCCACAATGTTTTCCTCATCTATAGTGACGTAAAAATCAGAAAATGAATAGGGAAGGTTTTCATCAAGAATGAACATTCTTTCTCATCACACAACTACTTTCGGAATTCGACGTCTGGTTGACCTCTGATGGATTTAATAATTTTTTCAAGTAGTTGCTGTGGGGAATAGATAGAACGTCCGATTGTGTTTGATGGACAACAAACTCTTTGATTAATCGTACGTTTTCTCAGAATCAACATATTAATTCAGAGAACTAAAATGTACTTCAGTTGAGCCGCTTTTTTTTGCCATTCTTCTTTTATTATTTCCCTTTTACCCGATATATTAATTATCTGCAAATAAACACTATGCTGTTTCATAATTTTGAGGGATTTTGTATTTAATTAAATAGTTTTTTTACACTAAAATCCTTAAAATACATTTGACAATTTGTGTCAGAAAAATTCGTAAGAAACTAGGCTATTAAATCTTTTCTTATCGAGTTTTTTTTTTTATAGATATGTATAAAGAAATTCTTATTGGCTAAAATCCATTATTTTATCACATGACCTTTACCCGCTTGACAAATAGACAGAAAGTATACGAGCCGTACACTGTGTTGATAAGATTAAATTTAACCCTTGTCATGCTTAACCCGGAATATTCCGGTTTTGGCAGGAGGTGTAGACTAAGATCAGACTGCTCTTATGTGCAGGCTGATCTTAGTCTATACCTCCTGCTTGTACTTTTTTCTGCCAGAGTTGTTTATGAAGTTGATTTCTAAAAAAAAATTGATTTTTGAACAACAAGTTCTGTCAGTGCTTTCAGCCCTTTGATTTGACAGCAATTCAGTAACGTAATTTATACAGTATGACAAGGGTTAAAACTATTATACCTTTTCGTTTTAAATTTGGACGTTAAATAACTCAAAAGAAATTATGGTAATTCAGAAATTGTTAAACAAATCATCGTTTGGTGTGCAAGTTGCCATTACTACAGCTTTATTCAAGCTTAAGTTACGACATTTTGCTCTCCCAACGGAGAAGTGCTCGCGGATTTACGCGTCCACAAGTTGAAACATGAGGTTATATTTTTATTAGATTAATAAAGCAGATGTTATGTATTGTCTGAATTATCTTTAATGCTTTATGAAAATATTTTTTTCCAGAGAATTCAGTTTACTGCGGCGATTATGTTACAAATTAAAAACATCACACACCTGAGTTTTATTTCTGTACACGTGTCGCGTTTTATTTCTTGCAGGTTGGGTTCGCATATAAAGAGCATACCACCTGCCGTTTTATTCGGGTAATAAATAACTTGATCAGAGCTTCCTAGGATACCTGGAGATGGAAATCGTCCTACGATATATCCATTACCATACGTCAAAGAGTTGCAGATGACAATTTAAACTGTATGAAATTGTAGATTTTTTTTTACTTTTCTGGATAGAAACCTGTGTAAAATGAAGAAACTGCTGCGATCAAAGGCGCTGTGAAGTAATCCTAAGGTACCTTTCTTATTAATTTATCTAACAGCAGTAAGGAATAGAGACAGTTGTGGTATGTAAAAATGCATTTTTACAACAAAATATGAAACCATATAGGTGGTTTATGCAGTCGTCCAATTTTTTGTAGCTCACTCACCTGAGAACGAAGTACTTAACCCGTTATAGAACATTATCTCACGTATAACCCATTACCCCGCACTTTTACGCGTTAAGAAATATAGCTTTGAAAAATGTTGTGATGTTTCTCACAATCTTTTGTACCAAATATGGTCTTATTTTCATTTCAAACCTACTTTGTTTAGTCGTCTGCAACATCTTTTAATTCGGACTAGTCTAAATTTTTTACATATGGGAACGGGTTAAGGTAAGTTTTTATGATCGCTCACCGTCCAAGAAAGTTAAGTGATTGAAACAGGGCTGATCATGAGAATATAGTCCTGTTAAGTTTATAAAATACGCATTAAAGCGGTGACAAATATGCTTGAATGGGTTGTTTGATATTTTTTTTTAGTATATACCTTGCTGTGAAATTTTGGAATTTCTCAGTGTAATACATTTTGATATCTTCACTGGAGTGACGATAACACTTTACAGTTTCACTCCCTGTAATAAATCTATAATCATATATTTATCCGCACTTTTTTCAATAGACCTTCTCTCTATCAAAACGATTGGCTTCGATATTTTGATAAAAAAAATAAATAGAATAATAGGGTATATAATAAATAGAGGATAATCAACTGGTTATTCTAGATATGAAAAATATTTCACTCGGATGCGTTGTCAGGCATTAAAAAAACTTAAGCTGCACGCTCGTTTTTTCAACGCCTAACAACGCAACCTGGTGAAATATTTTTTCATATTTTGAATAACCAGTTGATTATCCTCTATTTATTGTTTTCATTTAAATTTCACGAAATGTTGTCTTGCACCGCTTGAACATGAATTTTGAATTATATAAATATTTATTAACGCATTACCACATAATGTAACGTTAAAATTGCATCCCTTATATCTGACAGATACATTTCTTCATTTATTTGGTTTGTTTGTTTTTTGAATGGTGTTTAACGCAACTTTTAACTTTTTCTCAGTCATGCCGAACTTAACACCATATATTCCTGAAAGTTCTCGCTCAAGTTCTACCACTAATCCTTTTAGAGCCTCCAGCTGCTGGTAGTATCACTTATTACATGTATTTGAATTGGGTTAAACGCCGCTTTTAACAATTTTTCAGTCAGATCGCGGCGGATGGAGTACCTAACAACGGTTTCCTTGTATATCCCGCACCGGTATAACCTTTACATTCTTTCCTAGGCTCCAACTGCTATCCCACTTAGGTTAACGATTATCCATCCATTGATGCAAGATGGATATCGGAAAGGATATGTGCCGCCGCTGGAGATCGAACCCATGGTAACCCCATCATTGAGGATTGGGAATCTGATGCGCTACCAACTTCTCTATGACGACGGCTTCCTATCTATAGTACAACAATATTCATTGCGAGCTATAATGTTAACATCTTTATACTATTCTTATACCCTCGTGAAGAGACCTTGTTGCAGTAACCGCATTTGTAAGAGTGTTTTCTGTAGTCACACCAATAAAGGGAGGTAATTTACATATTTCCAGACGATAGAAATTCATTATACAAGTATGTGGCAGTGGAAAAGTGACGGATAACGGTTCTCAATCAAAATATCGATAGACTTATCAAATTAAACATTTCGGCCGCAAGTTAAATTCAAACTCCAACATTGGTCAACATTTTTTTTGAGCAGTCTTGTTGGTTTGGCGATTAAACGTCGTAACTACAGCGTTTCAAACTGTAGTTACGATACCTTTTGGTCGCCAACCAACCATTCTATTACTTTTTACTGACCGTAAACTTTGCACATTCATGGCGTTTGATATCTAAGAGGAACTTCATGTTGGGGCCGCCGATCTGTCAACTTACTCCCAAAATCACAGCAATTTCATTTTTGACATGAATGTTTGACTTTTCAAACAACGATTTCTGGTTGATTTCTTTCTATAATCACCACTCCAGAAAACAGCAGCAAATTGAAAACGAAATTATACGTTGCATGGTTGTTTTAAAAGAGATTATCATCCTGAACATAATGCAGGTTTAACTAACAAGAAATATAAACAAAAACAATGTAATAGTTTCCTCGTCGCGTGAAATATGGTTTAAATTGTCTATTAAATCCCAGATGTACCGTCTCCGAAGTCGTATAACTCATTATTTAGAATGAAATTTCTCTGGAATAATCGGCTTTGACAAATAATTTGACAGCTTAAATCGAAGGTATTAATTGCTCGAAATAAGGCGGAAAATTATTCACGTGGATATTGCATCTTGTCGCATTTCATAAGCATATAACTTGATTTTCAGTTTCGTCTATCACAAAGCGAGCTTTCTGATTGGCCTAAAAAATATTCATAACTCCATGAACAAAACTTTGAGCACGCAGTCATTTTGTATGCATCCGCACAAAATAGTTCCATACGAAAAATATCAAATTCGCATTTTTTTATTATTTTTTTCGCTCGATGCTATTAAATCATGAGAAATGAAGAGAATGTTGTTTTTGTTTTCATAGGGGTAAACACCGACAAAAACTAATCAAACTTATGTATGAATACGTTTTGCGAATTCATTCAGTGTGGTTAGTGTTTCGGTTCATACCTCCACGAAATAAAAAATGTGCTCTTCATTTCTTAAGTAATTTGGTTTTGAAAATATTTTTTCTCGCGACTGCTGAGTTTGCCTTCTTTAACACTTAGCAATCTATTACTGTTTATTTTTGGATATAAAGCTGTACGAATACTGAGACTTAATACAAGTTGCATAAGCAGTTTTATAAAATGACCTGTAGCTCCGGAGTGAAATGAGCCCGTTGATTATTTTTGATTCTACACTGGTGATATAATAAAGGTCTAATAACTATGCAAATTATTTCGACGCCAGCCTATGGGAACGCCTTTTTGTTACCACAGAAATGACGCAAAACGGCATGTTATGCCATCGTTTTACAAATTACTTTATATGTTTCACGGAAGATCATATAGCGATGAATTCTATTGAAACTTAAGTGATGTAAAAAAATTACGGTTTTAATCCATTCCCACTCAATGATCCATTCTGGCGCCCCTTAACAAAAAAAAAAAAAAAAAAAAAAGAAAAAACGTTGGAAAACATTGTAGAAAATGAAGACAATGCTTGTTACACGCAATTTCTTCATTACCTACAATGTTTTCTATCCTAAAGGTAAAGAAACTCCAAAATTTCATCAGCTTTAAATTGCCGTCTGCAACTTCTTTCAATCTGGACAAGTTTAAAAATGTTGCCGTCTGGTAATGGGTTAATTTTTTTTTTAATTCGTCATCTAAAACTAGATAAAATCTGGACAGAGTCTCGTTTTTTTATATATATATATGTGACTCGTTTAATAAACTCGATATATTCAATACACTCTGAATATAACCTGTTACGCGAAAATTTGCAATATCAGAAGTCCGGGGTGGATCGACTTTGTGTTATTGCCCTGTCACACCTTTACGTTTTAGCTAGCGAGTGCCTTTCGCTTTCGAAAAAAAATCGGCAATGTCAACATCGTCGGCATACACCGAACTTATAAATGTTTCTCCAATTCGCAGCTCGCTATTATGATTTGTTATGTTATGCTAAACGTAAGAGACAAGCTGAAAGCATTTTAAAACTTACATCCACGTGTTTCCAACGTGCTTGTAGAGAGTAAGAACGTTCGCAAAGCATTTCTTCAACGCACCGAACGTGTGCGAACCTGTGCTGAACGTATGCCAATACGCTCGGCAAGAGACGAAAAATTTTGTGCACGCACAAACTTCATCGAGGTACTTATCGTACACTAGCGTGTGACAGCGTGTTACAACGTGCTGTTTACGTGTGTGGAATACCGATGACGTTTCTAACGTGTTGGAAGCGTGTGATTTAAAGCACACCACACTCGGCACATACTGGCTAAAACGTTAAAGTGTGACAGGGCCATTTTAGGCCAGAAGCGAACTTTAAACACAGACATTTATTTCGGTCTAAATCAATAATTTGTTCGATTGAGTGATTGATTGACGGTGCAATCCGTCCATTGAGTGACGTTTATATTATCATTTTTCGTATGTGGTTTTCAAGGGTGTGTGCTTTTTTTGTGTGTGTGTGTGTGTGGGGGGGTAAATGCGGGTGTTATTTATCTGTTTATAATTATTTTTGCTTTCTTTTGTCTCTTTTTTTTCTTTTTGTAGGTTAACTTTATTTCATTATACTACCCCTTTCCTTTTCTACATTAATAACTTGGTCGATTGTATAATTGATTGATAACTGCAATCCGTCAATTGAGTGACATTTTTATTACTGTATTCAAGGGTGTATGCTTTTTTTAGGGGGGGTCAATTGCGGGTTTTGTTTTTATCTTTAATACTATTTTTTCTTTCTTTTGTCTTTTTTTCTTTTTGTAGGTTGAAATTATTTCATTATATTACCCATTTCCTGGTCAAACCCTGGTTTTCACGTTCCAGTAAATTTAAAACTGAGATAACATAGAAGGAATTGCTTGTAACAAGCATATTTTTTTCCTTTTCTTCAATATTTTCTGCCTTACTGAATGGTTATTTTTTTAAAATTAGCTGCACTTTAATTTTTTTAGGGCAAAAATTTTGAGTTTGGACTGGTCTGAAAATTTCGGAAAACACGAAAGGGTTATTCTATTTTATCATTTTTTTTCTATTTATTTATTTGTTTCATTTCTTTATTTAGTTAATAGATTGATTAAATATTTGTGTTGCAAAAACAACCCCATCCACATTTGAATTCGAAAAAAAAGGTACAATTGACTTTTGCTTTATTCAAAGATAATTCAAACGAGACAAGGGTGAACGAAAGTTAAAACAAACGATTGCGGCACGGTAATATAGTTATCAAGAGAGTTGTATGAGAAAAGAACAAAAGAATTGGGAACAATCAATAACTTTAACTAGATTTTCTGTCAATCAAAGGCCAAACTAAAGCGCGTTTTATGCACAATCTGTTAAACGCTTTTCTACGTGAATTGTCTGATGTATTTGCCAGCAATAGAGGCATTTCTAGATTATCTATTGGATGCGCTAAACTTTGCTAAAATGCCAGTGAACCATTACAGCTTATGTCTTTTTCTAACTTTTACTCTTTTTGTGATAGATTTCCTAGCCCAAAATGTTATCAACGATTTTTTTCTGATCAGGAACATATCGTCGTTGGGCGAAAAAAATATCGTAAATACAGCTTGATAAAGCTGTATTTACGATATATTGGTCGCCCGTCGACAGTATAACCGTGGTGTGTGGTGGAAAAGGTAACACGTATGTTGCTTATTTTGGGAGATATTATGACGATTGATTGAATGTTTTTTAACGCTACTTAAACGGTATTTCTGTCATATCACGGCGGCTGGAGCAACTAACCACGGGTTCCTGTTATATCTCGCACCAGTACTACCACTACATCCTTTTCGAGCCCCCAGCTGATCATTTCATATATGGCCGCTGCCAGAAATAATGCCAAATAGACTGGAAAGTTTTTCTTTGTTTTTGTTTTTTTTTGCTCTGTATTTGTCGATACCAAAACATAGAAACCCGCGTGTACTTTTACTCTGATTAAGCTGGCGGGTTTGAAGGAGAAATTCCAAGAAACAATAATGAATAGACCGACTAAACTAATCTCGTAATTGAACATAGATAATTATAGGGTATATAAAATGTCTAATTAAAGAACCCGAAACATGAAGCGATGCTTCAATTATCCAAGTCTACAGGAAGAGAAAGGCAACCAATAATCAAGATAAAAACGCATATTCCGGCTTCTCGTATATTATATTACATTGCGTTTTTATGATTTTTGATTGCCTTTTTACGGGTTGCTTTTTTTAGTAAAGCAAAGGGGGGGGGTCTCAACCGCAAATCGCAAACTTATGATTTTATTGAACGACCATTTCATTACATTTTATCATATGTCTTAATTCATAATAAATACAAATCTCAAAGCAAGATATGATAATTGACCAATCGCGACTGTCAATTATAATAACCAGTCGACCAATGAAATCATTCATTGCGACCAGAAATGGGTTTTGAACTCCGAGATTGGCCGCCATCTTTATTATTATTTTCTGGTTTGGCGACTTAAACGTCGTAGCAACAGCTTATTCTACCAACTCTTTCACTCTTTTCTTACATGCTTTGGCAATACATTTTGCACAAAGACGCCTTTTAAAATCGAAGCAGGACTTCCTGTTTGAGTCAATGGGCGTGGCCTATGGAGTACATAGGCGGGGCCAGCGATTGGTCAATTGTTTGCAAGGTGTATGGGCGGGGACAAGAAACATTGCAATCCGTTAGTTCGTAACTAAAGGTAAAGGTAATCTTGCGATGTTTAATCCTCCTATCGACGTAGAGTCTGAGGTCAAAATATCTCATCCATATAGATTAATCAGTTCATTGATCAATCGTTTTTGTATTGACTACATGTTATGCAGCATTTATTTGAATTTGTTGTACCTTTTACCGTTCAGTGTAATTGACCGATCGTGGATATCAATCAAAGAATTAATATATCAATCAAATACTTCATTTTCACTGGAAGTGAAGATTGTACAACGGCATTTATGTAAACTATTTTTGTTGGTTTTGCGACTAACATTTCCTCATTAGATTTTATTCAAGCTATAGTTGCGAAGTTTAGGCCGCCAATACACCATTTTAATTGTTTGTTACGTGTTTTTGGCCACAAATCTTGCAATTTAACTCTGTTTAATTAATCCATTCCCACATAATCCCTCATTTATACGTCCCTCAGGGAAAAAAGCTTTAGAAAACACTGTGGGCATAGAAGAAATTGCTTCAAACAATTTCTTCAATGTCAACAATGTTTTCCACCCAAAAGTTTTAAGCATTTTAGAATTTCATCAAACCTAAAACTGTCGTCATCTTTCAATTTTGACTAGTCTAAAATATTGTCGTCTGGTAATGGGTTGATATCTAAGTGTAACATGCTGGCGGAGCTAAGAGGCGGGGTCAGCGATCGATTATTCATTATAAAGAAAGGCGGTACCAGGTTAGCATTTGTATATGTGAAGTTAATACCGTGATTACTGCTCATTGTTAAACGCCCAGGTCCCCCGTTCATCACATTATAAATCTGTTTCAAGCAATGAAACGAAGCGGATTCATTCATACAGTTTCTTCATTATCCACAATGTTTTCTATCAAAAACAAAGACAGAATTAATATTCCATCAACTTGAAATTGGTGTGTGCAGCTTTATTTTTTAACTTGGACGAGTCTAACAATGTGTCATGTTGGAAATGGGTTACGATATACAAGTGAGGTTATTAGATATTCTCTTACATACAAGTAGTCTGGGGAGATTTAATAAGCTATATATTAGAATAAAAACAGTTGATTTAGAGCAGAAAGTCGACAATAAGAAAGAATTAAAAGTGCTTTATATACAACCTCTCCTGCTATTTCACGATCTACTATGTCTTTGTGGGTGTCTGGATTAATATCCTCCAGGCTTTCGGCAGTTTTGAGTGCACTGATGGAGCCATCTAGATTCGAGCTCATTTGGTAAAGTCTTACAAGATTAAATTCGAAATTTAGATTAAAGAGAAATAAACATTTTACACGGATACTGTTAAAGGAGGCGTTAAACCCCATTCAAAGAAACAAACATTTCAAACTGGTCAGCGCAGATCTGAAGATTACAAGACTAGAGGATGCAGGGAGCATCGAATGCGCTTTGGAAAATGATACCATCCTGCAATTCTTGGTAATATTTAAATCAACACAAGTAATAAGTGAAATTGGCAATCGTTTATCAACAATGTAGTCAGAAAATCAACGTTAGGTTTGTGTGCTATATGTTGTAAAGGCGTTGTTACAGTTGTAGCAGAAAATATAGCACTACAGGTAGACCAATTTTCGAGCAGAGTTGTCGTTCGTTATTCTCACCGTACATTTTTGCAATGGGCTAAATGACAAGATTCTTATCAAACCAAGTAATGGAAGATGGAATTTTTCTCTTTTGATTAGCGAGAAATAAAACGGTCTGGACATAATAAATATGATTCTAGATACGTTGAATTTTGATAATTTACCCTAGACCAACGAACTATTTTTGTTTTGAATAGCTAACGGAAAAAAACTGTGCATATTCATGCTCTAGGTTTCGCGTATTCATACATTGTGTGATTAGGTTTTTCGGTTCATACCTCCATGAAAACAAAAAAATATTCTCTTCATCTCTTAAATAAGTTACGGTGTATGATGTCATATGAAGAAACGATGACGCAATGGCGGACCATTTACTGAGCCCATTACAGATGTGAATGACGAATTTAACGGAGTGCAACAAAGTTCAAGCGGACCTGACGCTTGTCGTTTTCTGTTTGGTTGTGCATCAAATATGGGCGCACATATTCTTTAAACATGCATTTAGAGTTGTCTATCTTGATATCTTTGATATCTGAAACAGCTAACCTTCTAATACGATGATTAACGATTCCTTCGTTTTAATTCATTTGTGTGTGTGTGTGTGTGCGTGTGTGTGTGTGTTAGAGTATAATTTGTAGGAAATACTTCCACTGTGTAATTTGTCTTAATTTGATTTGTCTTTTGTTTGTTTTCCCAAGTATGAATTTTTGTATTGTTTTCATTTTCTATCCATTTGTATTTGCTTATTTTCTTTCTTTCTAGTGTCTTTGCCATATCATTTTTTTCTTTGTAAATGGTCAAAGGCAACATATATTGCTGATTTCCATTAAAATGTATGTATGTATGATATTATTGAATCCTCTTTTGTTCGGCAGCGGCAAATATCCTTTCCGACATTGGGTGGATAATGGTAAACCTAGGTATGAAGAACAGCTGGAGGCTCGGGGATGTCGTGGAAGTAATGGTGTTAGAAATATCAGAAATCCACGGTTAGGTGTTCCAGCCGCCGCGATATGACTGAAACACTGTTAAAAGTGGCGTTAAACCCCATTCAATCAATCAATAAACACTCTTTTGTTCGTGATCATATAATCCGTGTTTAACCCAATCCAACACAATGGCGCTTTTTGAAGCCGTTAAAAAACAACTACGAAAACATTGTGTAAAATGAAGAATGTTTTACAAGCATTTTTTTAATTTTCCACAATGTTTCTACCAAGAAAATTATAAGAAAAAGTTTATAAACCTCAAATAAATTGTCGTTTGCAACTCCCTTCAATTTGGACCAGTTCAAAATGTTGTCGTCTAGTTATGGGTTAATCTAAATGTCAAGCGTAATATTACAGATACATGTATAGAAAAAAGTCCAAGTTACCAAAGCCTTGCGTAGAAATAGACGACGCCATGGCTGTATTAGCCCTTGTCATGCTGTTTAAATTACCTTACTGAAATGCTGTAAAATCAAAGGGCTAAAAGCACCGATAGAACTTGTTTTTCAATAATCAATATTTCTTTTAGAAATCGAATTCATAAACAACTCTGCCAGGAAAAGTATAAGCAGGAGGTGTAGACAAAGATCAGACTGCACTTATGTGCAGGCTGATCTTGGTCTACACCTCCTGCCAAAACTGGAATATTCCGGGTTCAGCATGACAAGAGTTAATACCTTAGATATCTCTGAAAACCCTTCGCTAACAACCATTCTATATCATTTCAATACGATACGTGTAGTTCGCGTCAGATTTCTTTTGATGTGAAGACAGGAGATGTCGCCGAACTTAAAAATAGTTAATGCACTCTACAGAAGTATGAGCTTGCAGAAAACCGTACTCGATGGTTTGGCCAATTGAATTAATTCAGAGGTAAGAAATACGTTGACATTGGCTGCTCATGAGAGGGAAAATTGACGGAACGCCATTGCTAACCAAAGGGTGTCCATGGTCGAGAGGTAGAGTGTCGGCATCACGATCAAGAGGTCCTGAGTTCGATACCCGGGAGCGGCTATCGATCTTGGTTCTGTCATTGGTCCACACTTACGGCGCGAGTACTGGTGTATTTCCCAGGAAGCAGCATCGAGAGGGATTAATCTAAGTTGGAAGAACTTGTTTCCCAATCCATGTAAAATAAATAGGTTTAAACCTAAACCAAAGGGTTGGTCGACTGATAAAAATATTTTATTTAGACCGGAAGTGAACTTTGAAGACCGACAATGTTACGAATGTTTGTTTGTCGGCGTTACAGCAGTTTGATAGACTGGAAGTGTGCGTTGGTTTCCGACATTTAGATGAGGAATTTGTTTTGGTTTGGCGACTAAAATGTCGTAACTACAGCCTTTTCAAGCTGTAGTTTTGCCATTTTTAGTCACCAAATAACCGTTTTCTCTATAGTTGCCTGCTACTTGTCATACATTTAAAAAAATCGCTTTATAATCTTTAAATCAAACTGATGGAGTTAGGATGGCGTGAGTAGCGGTACGACAATTAGATTTGCAAAAGCAAATTTCCGAGATTGTTAAATAACAAATTATCCTGTTTAAAGATAAATGGCTACAGAATTTTAATAAAGTTCTCATAGCTTGCAATGATGATAATATAACAGCACACGTGGGACATAGAGTAATTAGAACAAATTAATATTAGTCTTTAAATTACCTTCGCTTGATGTTCACAACATAAAACAGATTAAAACCGTTATTTCCATCTTTTTATATTCGCCCATTAATTCTGGAAATATCCTTGGAAACAACATGTAAATCTTGCCGAAATCTCATGGAACCCATGCATCTTCTTTGGTCCGTATGAGAGGATACTTTGCTTCAATTCTGGTTAAAGGAAACTAAATTGATGACATTTTCTTGAAAACTTGCCATCTTCAAAATTGATTTGCTTCATTTCACTGAGTAACGTTACTTTTATCAGACTCAACCTGCATTGTAAACCTTCAAAGAAATTTTGTGCCACTTATGTTGAATGGTTACCCTTTGCTTATCAAATTGCTCTGTGGCTATACACGTGGTTCACCCCAGTAAACTGTTTCCTCATAGACAGGGGAACTTGAAAGGCGTGAAAAGGAAAGGAACTTCAATAAATCAAATACAATTTTCCACGAGACGCCGTAATTAGATTTCGTATCATCCAAGGGCGAAAATAATTCTTTTACACAACTCGATAATTTAGTTACATTTGTGTTATAAAATCTAAATCATTTATGTCAATTTTGTCATCTTGGGAACGGTTACAAGTTACTCAATCACGGTGTAACATTCACCTATTTGTAACTCGTTACTCTCTTACAAGTTTGATGCAAGTTTTCGAAATCGGTCTGTGTGAATTCGATTGCCGAGAGGTAAAAGTGCTTGAATGGTGATCTGAAAGTCACGGGTCCATGCCTAATCATCATTGATGAATTAATGGGCCTAACATCTAATAGTCATCCAAAGTCTACCTAGAACTAAAATTTGTTGTGCGTTGAAAGACCCGACTGTTAGACTCGAGAAAATTGTAGGCTGCTTTATCTAGGGCGACCCTTCAAGATTAAAGCTTTCGTTGGAATCGTATAATTGACCAATCGCTGTCCCCGCCCACTGACTTCGTTAGTCCCGCCCATCGACTCCAACAGGAGTTCCCTCTTCGATTTTAAACGGCGTTTTTTTTTCCAAAAAAATTGTTGGTACTATGTAAAAAAAGAGAAGTGTTTGTTGACGACCTGAACGTCGTATCGACAGCTTGAATAAACAAAAAACCAAAAAAAAAAAAAAAATGTTAACAAAAATGGCGGCCAATGTGGGAGTTCAAAACACTTTTCTTGTCGCAATGAATGATTTAACTTGTCGACTTGATTTTTGATTGACAGCAGCGATTGGTCAATTCAGGCGAACCGTCAAGGTGGGGGGGGGGGGGTTAACGAAGATACATCTTTGTACAAAGTATTACAAGTTCGAATCTTACATTGGATGGGCACAGGCTGTTTTTCGTCGTATTCATTGATAAAACTGTATAACTAGGAAACAACAATAACAACAACAGTATTTTGTGTTGAATTTCAAGATTGGCGTTAATAAGTCGTCCAAATAAAAAAGCCTTAACAGCAAATATATTACTTGTTCTAAAAAATGTATTCAAGTTGAAGCAACTCGAAATTCATTACTTATGTTCTGCTAACTTTGTCGAACTAGTTGTAAGGACACATTTTTGGTCATTTTTGTCAATATATGATCAGATATTTTCTAGACATTGCACCGACAACAATTGAAAATCAAGGTTTATATGCAAGATAAATACTATGAAGGACATTTTAGAAATCCCCTTATCAAGTGAGGCAAATTGACATATCGCGGCTGTCAAACAAGTAACCCTTCGACCAATCAAATCATTTATTCAGCCCGGAATTGAGATTTCAACTACGACATTTCTGCCATCTTTATTATTTTCATGTTGGTTTGGTGACTTAATCGTCGTAACTGCAGCTTATTCAAGCTGTAGTAACGATGTTTAGGTAGAAAAATAACTGTTTTATTAGTTTGTATCACGCTACAAGCCATACATTTTTCAAATAACGCCGTTAAATATCGAAGCGGAACTTCCTGTCGGGGTTTATGGGCGGGGACTAGTAAGTTAGTAGGCGGGGCCAGCCAATGGTCAATTACGATTTATACAAAGACGAAGCGCAAACAGATCTTCACGATAACATAACTCACCGAAAAGAACTATCTTAATTTGAAACGCCGTAACAAAGTATTGTACTTTTCCCTTTAAAGTTTAAACAATCGATCAGTCGATGGCCCCGCCCACTGACTCCCTAGGCCCCGCCAATTAATTCTGATAGAAGCTTTTGCTACGATTTCTATCGACGTTATTTTGCAAAATTTATTGCCAATAGCATATAATAAAAAAAGTTAATGGTTGGTCTGTAACCTAAACGTCGTAACTAGAGCTTGTGTAAGCTGTAGTAACGACGTTTAGGTAGCCAAACTAAGACAAGAGGCTAAAAATTGCGAACAATGTCGGAGTTGAAAGCTCCGGTATGGGTTGAATGAATGATTTGATTGTTAGGTTGATATCTTGATTGACACTGGGATTGGCCAATTAACGGCATCATACTGAGATCCGTGAAGCTCCACTTAGATATTGAACGTTACTGCCTTGAACAATTTATGACAACAAGCGCATCGTTATCCATACTCACTGAACTTCACAGGAAATTTGTCTTCAAAAATAAATAGGGCTGCTTTTAAAAAAATGGCCAGTAGCATGTAAAAAAATAAATAATAATAACATGGTTGGTTGGGGAGCTAAACGTCATAACTACAGTTTGAATAAGTTTTATTTATTAAGCTAGAGACGCAAATCCAACTAAAATACTTCATATGATTGTCGACCAGTACCGTCATAGCGCAGTTGGTAGCGCGTCGGACTTTCAATCTAGAGGTCCCGGGTTCGATTCCCGACGGCGGCACTCATCCTTTCCGACGATTTGTCTCTCACCAATGGGTCGATAAACGTAGACCTATGTGGGATAGCAGCTGGAGGCTAGGAAAGGATGTAATGGTAGTACTGGTGTGAGAAATACCAGGATTCCATTGTTAGGTGCTCCAGCCGCCGCGATATAACTGAAAGATTGTTGAAAGCGGCGTAAAACCCCATTCAAACAAAGTATCGTAGTTCTTTTACTATCTAGATAAATGGTTTACCTGATGAATAAGCACTATCTGTAAGTTATGTTAACCGTTTATTATTAAAGCCCTGGTTTTTATGTCCTTTTGATTTTTATACTTCAAAATACATTGTGGAAAAAGACGAAATTGCTTGTTACCTAATGATTATTTTTTCGAATGAAAAATACTTTTAATTGTCGTCTGCAAAACCTTTGAATTCAGGCAGGTCTAACATTTTTCAAAAAAGGAAAGGGTTAAAATACTGGTAAATTACTTAGTTTTTTTATTATTTATTTTTACCCTTTCCTGTTTTGCAAAATTATAGATCTGTCCAAATTCACACGTTTTGCAGACGAAAATTTAGAGTGGATTCAATGTGAAATTTAACCTTTCAGGCGGGTAGAAAATATTGTGGAAAAAGAAGAAATTGCTTGCTGCAAGCAATTGTTTCTCCTTCTACAATGTTTTCTTAATTATAAAATCACAGGGGCGAAAACAGGGATTGAACAGGAAAGGGCTATGTTTTAAGCACAATTTTCACGTTGCCAGCAGATTTCGATTCGTCATACTCATTAATCACATGTACACTGTTTATCCCCCCCCCCTTTAAAAACAACCATTGATCGAATATGTCAAAATTGAGTAGCAATTCGAAATTTCAAATAATATATATCACACTGTTAGTTATCTTTCAGAGCCGATTGAATACAAAAAGGAACGAAATTTATTTCATGAATTATTACCAAGAAAGAAAAAAAGAACCAGAATTCCAAGGAGATCGTCTGCAAAAATTTCTAGAAACTCATTCATAACGATCTAATTTCACAGGAAAACACCTGCTTCTAAAAACACTTGTCTACCGATAAAAACAAAACTATTCCGATGATTTGGTTAGAACAGGGAGTCTGTGTGGGGTTGCTTTGAACCATTTGTAGGGCAACCACTATTTTCACGATGCTGAGATATGTTTTTATTGAAAACATTATGGAAAGAGATGAAACAGCACGTTCAAAATAAGCTCATTCCTGAAATTGGTTTACACCTTTTAAAATACACTAAACTTTGTTGAAGCGACCACTCTAGGGAAGACAAAAATGTGGTCGCTTACGAGAATTGCCCCTTAGTACAAATTTTTGCCACATATATACAGGATTAATTCGATAGCAAACATAAATTATTACGAATTCTGGCTTAACCCCATGTTGTTGGGACTCATTAGAATCGTGTCACTGAGACGATTCTAATGAGTTCCAACAATATGGGATTTAGTTGTGATTTTAATAGTTAGCAAAATGCCTTCACTTCTTAAGAGCTTTTGCTTTTGAAAAAAAGACAGCTCGATTATGGTCGCTTAATGAATGTGGTCGCTTTATAGAAGATGTTACATGAGCAAGATCGGCTATGGTAACATTTAACAAGTTATGCTTGCTTTGGTGTAACGTTAACTAGACCATACAAATACGAGGCATCATAATCAATGAAATACAGCTTTGCATCGAATTTTAAACCGTATATCGTCGTTGGGAGAGCGAAATATCGTAACTACAGTTTTTTAAGCTGTGGATACGATATTTAGCTCGCCCAAGGACGATATATGTCTGACATTAGTTTAATTAAACCTATTCACCTAGCCAAGCAAAGGTAGAGTTACACTAAAATACACGTGCTCCTTTGTAATCTGATTGCAAATAAGTTAATCATCCAGTATTAACTTCATAATATTCTTTACTGGGGTCTTTTTCTATATAATGGTCAACCTATCTATTTAATGTTATAAGATACAGTTATTTAAGCATCTCGACTAGATCAATTAAGTTAGACCGAATAAGCTGGTTGATATTTTCTTGTCTAAACAGCCAAGAAATCGAAATATTAGTAAATAATCGGTTTAGTCTGTCAATTACCCACAGTGTTTTCCAAACCATTTTGACTTAAGGGGCGTCAAAAAGCGTCATTGTGTGTGAATGGGTTAACCCATTTTTACCCATCAAGGATAAAGCTCTTGAAATCATTAAGAGAAATGAAGAAATTGCTTGTGACAAGCAATTTCTTCATTTTTAGTCAAAATTCTGTCAACACGGTGAAACAACTTAATTAATAATTTACATCTTTCACTAGTCACGTGATCCACCTGTCATGATGACGTTATATCATGTTGGGATAGCAGGTCATCTTAAAATCGCGAAAAGCGGCTATCAATGAAAGACTAATTAGATTTTTTATTCAAAACGGAAATGAACTCTGAACTCAAACATTTGTATTAAGAATTTTTGATGGTTTTGCGACCACATCGTTGTCACTATAGGGTTTCCAAATTGTAGTTACTATGCAAAGGTCACAAATCAACCATTCGTATTCTGATGTAAGTCCCTGACCATAATCATATACTGTGATGTCTTTTTTTTACCCTAAAGTTTATACTAGTTTATTTCAGTTCGTTTGCGACGAAAGCTTTAAGCTTATAGTGTCCTTCTCAAACATTCACAATCAAGATGTTTTCACATCCCTGAAAGAGAGGCTGTGGCTGAATCCCGCTGCTACCCACTTTTACAGCTGGGTAGACTGGGAATGGTTATTTAGTGTCTTATCCATGAACACACGGCGGTGATGGTTGTGCTCGAGCCCTTGACCTTCAGATCACGAAACAAGCACGTGTACCACTCGGCCGTATTAAACTGGAACGACGGAGATCAGTAGGCGGGACCAGTGATCCGTAAATATAGATGCGACGTCTTCAATGATTTTGTTAACATGCCGTCTAGACACAAGAATACCGTTGAAAAAGGATCAATTTCCATCTAATTTAATATCTCAGTATTTAAAGTCAACGACAAAATGGTATTTGTCTTTAACACAATGGTAGACGGCGAACTGGTCCAAACTGGATAGAGATGCAGACGACAATTTAACATTTATGAAATTGTAGATTTTTTTGAAACTCTCTGGGTAGAAAGCATGTTAAAATGAAGAAATTGCTTGTTGGAAGCAATATCTTCATTTTACACAACATTTATTTATTCATTGTTTTAGGTGGGGGTGGAGGGCAAAAAGCGTATTTGTAATCTTTTAAGGTGTATATTTAGGGGGAAAAGGTACACAAACAAACGTCTTCGCACAACCAAGTTATCCTTTTTAAAACTTATTTAAATAACGTTTAATTTCAAGGGGGGGGGTCTCGTGTCCGAATCGATCAATCTCAGATCATGGTCATTGGATGATCATTGGATCCAGAGTTCGATCCCCGGCGAATATTCTTTCTAATATTTTGTCTCCCACCAAAGGGTGGCTAATCGTTTACCTAAGTGGGATGGGCAGCTGGAGGCTCGGAAAGGATGGTAGTATTGGTGTGAGAAATACCAGGAATCTATGGTTAGGTGCTCTAGCCGCCGTGATATGACTGAAATAATGTTTAAAAAAGAGGCGTTAACCCCTTTTTAATCAATTAATCAACCAATCAACTCAACTCATAGATCAGCTTCTAGGTACTCTGATCAAAAGATAAACATTCCTTACACAGATTATTAAAGGAGTCGCTGTAAGTCTGTATTTTTTTTAACACAGATTCCTTTCTTTTAACGCCCCCCTGAAGAAAATAGCTTTGGAAAACATTGTGAAAAATGAAGAAGTTGCTTGTACCAAGCAATTTCTTCATTATCTACATGTTTTCTATTCAAGAAGAGGAGGAAATTCAAAATTCCATCAATTTGAAATTGTCGTCTGCAGCTTCTTTCATTTTTGACTAGTCTAAAAATGTTTTATGTTGGAAAGGGTTAAGCCAATGATAAAACTCTATGTTATTTTTTTTTCAAACCTTTAACAGTTTATATTGTATATCTCATGCTCTATAGTAACCCCGTCTAAATAGCAAATAAGACATATTGATTGATTCATTGATTGAATGATTGAATGGAGTTTAACGCCTCTTTAAAATTTATTTCAGTCATTTTGCGCAGCTGGAGCACCTAGCCATCGAGTCCTGGTATTTCTCACACCGGTACCAAAACTACATCCTTTCTGAGCCGCCAGCTGCTCGTTCCACTTAGGTTTACAATTATCCATCCATTTGTGGGAGACAAATGTCGGAAAGGCTATTTGCCGCGGCCGAAGATCGAACCCAGGTCCCACAGCATACGCATAGCTTCCAAAAATAACTTCTTTATCTTTTTTTCCAAATATTACTCTTTACCGTATTAAACGTCACAATTTTTTTAAAAGACTACTGTGATTTATGGCGATCACTTCATATCAATCAGTTTACTTTTGGTATTTGTTTGAATTGTTTAAATGATGCTAGAATTATATCAGGTACACACAACATAGGGCATAGGAGAGAACAACTGGTAATTTGGATTTGCGCATGAAAAAATATAGCTACAGATTTTTGAAAAGCTGAAAGGAATACTGGTTGACAGAACTCAAAATGCAGACGACATTATTGATTGATTAAAAAATAAACAAATCACTGGTGAAAGATATTTCTTTAAAAAGAGACCGTGTCTTTGCGCTTATTTCAGTTGTATTGTGTTTTATATCACATGAAGTTGTCATAGTTTAATGTCATTTTTGAAACGCTTGAATTTAGGTGGTCATGATGATGTATAAAGTAGGTCACCTTAACCAAATAAGGGGATTATGATGTAATGTGGAGGATAAAGGTCATAATCCTCAAGAACACTTAGTCTGGATAGTAAATTCTACACAAAAAATAACCCAAATTCGCATTCTTCGCTTGATCCCTTTTCTTTCGGGGGGGGGCGTAATTTTGTGTAGAACAAACCATCATTGCTCTATCTAATACATTAACTCTCAAACTTAAAATTAATTACGGCAAAATAAATTTGAAGACTTCCCAGATGAGAAAATGTGAGAAAATGCATCATTACCTGAAACCTAACACGATAATGCTGATAATCGATTCATATTTTGGCACGAGGCTATCTGTAAGACATGGAAAATTAATCGTTTAAAATATGTCTGGTTCGTATCTGATATTGTTTAAAAATTCCTGACATATCGAATAGTTCTTCTATTATAATTGGACGGTGGCACTCATCCTTTCCGACTATTTGTCTCTCACCAATGGGTCGATAATCGTAGACCTATGTGGGATAGCAGCTGGAGGCTAGGAAAGGGTGTAAAGGTAGTACTGGTGTAAGAAATACCAGGATTCCTTTGTTAGGTGCTCCAGCCGCCGAGATATAACTGAAAGATTGTTGAAAGCGGCGTAAAACCCCATTCAAACAAATCTATTATAGTTGTCTTGCTAACTGGTGATTTTATTTAGAAAACTAATTCACTAGAAATCACTCATTTATTTGAGTTTACTGTTCTGTCCCTGTTTTTACAACCCTGTGATTTTATAAATGTAAATGTTGAATTTGGACAGGTCTAAAATTGTGCAAAAGTGGAAAGGTTTAACGCCTTTTCAAAGAATCCCGAAGTTTTGTAACAGGAAAGTTCAGTTACTGAGAACCAGCCATCAGTAGCGTTAGGCTTTCATTCTGATTGTTCTGTCCTAAGAAATAACCACGTGACAAGTGATGCTGCTGGAATTCGAACCTTACACTCTCGACAGCGCAAGGATCACATCAACGCTGCACTACATGTACTGAGCCCTAATATTTGGCTAGTCAATAAGGGTTTAACATAGTACATGAACATGTGCATTCCATTTACAACAGTACACACATATATATACAGAGGTGTAGAATTCCCATAACCGACTTGTTCGACATGTGTTTTTTTTTTTTTTTTTTTTCCTTGCGGTCAAGTACATTTTTCAATGTCACTTGTCTGGGTATAAGTAAATACTAGAGAAAAATATATCTCAAGGACTTATTATGTCAAAGGGTAGGACATATTGTTTGCTTTATTTTCAAAGGACACTCTTGTCCGAGGAGGCGTGAAGAAAATCTCTTTATTCTCACCCCTGAACAATATCGTATTTGCCTTAAGTACAAACACTGACAATCCGATCAATGAACTTGGTTGATTGATTGATTAATTGAACTGGATTCAACGCCACTTGTAACAGTATTTCAGTCATTTCGCGGTAACTGGAGCACCTAGCCGTGGATTCCTGGTATTTCTCACACCAGTTCTACCAGTACATCCTTTCCGAGCCACCAGCTGATAATCTCACTAAGGTTTACGATTATCAACCTATTTATGGGAGACATTTTTCGGAAAGGATATATTCCGCGACTTTGGATCGAACCCAGGACCTAATGAGTGAGAATACGGCGCGCTGATCGCACGACGCACGATTTTTTTAAATTCTTGACGCAGAAAAAAGCATATTATTTCATGTTTAGGAATGTGTTTGTCCTAAAAGGTATCAAATAAGATTGCAATTAAATTATCAACGTGCTACCAATATAAACCACGACTGCGATTGAATAGACAACATTGTATGTATTTTCTATACCAAATATGAACATTTGGCGATCAAAATGTTCTCAATTCAGCTTCATTCAAGACCTTTATACGACGATATGTTTGATACATAATGACAAGTAAAAACTCTATAGAGAACCATGAGTGGGCAGGGAGTCCTCATATCGTTACTTCATTAAAATCAGGTTATTGTTTCAGGGTTTTGTAAATGTATGCGGGGTTTTGGTCAGGTATGCGGGCTTTTGAACATGAATACGTGTTTTTTTAGAAGTATGCGTGCTTTTGTACAAAAGCGAGTCTTGTCTGGCGAATATGGACCGTGTCGGATTATCGTAAAACAAGTATTTGAAAAATAGTTCGGATCAAGCAGGGGTCTGTGAAAAAAATACATGCTTAGTGAGGAAGATTGACACTTCAAAGAGAAAGAGTGAGAGGGAGAGAAAAAGACAGGGAAGATAGATAGAGAGTGATTGATATATACATTATATATACATTTAAAGAGAGAGAGAGAGAGATGCGGACAGACAGAGATAGGCATTAGCGAGATTCTCGCGCAGTCTAACAAGGAACTTTATTTTTGCACATCACAGACAAGGCACATTTATTCGGAGTTCCCACAGATGAATATCTCGGTTCTGAACAATTTATAATGTAAAGTTTGCATAGAAAGATAAGTGGTAAAAAATGAATTATTTCGCTCTATATTTCGCTGTCGAGTTGGGAGATCTCCAAGATATTTCATAGATGAGAGCATATCCAAAGCTTAATTGCCCGTGCTATTTGGTGTTTTGTTCGCCAAACTAAATACGCTCATCTTGTGATTTACTGCGATAAAATACACTCCATCTTGCTCGAACGTCGACCTCTGTTAAGCGACCACTTTCATTAAGCGACCGCGATCGAAATCCCCTTTCCGTAATTATGTAAGTATTTAATCGAAACTATCCTTCATGTAATTGACAAAAAAGTGACGATTCTGCAATGTCTTTATAACTGTAAATTGACCAATCGCGACTGTCAATCAAGGAATCAATCGACCAATCAAAACATTTATTCAGCCCGGACCTGAGATTTCAACTCGACCACTGTTTCCGATTGCCACGTCCACTGTTTCCGCTGGCCGCGTCAACTGTTTCCGCTGATCACGCCCACTGTTTCCGCTGGCCGCATCCACTGTTTCCGCTGATCACGCCCACTGTTTCCGCTGGCCGCATCCACTGTTTCCGCTTATCACGCCCACTGTTTCCGCTGGCCGCATCTACTGTTTCCGCTGATCACGCTCACTGTTTCCGCTTGCCGCATCCACTGTTTCTGCTGATCACGCACACTGTTTCCGCTAGCCGTATCCACTGTCTCCGCTGGCCGCGTCCACTGACTCCGCTTGCAAAGCCCACTGACATCAACAGTACGTTCCACTTCGATATTTAACGGCGTTATTTAGTTTAGCCAATAAACATTCTTACCAAGTTTCAAGTTATTTGTGAAAGAAAAGTATAAAAGTAAATTGGAAAGAGTATATCTTTATATTATACCTTGCGACCTAGTATTTGACCCTATGTGACCTTATATCAATCTTGACGAAGATTTTTGATTAAGACAGGTATCTGAAGAAATATCTAGTCAATTGAGTAAAAATGTGGCCTTTAGAATAAAAAACAAGGTTTTTCTAAGATTTGACCTAGTTTTTGACCCCCAAAATGACCAAATTTGAACATGTTTGAGATATTTTGAAAACAGATATTCGGACCAAATATCAAACCTGTAAGGTCAGAAATTTGGCCTCTCGAGTGTAAAGTTATTTCTAAGATTTGGCATAAGAACATAGTTTTTTTCCCCTTTGTCAAACAAATTCTAACTTGGTCAAGATATCATAGACGCAAACATTCTGGACAAATATCAATTCAATTGAGCCTAAAATAGGGTATCCAGGGTAAAAACAGGATATTTCTAGGATTTGACCTGGTGACCTAGTTTTTTACCCCATTTGACCAAAATTTGAACTTGACTAACATATCATCGACACTCACATTCCGATAAAATATCAATTCAATTGAGCTAAAAATGGGACCTCTAGAGTGCCCCAAAGTGAATTTTTAAGATTTCACCTTGTGACCTAGTTTTACCCCCATGAGACCCAAATTTGAACTTGGCTGAGATATCATGTACACAAACATTCTGACCAAATATCATTTGACCTAATGTCATAAATTTTGTCCCCACAAAATCCAATATCGAATTTGACCAAATTATAATCAGTCAAACATTCTGACCAAATATCAAATAACTTGAGCCAAATATGACCTCTGGGGTACACACAATACCAATAATAAAGGTAGGTATCGATGTTTTTTTCATGTCACAGATTTGAATTATTTTTATTTCCTCTTATGAACTATTTAAAAACAATATGCCGAAAAGTAATTTTGCAAAAATATGAGGTCACTTATCAGAAAAAAGCAGGGTATTTCCCTAATAGCCTACGTAGGCTATTAATCTATTTTAAGATTAATCCGAGACATTTACGAAGATTATAGGGCATTCACGTGGCGCGAATAACCGTTTGACCTTGCATTTAGTTTAAATTACATCAAACCAACGTCATCGTTACGTCATCAGGAGTAATGTTCGCTAGCCGGTCTGTAAACTTGAGATCAGTCCTTTCATGTGACATGATTTAGGACGTTTGCTATTTCGCTAATAAAATTTGTTACCTTCATTTGACTAGGTTATATGAAATGAGGTCATCCGATGTCGACAGCCGAATTCCGTGATATCTAAAAATAACCTGGAATTCCGCTGAACCTTTCCGATAGAAGCAGAAAAAGCCACTTTAGGTCTATTAGATAACCACAAAGACACTACCTCACCTAACTTAAGGTATTAAATATTCGTTTGAGTCTATTTTTCGGCACTTGGTAATTGTTCTTATCTAAGTTTCAGAAACATCGATACCTCCCTTTAAGGGAATTGATGGTATTATGCAGAAACCTTCTGGTCAAATATCAAGACGATTGAGGCAAAAATGTGACCTCAAGAGTGCACACAAGGTATTTCTAAGATTTGACTTAGTGACCTAGTTTTTGACCCCATATGACCCAATTTTGAATTTGTACGAGGTTTCATTGAGACAAACATTCTGACCAAGTTTCAAGACATTTGGTCAAAGATTGTGTCTTTTAGAGTGCACACAAGATGTTGACACACGACGGACGATGGACGCCGTGGGCCGGACATAGCTAGATCACAAAAGCTCACCATGACCACCTTGTAGTCAGGTGAGCCAGAAATAATCCCCATTTGAATCAAACGACAAAAAGCACCATTCTTTTATATCATAAATGTTCTGTCGAGGCATGATTTCTACGCTAACCCGAATTGTGGTTTGCTCGTAAAGCTTTATGGTAATGTAATATACTGTTTGGTTTATAGCTTACACACAGTGATGGTTATTATTGGAATGATTAATAAATCAACAATAATTTAGGGGTTTGATTGTTAAATAAGTTAATCCTAGTATTATATGAATATATACGGTGCTTAGAATCCATTATTGTTCTATGATCTATGTAAACCATATGCCCCTTACAGCAACAACTTAAAGGATAATAGAATATTCGAATCCCCCGAGTTGTCTATTCCTATTTTAAAAGGTTATAAAGTTTTGAATAGTGGGGATTCCATCATAATATTATTTTTTATCTTTGCTTTGTAAATCCTGTTTTATAACAAATGAGTATCAGTATTGTTGAAATATTTTACAAAAGGCATAATAAAACCCATTCTAACACAACCCTACCTTTTCGACTACATAAAAAGAGCTTTAGAAAACATTGAGGAAAATGAAGAAAATAATTTCTTCATTATCCATGATGTTTTCTACCTCTTCAGACAAAAACACGTAATTAACTTTGATACTCTTTCAATTTGTACCAGTCTATTTTTTGTGGAAATAGCATAAAATTACCCTTTATAATCTGTAAAATTTGTGCATTCTGATATCACGGTGTGTCATTTTGCGTATCGTTTATAGCGTTTCAATGAATTGTATCAGGTAAAACGCACTTTTGTCAGTGTACCAAATGTAAACAATTATAACCTATAGTTTTTCTCTTTGCCAACATGAATATATGTGAACTGTCGCATACAAAATAACCTCTCGGAACTCCGTGAATATGTTTTAGAAAAATAGATCACGTGCAGCAGAGGTTATTAGAGAATAAAACGTAATGTAATGTAGAATTACCATCAAGGATCAAGAAAATCTTCTAAATGGGGGCATCCCCACCCTAGTTAGTCAGAAGGTCCTTTTCCGTCGAACGGGTTATATACACATATAAGTATGTCTTATATAACTTTGCTGAGTTGCTAAATTCTTATATTGAATGTTATGCTTTTACCCTGATCATGGGAACGACAAACTATATTGTACGCACGACATAGAGACCGATTTTGTTTGGCTGTGCATCTCGTTCCGACGAGATAGCAATTCATTTTCTTTCTCCTTTTTTCTATTAAAAAAGAAAAACGTATTATAACCTTTTTTTAATCGAAAAAGCGAAAAATGATTTTGGAGGGTCTAAATAAAAAAAAAAAAAAAAAAAAAAAAAAAAACGCATACCAACAAGAATGTTTTTCGAGATTTTCTTTTTGTCTAAATACAAAAAAAAAATACCCCAAAAAACGCACATGTCCCCTCTATGCCACATTATATTAAATTTTAAAAAAAATGAAAGGGTTTTGTTGCTGTTGTTAAAAAGAACTCAAAGCCTTCAGACTTCTGCATTTATCCTCGGGCAGTGTAATTAGGTTTGTCTTCTAATACCTCAATGAAAACAAAATTATTCATTTGGTTTCTTAGAAAGAACCAGTCGTTGGTAATCTATGTCTCACCTTTTTAATATTACCGCGACTTTTACACAAAATGACGTGAATATGGTTTTGATTGGTATACCAGACACCTGAACATCTTTTTCTGTTTGGTTCGACAACATGCAAATTATATTTTCAACGGTTCTCATTCCTATGCCAGAAAATATTTGCAGATAATAATTTGTATGTTGGATATTCTTTTACCCTTTTTCTTTAATTTTGATTTAGGTAAATTCGCAGATTTGTGTAATTAATTCTTAGGTTGTTATCTCCATTAAAACAAAGTAGTAAAAATGATTTAAAAAAAAAAACACAAAAAAAATAAAAGCACTATCCTCATCTCTTGTAATTTAACGCCACCAAAAAAGCAAATAATTAACTAGTCTTAAATAAAATGTTAGGGATCTACTTCGTGCGAATGATTACACAATAGGCTTAAAATTTTGTTTATAGAAGTTCGAAAAGAAAACTTCAGCCAGTGAAAACACTAAAAACTTGATAGACGAAACTAAAATCAATTTATTGTTCAAAATAAAGAAAACTTCCTTTGAAGTGTATTTCAGAGGGAAACTAAGCAGAATCCAACAAAAAAGTTGAGCACTAGACAATGCATGCATTGCATTTTGTATTTTTCATCAAGATTGTTTCCTCTCTGTTATTCAAATAGTGTTGATTTCCACGTTGTACGAATGCCATATGAATGCCACATTCATCGTACAAATTGATACCACATACGTTATCACATAAGTGATATAGAAACAGGTGCGGGTTTATCACGGAGGCGGGGCGCCGCGGATGTGAAGCTACAGGCAAATCGACCATTATAGTCTTTACTGAACCAGACGACAAAATTTTAGACTGGCCCAAATTCGACGATATACGAAGCTACACGCAAATTCTTTAAACCAGACGACAAAACTTTAGACTGGCCCGAATTCGAAGGTATCAAAGCCACACGCAAATTCGTCCATTATAGTCTTCAAACCAGATGACAAAATTTAAGACTGGTCCGAATTGGAAGATATGCGACAGTTAATAGTTGATATATATATATATATATATATATATATTTTTTTTTTTTTTTTGATATCTTTATCTTTTGTGGCTTTTAAACATTTTGGATAAAGAAGAATTTGCTAGTAATTGGCAATTTCTTCATTTTCCACAATGTTTTCCAAATTTCTTTTCTTAGGATCGTCAAAGTGTGTCATTGTGTGGGGCTGGTTAAACCCATTACCTCACATCAATAGTTTAGACCGAAACCCGAACCCGGCTTCATTTTTCAGGGATGCATGTACTTGCTGTTTCCCGCCCAACTAGAAGTGAACTTTTTAGGAATCTAGAAGCAAAGTGCTTTACACTTGGCACATTAAAGAGCCAAGGAGGTCTATTCGGGCGTATGAACCCGGAACTCCTTAATCTTGCTTAGGAATAGATACAATTTTCACTTCCTCACGACTTAATCCAATACCACACCAACATTTTAAAGCGGTGCAAATTAAATTCAGCTTTTGTTTGTTTGAATGTGGTTTAAGAACAGTTTAAATTTTTTCAATCATATCGCAGAGACAGGAGCACCTAACAATTGATTCCTGGTATATATCACACAAGTACCACAATTACATTCTTTCCTAGCCTCCAGCTGTTATCCCACTTAGGTGTACGATTATCCACCATTTGGTGAGAGACAAATGTCGGAAAAGATATGTGCCGCCACCGGGGATCGAACCCATGACACTCAATTATTGAATATTGGAAGTCTGATGCAGATTCAACTGTGCTATGACGGCGAGGAAAAAAAATATTGTGGACGACAAATTTAGTTGTTAAAATTGTGTAGGATTTGGCTTCTGATAGTAAAAAAATTGTTGACAATGAAGAATATGCTTGTAATAAAAACAAAACAAACTAAAATGGCTACCTGGTGACCTAAAATTTATAACTTAAGCTTTAATAAGCTGCAGTTTCGACGTTTAAGTAGCCAAACCAAAGAATGCTTTACATAAATGTCGGCTAATAGTTCAAAGTTCACGTCCGGTCTAAAGGAAAGGCTTGACTAGTCACTTATTGTATCATTAACACGCGATCAAATTCTACCGGACAATCGCACATTTTCCTCTTATGGACAGTGCATTGATGCGTCCAAAATTTCAGATATTAGATATCATTTAACTCTTTCCCATTCATCCCTAGTTTTAACGTCCATAGAATTCCAAACTTCAGCAAATATTGTGAAAAAAAGAAGAAATGGCTCGTAACACGCAATTTCTTCTTTTTTACCCTATTTTCTAACACATCGTATGGTTTCATTTCAAATGCACTCAGTTTTCATTGTCTCCAACACCTTTCAACATAGACATTTCTAAATTTTCGAAAAACAGTAAAGGGTTGAACAATTACATTTCTTTAACACTCTGGTATTAAGAAAAGGCGTCTTCACGTGTTTGACGTATTTCCAGGCGATGTTTTCTTCAACAATTACCTGTTGATTATCTCAAAATCATGATGAGCTACCTGTAGACACAATACTTTTTACACGGTATGAAAAACACAACAGGCAGATCTATTTACGACAGAACTATTTGCGACAAAATCACATGACCCGGACAAAAATGGCAATAGCAACAAGTAAATATATATCGTGATATTAATCAATTCCCACACAACAAAATTTTTGACTGGTCTTAATTGAAAGAGGCTCCAAACGATTATCAAAAGTAGATTGAATTTTAAACTTTTTCGTCTTTTTGGATAGAAAACATTGTGGATAATGAAGAAATTGCCTGATACAAGCAATTTCTTTATTTTTCACAATGATTTCCAAACCTTTGTTTCTTGAGTAGCGTAAAAAGGAGGGCCTGTGTTGGAATTTGTAAAACTGGTTATTTATCGTCTCTGTAGGAGCCATATCAATTTTTTACTGTGAGCTTATATGCTAAATGTCTGAACTATAACATATATGTTATGTTCTGAATTATGTTTTGTCCAGATTTGCTGTAAATCCATGTAAATCAATCCAAAATGAGATGGTTATGACATTATGTGTTACTGTTTCAAAGGCAAGAATTGACTGATCGCCGATGTTTATCAAAAATCAATTGACCAATCCAATCATTCATTCAGAGAGAAATTGAACTTTGAACTCCCACATTCATGTTTCTGAATTTTGTGAGTTTGACGACTTAACGTGTGACTACAGCTTATTTTATCTGTAGTCAGTCGCCTATCCACCATTTTATTGATATTGTTGTTGCTGTTACATGCTAAAGACGGTCACCATTAAGTTTGCACAATAACTCCGTCCAAAAATCATCTCAGTCGACTTTCTTATCGAAGGTCAATGAGCGTTGTCAACAATTCGTCAATAAAACTTTATGATTAATTTCAGTTGTGTCAATCAAGGTTCGTGCAGTGCCATAGGCCGAAACCTCGTTTCATACCTCAATAAAAAAACATTTGAGAAAGCAACCAATTGACCAATCACTGGAGCCACCCATTTACTCCTTTGGCCAATTCCACTGACTCCGACAGGAAGTCTCGCTTCGATTTTAAACGGCGTTATTTTGCGAAATTTGTTGCCAGTAGCATGTAATGAAAAAGTAGTAAGGTTCGTTGGGCGACCTAATAAGCTGAATAAGCTGTTGTTACGATTTTTCAGTCGGCAAACCAACAAAATTTGTTCACAAAAATGGCAACTAAAGGCGGAGTTCAAATCTAAATGACTTGATTTGTCAATTTATTTATTGACTGACAGTCCTGATTAGTCAATTATAAGCTTAATAAAAAGTAGTTCCATAGGATAGTCGTCTGAATACAGTTGATATCTTTGCTTATTTGACATGTATTTTTTAAATATTCTCTGTTTGGGGGACAAACTATCGCAAATGCAGCTTGATTAAAGCTGTTTTTACAACTTTTTACTAGCTTAACGACTGTATGCTATGTCAATATCAAATAATATAAAACTATAATATTTTTTTTATATCAGGTATGGGACTTGAAATCGAATCATCCGAAACCCTTCGCGGATTCTATGGAGTTTGAATAGGTTTTTTTTCAAACCTCAATAAGACAAAGATATTGAAAACAACAACAACAACAACAAAAACAATAAAAGACAAACCAGTATAAATGAAAGAACCGACTTTACTTGCACATCATGGATACAATTTCGACACCCTACAGCTGCAAACACGAATTATTTAGTTGCTTCTCAAGTTTACATCTTATAATGGCTGCAGAATACAGCCCACAGGCTTTGATCAATGTCTCTGTCACTATAAATACAGGAATAATGTGGAAACACAAAGTGCACCGTTCATTTAGAACGGATTTCAGCTGCACAAAGAGCCATACTCTCTTAAAATCATGCAGCTTCCGGGAAAAAACTATATCTCGACTATGCTATACTTGACAACTGGGCATATTTGAGGGAAAATTGACGGTTAGCACTAACACATAATACACACCTGGTAGAGAAAGAGAGTGAGAAGGAGAAAGAAAGGAGAAGAAAAACAGAGAGAGACAGAGAGACATAGACATAGAAGTAAGATACAGAGAGTGAGAGATACAGAGAGAGAGAGAGAGAGAGAGAGAGAGAGAGAGAGAAAGAGAGAGAGAGAGAGAGAGAGTATTTGTGCGTGTGAGTGTGATGAAACGTTTCCAAATTACAAAACGATAAACATTATATCTTTTCTAACATACATTTGGTAAGCAGATTAAAACATTGAATTTAAAGTTACCATTTTTCCCCGAATGTACTATTGTGACTAATCCTGTTCTTTGTAAAAGTTATTTTAATTTGGGGGGATTTAATACAAATCGCTAGGTAAAGGAGAAAAACACACTTGGAGAAGTTTATGATAAAACATACCGCATGGTTATGCACTATTAGCGTTAACCCATTCCCATACAAGCCCGCCTGTTACGCACCCAAATTGCTTTGGAAAACAGTTTGGAAAATGAGGAAATTGCTTGATTCAAGCAGTTTCTGCATTTTCCACAATATTTTCTGTCCATAAAAAAATACAATTCCATTAACTAAAAATTGACATCAGCAACTACTTTCACTGTCTTTCACATTATTTAACAAACTATGTCAACAGTCTAGTATCTGGGCCCGTATTCACAAACGCATTCTAAAATAGTTTAGTCAACTAAATCCAACGAATAGGCTAAATTGAATTAAATTCGTATTCACGAACCTATTCTAAATTTCCGAATGAACTAAATTTGGGGAAATTTATCATTATTCCAAATCATTATTCCAAGTCTAATATACACATTCTAATTCTGCAATATAGCCGCTGTTCGCTTCATCGTGGTCCAAAAGCATTGTTTGTTGACAGAATGATAACAAATAACATGAAAAAGGGGGAATTTCCCTTGTAATTTCCATCTGGGATAACTATTAAGGTTGTCGGTCGATTCTGACATGAATGACGTCACTGAACATTCTGACGTAATATAAGTTAGTAACAGAAACCTGAAGCTATTTTGAGAGTTATATTTATGGATAATTTCAAAATGGATTTAAATTTCAAGTGAAGAGAATAATGTAGGAAGAAACTATTTAGATTTTCTGGCGTTCTTCGAGTAACTCGGAACCGAAAAAGACAGGATGAGGGTTCGAACTTCTAGGAAAATGGCAGATTGTCATTTCAACTGAAGCAGCTGAAAGCTGGGTGCAATTTCAAGTAATATTCTATTGCTTTGGTGCTGATACTTTCTGCAATGCAACATGGAAACTGGTCAAGGAACATAAATATCTGTTGTCTGGAACATTTGGAATCAAGGCAAAAGATAATTGGGTAGGCCTTGTTAAAGTTTGAGTTTAAATTGTGTTATTTTCGTTGATTTTGTTCTTTTTCTCCGGAAACAGTATCATCGGAATGAATACCAGCACAGCCCTCTTTATTTTTCACCCATCCTTACTTCGAAACGATTATCCTATGCAGGTTTATCATTGAGCACATAAAAGAAGGTCACCATATCCTTTTGACTGGCGAGCCTGTAATATTCTGACGATTAACATCGGAGAGAAGCGTAGATGGTTCATTAGTCTACATATTCTTCACCTTAAATGCTTCACGAAGAAAGCATTATATGAGAAAATAGAGTTTTTTGCTACAAATAGTTTCTACTGTTGTCATATTTCTTTCCGCACAGTGAGAAGTTTTTCCTCTAAGTTACACACAATTAAAACTTACGTTGACAACCCATTTAAATTAGCACCAGGATAAAAAGTATAGTACGACAAAGAATCAAAAGACTCTCGAAGGGATTTCTCTGGCTAATCTTAAATCACGTCTACAGGTTACCTCGATATTTTGATCTGAGTTCTTTTTTATTTCATTTCTTTTTTTTCCCGTCGAAGAGGATGGTTCCTTTAAGCCTGACAATTCATTTACAGAGATGCTAGAGAAGTAGGGCACCCAACAAAACTAATGGCGATAAATTACGGGGCCACATGCCAAGTTGTGAATATATTGTGACATACGTGTCATAGATACGTGACGCGGAACCAATTAATTCCAATACAACACAAAAAGAGAGGCGAATGGTAGATTCTGATTTTCTTGGTTTGATTAAAATACCCTGTGTGGGAAACGACAATCATATCTCTCATGAAGGCTGCGCATTAGACCGATCTAGACTGTCAATAAAAACTCTATGGACCAAACAAATCATTCATTTAGACAGGTAGTAAACTTTGAAATCCGAAATTGGTCGACATTCATGTGAATCATATAACTTGTTTTGGCAACTAAAACGTCGTAACTACAGTTTATTTAAGCTGCAGTTACTATGCTTTGGTCGCCAACCAACCATTTAACATTTTTTTAAATGTTACATGCCGCAGGAAATATCCGCTACATTTGTATCCCACCAATGGGTAGATAATCGTAAGCCTAAGTGGGATAGCAGCTGGAGGCTCGGAAAGGACGTAGTGGTAGTAATGGTGTGAGAAATACCAGGAATCAATGAAAAGGTGCTCCAGCCGCCTCGTAATGACTGAAATACTGTTAAAAGTTGCGTTAAACCAAATTCAAACAAACAATATGTGGCATATGTGTAGCAGGTCAATAAGCACAGGATGCATGTCTGAAACGGTTATTTAATTGGTAAATCGTTTCCTGTTTTTTGAAATTTTAGACCGGACCAAATTCAAAGGTTTGCAGACAACAATTCAAAGATGAGTTTATTTTATAAATAAGCATTAAGTAGGGTAGAAAATATTGTGGAAAAAGAAGAAATTGCTTGTTACAAGCAATTTCTTCTTTTTCCACAATGTTTTCCCAAGTATAAAAACACAGAGACGTAAAATCCAGTGATTGTACGGGAAAAGGTTAATCGTTTATTAACTGTTTGTTTTTGATTTTATTTTCTGTTTTCGGCAGTGGCTATCCATCAATCAGATCATATTGGTTATTTGGAATGGATTCGAAGGATTGAAACTTTTTATCTCAATTATTTATCAATTCAAATCTGATGAAGACTTCGGTATCAACTAAATTGATGGGAATCGGTTCCGAGGTGTTAAATGTTCGGATGTTTAAACATTCTTAGTTCGCGAAGTATTTTTTCCAGCACCTAACTGTCTGAATACTTTAGAAAACGTCAAATAGAATACCAAGAAAAGGATTGGTAAGCCATTTTGAGGTGGAAGGGTTGGCTTTCTTTTTTTTATACAAAAACAACAAAGGTTTTATAAACACTTCACTTTGAGACACGAGAACAGTTGTCCGTTGTTTTCTGTTGTATCAAGTATGAATGCCAATAGACGCACAGCATGCCTCAGCCTACCCTTAACACAAAAAGGCCTCAAATTTGAATCCATATGTATGTAGGAGTAACATCAGCACAGGTGGTGGATCGCGAAATCGGTCCGAGAACCTACTATCGAATCAACCATTTAGACCGAGAGTGAGCCTTTGAACTTCGACATTGGCTGATGTTTTTGTTGATTTGGCGACGTATATATATAAAAAAAACAATTGTTATACCTTTTTTACATACTACTGACTGTAAATATCGCAAAATCAAAGTGAAACTTTCTGCCGAAGCTCAGTGGGCAGGGTTACCGATCCATTAATTAGGAGAAAGTGCATACAACTGGATGTTAGTACACACCTAATGATAAGAAAAAAATTGCCTACATGTTAACAGGGAAAAAGACTAGCAGGGGCCCAGTCGCCCATCATGGCCCCTAAATTTTAGGCTGGGTCCCTGAATCTTTAGAAAAATTGCCCATACCCTTAATGTTAAGTATTGTATTGTTTTCAGTCTGAGCCCAGTTCAACTTGTCAGTTTTTATCCCTGATGTACAAAAGATAAAGTAAACGGATCGCTTTTACCGCCAACTGAGCTCCAACAGGACGTTCAGTTGACCTTTGGCGGCTGTCAATGAAAGAATCAAACGGCCAATCAAATCATTCATTCAAAGCGGAAGTAAAATATGTACTCCGACATTGTACGTCATTCTGTTGAAGCATTTATATTCGTTTTGCGACTTACAAGGCTGTAACTGAAGCTTATTCAAGGCTATTCAGGTCAATTTTATGAACAACGAGGCGTTCTTAAAACAGACATTCGTAGTTTTAAAAGAACGTTTGTCGATTTTTCTCTTCTTCAGAATGAAAAAGGTCTTAAAGCCATGCCCACTCATTGTCGCTTTTAAGCGCACAAAGATAAAATAGCTTGCGGAAAACATTGTGGAAAATGAAGACATTGCTTGTCACATTGTTTTCTAACCAAAAGGTAAAAATCCAACATAAATTTTTAATTATCGTCTGCCATACCTTTCAATATGGACCTAAAATGTTGCCGTCTGGCAGTGCGCTAAAGATCGGAAAGAACGATTCCTAAAATACTGAACACGACAGCAAAGGTTTTAATCGATAGAAGGTGGCAAATTGTTTATTAACCGATATGAAAGAATGACAACCTTAACTAGCAGGCTAATTGATTCAAAAATGTGTGTGTTTATGTTATAAATATTTTCTACGGGGGAGATATCTAATCTCTTTCTGTGTCAATGATTTTCCTTTCCGTTTGAAATATTAAAAAGTTATATTTGTACCTTATGAATGATTTTCTTTCTCATAATGTTGCTTTTTTGGATCTCTTTGCATTTGTATATGTAAGTCCATGTCCTAACATTTTGTATTGCTTCGTAATGCACATGTGAACATCTTTAACGTGAAAAGGCGCTATGTCAGTTTGGTATAATAGTAATAATGTAATAAGATACCTTTGCTATTGCTTGTTAACTAATAGGTGCTGGTAACCAAATTTAGGCGATAACTCCAAGAGTACATAAATATTCAAGATAGCGCAGGATTTGTACTAAACAATGAATTTCAAATTTACGTACTTTCGATAATGATCACTTATCTACAAATGTCAACGAGGGAGGTTATGATTGGGACATTATATAGCCTTTATGTTTCATTTATGTACGCGTTTTGACTTATACATTTTTCCTTGAATGAAGGACTTTCTTTTAATTAATTTTCATTATGCAGTAATTGTCTTTATTGGAGTCTTGAAAGTTTAAACGATTTTTAATTAACCCATCCTTGAGTTCAGAGAGAAAGTCTTAGAGTCCTCCAGGGTGCTGAATAGTTTGTGTGTTTTTTTTCAAACAGAAGAGAGTCTCAATTCATCAAAAGTAAAAATATTTTCTGCAGCTACAAGCAACTTCGTTTGACTAATGATAACTGTGTAACTGTACATTATCCCATTATCAGACAACATAATTTTAGACTGATCCAATTTCAAAGACATTGCAGACGAGAAATCCCAGTTGATGGAATTTTTAATTCCTTTTTATTTACTTTTTTATGATACATTGTACTATCCCTCGTTTAAGACAAATTTTAATCTTAACTGACGTTTGTAAGTATTTTCAATTTCAGGCTTGTGCAATGTCTGTCATCGAAAACAGTTATTAAATTTGCATATAGATGAAACGAGCTGCAGGTTAAATCTATTATCCTTTTTTGAACGCTCATATTTAATGTTTGATTGATAAAATGGGAGTTAACGCCACTTTGAACAGTATTTCAGTCATATCGCGGCGACTAGAGCAGCTAACTATTGATTCCTGGTATTCCCCATACCAGTACTACCACTACATCCAGGTTCTCATCCTACATTACAATTATCCACCCATTGGTGGCAGACAAATGTCGGAAAGCTTACGTATATGCCTGAGCCACGGATCGAACATGGAACCTAATAAGTAGGAATCAAACGCGCTACATCTGTGCCATAGTCGCGGCCGCCGTCATAGCGCAGACGGAAGCGCATGATAATCTAACTCTTCAGTCATGGGATGTCATGGGTTCGATCCCCGGTAGCGGCTCAGATCCTATCCGACATTTGTCTCGCATCAATGGGTAGAAAATCGTAAACTTAAGTTGGTTACATGTAGCAGCTGGAGGCTAGGAAAGAATGTAGTGGTAGTACTGGTGTGAAAAATACCAGGAATCCATTGGTGGGTGCTCTAGTCGCCGCAATTTGACTGAAATACTGTTAAAAGTCGCGTTAAACACAATTCTATCAATCAGTTATCCCCAATATGTCGAAAGTAAGTAAACGTTTTTTTGTCGTATCGAAAAACAGTACACCATGTGCATGTATACACTTGTAAATTTAGGCATAGCCACGTGTTTCTATTACATAGTATTATAGTATGATAAAAGTCATTTTATACTTTTTTTCCAAGGTTTATTGTTTGGTTCTTTAAAAATGTTATAATCAATTTCCCTTACATGCTCTTTCTCTGTGGACGTCCATTGTAATAAGCAATGCGTCGTTGGGTGTGCAGAATGTTGTAACTACAGTTTTATTCAAGCAGTAGTTGCGACATTTTGCACGCCAAACGACGAATGAATGGGCTAATTACTATCACAGACGAAGACTCTCTAATTCTGTTTGACTTAATAGCATAGTCGAAGATTGCAAGTAGTTGTTTTACCTTGTTCCCTACCAGAATATTGGAGTCGTTTCCAATAGCTTTCACCAACTGAGTTTTATTGCCCGACTTAAACGCTTACCCTTTTAGCGATAAAAATTCTCAGAAAGAAAATGACTGGTTTTAAAGAGATTATTTTTTAATGGTTTAGAATAATGATTTCCTTCCGCAAAGAAAACAACAGATGGACATTTTTTAAAGAGAAAAATAGAAATAAACTCTAAAAAATTTGTTTGCTAATTTAATATATTAAAGTCGATGCTTTGCTATCTAAACCATTCTACGTGTTTTCTCTGTTGTATGCTGCTGTATATATGTGATTGTTTATTTATCAAAGAACAGTAGAGTGGTCAACAAATTGTATAAGCCCCACCCAACCACCACAAAAAGGAATCGAATCAAGTTTAAAACTTGTATCGAACTTTGAAATGGATAAACCATGTACACCAAACTTGTTTCGTGTTGTTATATATTTATTATCATACCGTTAACCCTGGACCATGCAATACGAAACTTTTTCTGACAAATGTTGCCAAGTAACAATTTTTTGTACACATGACAGTCAGACACTTTCCTAGCATTAACTGTAGACAAGTATCCGACTACCCTTCACCTCTGCGCAGGCAGATCTTTGTCAGAACAACCCGCGCGCGCATTACCGTTTGGGATTTTTAAAAAGAAGAGTTCAAACAGAGCCGATAGCGTGAACACTGGAAAGGATCAGTCTTAAATCAGTCGTTAAATCGATCTACTTCTTTCAAATGGATTGAGTCTGACGATTGATAAGTGGTGCTATTTATGACATCTGACAAATTAATGCGAAGAAACTTGTTTATGATCCAGAAAATTCTTGCAGTTTACATGAATCATTAGATTGCTGCCAAAGACTCGTAAGTATAGTTTATATCAGTTGTACGTCTGGTTGTATGACAGTTAAGCAACGATGTTGCACTTTGCAACCTTTTAGTCGCCTCTTTAAAGATAACTTTATACCACGGTAACATAGGGTTGATCGAAGTACTGAAAGTACTGTAAGCTAGCAAAGCACGGTTTTGTTGAGTAATCTTCTTTGTAAAACATTTAGCACGATATATAAACGAGGTTAAAGTAACGTAGGCGTTAAATGGCATGCTTTTGAAGGAGTTCTCTTGAATTTGAAAAAGAAAAAACAAAACAAAAAAATAAAAACAAAAAAAAAACACTTTATATGGCCATAAAAGCAGTGTGCATAGTAAAGATTCTGATCAGACTAATTTTGAACACATAATGCTCAAGTGAGCTAAAATGTATCCATGAGATGAACCGAAAATGGATTTAGTGGTTAAGCCTGCCGTTGCAGAACTCTGAGAAGATCTCATTTTCTTCTATTAAATTAGGCTATCAAAGTTGATCCTTTGCTGCCTAAAACCATTCAATATGTCTGCCTGCATCTCCAGTTGTCTCTTTTGTGTTCTTCTGTATATATGTGATTGTTTATTTCTCAAAGAACAGTAGAATGGGTCGATTAATTGTATAAGCCCAACCCACCACAAAAAAGGCGAATCAAATTAAAAAGTTGTATCGAACTTTGAAATGGATAAACTCTGTGCACCATACTCACTTCGCGTTGTCAAAATCAGTATCTCGAGACGAGTATTTGCCATGTGAACCCAGGTTTTTCCTCATTCTTCTCAAAAGATATGGCTTATATTGCGGTCAACATTTTATAACACTTGCCTTCTCTTAATCATTGTTTGTATAATTACATATCTCACTCTTAAATTGTGTCTGTGTGACAAATACTGGTCAATTTACAAATAAAGAATTACCTACTTTCTGTATGTCTATGCAAAGCCATGGAATTACTGGGTTTGGATGTCTGGTGCGATTTCGAAATCAAATAAAATGCACACATATTTTCATACGTTTACGACGGATGTAAATGTTTCAATTTTATTTCCATTTTTATAGCCGTTCCCGTAGTACTTGCCCAATTCAGCGACGCCCCCAGAAGACGGATATATAGCTGTTACGGGGGAATAGTGCAAGGATACAGGGCGTAACTGCTGATAGCCCAGATTGTTATTTTAACGCGCTCGATGGGTAGCATCGTCACATAGGACCTTGGTTTTAAGTCTCATCCGGACGACAAATAGGTTGTAAATTGATATGGTCAGCCTAGGGCTCGAATCAAAATAATGAGGTTTGAAGTCAAGTGCTCTACCAACTGAGCTATTCAGGCTGATAAAACACATGACCACATGCGTGACATTGCCAACCATTACAGATATGCGCCAAGTAAAGACTCGGATCAGCCTGTGCATCCGCACAGTCTGATCAGAGTCTTCACTCTGCGCTCTTTAGATAGATACTGACTCAAAGATTCTTTAAAGAATCAGCGAATATTCTAATTGCCCCGAATGGCTGTCCAGGGTGCTCATTGTGTGCGAGTCGCGCACATGCGAAATGGTTGTAAATGTCACGCATAGGCTCATAATTCTTTGAGGATAACTGATAATAAACAACTCGATATTTATATCGACGTGTACAACTTGGCCTTTTTTAAATCCGAAATCTCAGTAGGAGAAAAGTCAATAACTATCACAGTTTACATGATTTTAAAACCATAAACTATGTTTTCCGCTGATATATTTGAAGACAATTATCTCCCAAAAGATCACTTAGCAGTGACACATGATATATGTGTACAGAACTATGTCGCATTACAAGTTTTCGGGAAACATATTTTACTATTTTATCAAATTAAAGAGTTTCGAGGGGAATTTTTATGTCTCCGTGTACCCTTAAAGTGACAGGACGATGCTTTATAACACAGAGTTCCGTTATTCTTATACTCAAGAATATTTGTTTTTATACGTATAGTAACTGACAAATCGCTTGCCCCGCCCACATACTCCGTTGGTCCAGACTTCATATTTAAGCTTGATGGGAGACATATATCGGAAAGGATATTTGCCGCGACCGGGGATCGAGCCCTGGACTTCATAATTGAGAGCCCGACGCGCTACCAACTGAGCTATGGCCGCGGCAAGATAAAGATCACGTGGCTAATGAAGTTTGAGGAGGTAACGGAGAAATTAATTGATACGCACTATCTAATTTTTCTCTCGACCACAAACATATGACCAAGAATCAGCTGTCTTGAAATAAAACTTATAGCCTCTTTAACACAGAATAAATGCTTTGTTTATATATCTACAATGCAAATAAGTGTATCCATGTGAATGATGTGAAATTGACATACTCAAATTTGAAACTAAGGTTTAAGAGATTTGTTACTAATATCAGAAACAACTTTTACGCTCGCGCGCCTTTCTAAAACGCAGGACAAACGAGAAATGTTCTACTTTATGATTATTATAATAGATATCGAAACTCAAGTAAAAAATCTATCCAAAACCGAATTGAAAAGGAAACCGACTTCCTTTCATTTGAATTAGCTAAAATAACCAAGACTAGATATGCTGAATTGTTTGTACTGACTGGAGATTTGTGTAATACGTTTACTCTGTAGTTAAGGAGTGTGTGTGAGAGTCACTTTTTTAATATAAACAATCAAATTAGCAAAAATAACTTGACGCATTTAGTTACTATATATATCCACAGCGCCTACCCCGTTTTTACACTTTACACATCCGAAAGCCTCTGATAATACAAGGTCAACTATAGCCTAAAATTTAACGTCGAAACAGATTTTCTGTTGGAGTTCAGAGGGCGTGGCTAGAGGAGTATGTCGGGGGGGGGATCAATCCGTCAATTAGGATGGTATTATGAATTTCTAATTCAGGAAAAAAACACGTAAAACCATGCAATGGCGTCGATATCAACTGAACGTTGGATTCAAAGCGGATATATATAGAATTTGTACGAGGACACCTATAGTAAACAGCGATACTGTTTGAAGGATGTATGAATTACATCTGTATTTTTTACCGTTTATCCCTAAAATATAACAAAAATGTATCCTACCGAGTCTAATAACTTTGTTGGACGAAGATTCATTCACACTGAGAAAAATATGTCTTAATACTTACAACTCTTAATGGCTGGAAATTATATAAACGCAAGAATACGCTCACGTAATTAGTTATATTACAGATCTAAAAGCTACAAATCTTAGACAACAAAACCTGTTATACACTGTATTTGTATTTTGTAGGCCTTTTTTAATAAATGGAATATGCTTTCTCCTTTATATTTTCTCCGTTCTGTATTCTTTATTGAAAATCACCAACTCCAAAAATATACAATACAGGCATTTAGCCCATTCCCACACAATGATGCTTTTTGACGCCTTTCAAGAACAACAATTTAGAAAATTTTGTTTTAAATGAAGGAATTGCTTGTTACAAGCAATTTCTTCATTTTGCACAATGTTTTCTACCAGGAAGTTGAAAAATTTTAAATTTGTAAACTTTGAATTGTCGTCTGCAATTTCTTTCAGTTTCGACCAATCTAATATGTTGCCTTCTTTGAATGGGTTAATTAAAAAGATCTGAATTAATTCACTAAGCAAATATCCAACGATTTCTTGTGAAAATATACCCTTTTCTAAATACATGGACCATCTTATCGCCGTTTGTGTATCGTCTGAAACAGACAGCTAAATATATAAACACGTTTGTGTTGTAGTTGTGATACAAACTCATTTATTGGATCCGAGGCGCGTAGGACAGTTTTGAAGGTCGGCTGAAATATATTTTTTCTATGCGGCGGAAATACTCCGACACAATATTTTTTCTATCACTTCTTCCACTTTCAATATACCCGCATATTTTAACTAGTTCTATGTACTTAAGTTTTGATTGCCTGAATTCTTATTCCACGAGCACAAGTTTGAGCACACACTTATTTTGTATGTTTTCGCACAAAGTGGATCCATTAAATTTTACTAAAAACTACTAAACTATTTGCTTTTTTTTTGCTTCATGTGAAATTGTTTGTATGATGACGACAAAGAAGTCTATACAGTGCCCAGAACAGGTCTAGCCAAGTTAAAAACAACGTAAATCTGAATTAGTTGATCATAAATGACTGTATTTTTACAGCGGCAATAGTTTGTAGATCGATAGACAAATCAAGTCATACATTTAGGCCAGAGTCGAATTTAAAAATACGACACTTGCCGACTTTTTGTTGATTTTGCGCCCTTAACTTAGGAACTACAGCTTATTCAATCTGTAGCTAAGACATGTAGGGCACCGACCATCCATAGTCTGTTTTTTGTTAAATGTTGCTGACAATATTTCTTTCAATGTAAAACATTTAACCCTTGTCATGCTGAACCCGGAATATTCCGTTTTTGGCAGGAGGTGTAGATTAAGATTAGACTGCACTTATGTGCAGGCTAATCTTAGTCTAAACCTCCTGCTAGTACTTTTCCTGCCATAGTTGTGTATGAAGTTGTTTTCTAAAAGAAATGTTGATTTTTTAACAACAAGTTCTATCGGTGCTTTCAGCCCTTTGATTTGACATCAATTCAGTAAGATAATTTATACAGCATGACAAGGGTTAATATATAAGTTGAACTTCCTGTCGGGTTCAGTGGGAGAGAATATATAAGTTGAACTTCCTGTCGGGGCTCAGTGGGAGAGTACCCGTGAATTTTCAAGCCGGTATTGGCTTATTTAAACAAAAACATTTTAGTGGTTTTCCATTGTAACTTTGCTCTTATAAACGTATTTTATGGCATGACTACTTTTTTGCAATAAAGGAATCTGTTTCAACTAACATAGGCCTATTGGTTGAGAAATGGTATAATTCGTCTTGCAAATATCTATGGAGATTAGGAGGAGATATCTAATTAACGAGGCTTGACAAGTTAAGAGAATCCTGACAAATGTCATTGGCAAGAGAAAATCTATGGGTCATTTAATCGTTTAGAAGAATATTTTAGTCAGTCGCTCATCTTTTCTGTATCAAACTATTAGCTTTTAAATGGCTCCACTCTACTAAAAGCGGCTCTAAACGATCGACTTTTTATAAGCAATTTCTTTTTTTTCCACAATGTTTTCTCAATTATAAAATCACAGGGAGGAAAGAAACAGGGATTAAACAGGAAAGGGTTATCAAATAATGATATGTTGTAATTTAGCAAACAAACTCGTCTTATCTCTTTCAGGACCGTCCAGTCATGAAATTCCAGAAAAGAAATGTTATGAAGTAAAAAAAAAAAAAAAAAAAAAATAGCCTGCAACAGACGCTTTAGACACGAATCAATCTTTGAAAATGCACGAAGTCATCGTATTAGTGGAGATGCTAAATTTGTTATTTCTAAATTTTTAGGAACTGTTTCGCCGCTAGCATGTTCTTGTGGCCTATTAACGCTAGGGAATAAACTCCGAAGAAAAGGCGTTTTTTGTTATTCTCTAAAGCATGATTGGTAGAAAAAAATCTCCCCCTTTTAAACTAATTTAATTAATTTTAAGATTTGTGCGCTCTAGAATTCCTGCCAACTACATTACTCCCCCCTTTAGTTTAATCCAACTTTTATTTAAGTACCCCCCTTAACAATGTCATCATCATAATGTGGGGAAACGTAATGTGGCTAAAACGTAAAAAAACAAAATTTTCACCGAAAATCGAGCAATCATTTCTTTAGACAGTGTAAAAGACAAATGCTTGGTTATGTGTTTTTTTTTAAAAAAGCTTCAATAATTAGATAAAATGACGATAAAGACGCATGTTTTAGATGCAAACCGAATAAACAACCGTTCATGATCGACACGCTCCATTTTGTATAAGCCAAAGACAAAACATGTACCTAACATTCAGCGACCAACTTCATCCCGGATACAAAGTATTAATAATTCTAACCAGGGGCTCTTAAAAGTCTATGCTAAAAAGGCATACTCAACGGAGCAGTGGCTTCACAGAGATTCGATTGCAGGACCTATTTTTCTATCCCCGAAACAAGAAAACGTCGCCCTAACCTCAGAGCTATGCTGGATTCATGTCTCTAAAGTGATTCCATACACATTGTTTAGAATATCGTGTAATTGACTAATCGCGGCTGTCAATCAAAGAATCGACCGATGAATCAAACCATTCAATTAGAACGGAAGTGAACTTTGAGCTCCACCATTGGCCGACGATATTGTGAAACCTTTTTCGTTGATTTGGCGTCTTTAATGTCCTACCCACAGCTTGTATGAGCTGCATAAATCGCAAACCAACGATTTTACTTTTATTGTCAAATGTTCCGGTCATAAATAATGCAAAATTAAAACGCCGTTAAATATCGAAGTTGAACTTCCTGTTTTGGTCAGAGGTCCTGTATAACAATATTGTGTTATAAATAGGCTTTCTTTGTTATCCCAAACAAATCGGATACATCCAAATACAGGTTAGTCAATAAAATCATGGAATGTTTTAGCAACGTGAATGAAATTATTAATTTATAAGACTAATATAGATCGAACTGGTAACGAGCGGTTAGGAGATTTGGTGGAAAGACCATCGATTGAATGTTATTAACTGTTATAGAGCCACGACTAACCATATGTACGAATTGACCATTCGCGGCCGTCAGTCTAGGAATAAACCGACCAATCAAATTATTTATTCGGCCCGGACCTGAGCTTGTCAACTCCAACTTTGGCGCCTTTTTTTGTTTACCTTTATTATTTGGTTTGGCGACTTAAACGTCGTAACTACAGCTTATTCAAGCTGTAGTTACGTCGTTGAAGTCACCAACTAACCATTTTACTTTTTGATTCATGCTACTGGCCATAAATTTTGCAAAATACCGCTATAAAAACGAAGTAGAACTTCCTCTCGGAGTCAATGGGAGGGGCAAAAAGAAGTAAGTGGGCGGGGCCAGCGATTGGTTAATTCTAGACCGACTAGCCTTTTCTCGATTCCAAATTTACGCTATATAACGTAGAAATTCTTGGTTATTACCAATTACGCAAACCAGAGAAATTTATGTATTCTGGGAGTGTCAAAGGTTGTGTTAAAAAGCACCAGTTAATTAGATTAGTACCCTTTCATAATTAATGTAAGAATTCGCCGAACTGTTTGTAATAGACGGGTCGGGTCGGGCCGTCTCTGTCAATCAAAGAATCAATCGACCAATAAAGATCTGAAGGGAATTTCGGACTCCAACATTCATTGACATCTATGTAAAACATGTGTGACGTTTTTTGGACTTAAATGTTGTAACTACAGCTTTCAATTAGCAAAACAACAATTTTACTTTTTTGTCACACGTTACTAGCAATTACTCTTGCCAAGTAACACCATTTAATTTCGAAGTGAAAATTCCTGTTTCATCTCAGTGGGCGTGGCAAGTGACCCTTCAATATTTTTGCTCTCCAAATTCTCTCCCTATACCTCTAAAATCATTTTGGTTGACGACCTGGAGAGACCGGTTAATCGAGATTCGTTTTAAAAGTACACGATCATGAAATGGGAATATTGTTCAACTTTTTCTCAATAACAACAATTTCTCATACAAATACTTTGTTTTCTGTATTTTGTCACTGGTTTTGTCCTTGGAGTCGGGCAAAGTGAATAAACCGTTATCAAAGTAAGTAAATGAGATACTCATGCGAGAAAACTGCGTTAATCAAATGAGAAACGGTGTGTTTCGAGAGAGAAGATGGTCCGGCACTCGTTCAGAATAGACCTTGACTAGAGAAGAAAATATACTGAGCTCGATATTATTTCATTATTTTATTAAAACTTGCGAGCATAACATCGACAAAATACAAATATTGAATTAACAAAAAAGTGACAACTAGACAAACAATGACAGGCAGAAAGATAGATAAGGAAATAAAAAGGTGGGGTGACATATTTACATAACTACAATGGTCTCTCTATGCCATGACACTGTTTTTGTAAAACAAAAAGAATATAACAAATCCTGTAAGGGATCAGTTCTTATATAAGTTATTCGATTGCTATTTCGCCTATAATTTAACGTCGTACTGGCGAATGAGCTGAAGTTACGATGTTTAACTCGCCAAAACAACAAAAATGCTTTTCTCAAAAACTGGAGTTCACATACAGTATAAATATACGATTTGCTTGGCCAATCCGTTTGAGATTGACAGACGCTTTCCGTCAAATTATTAATATTCCAAAAATGATTCTGGTACTAAACTTAAGCCGCCCCGTTGACATAGACATGAGATGATTTTCCGCTAGCAATTTAACAAAAGTATCACGGTTGTTAAAAGGTAGGTTTTTTAAATTTCAATGTATATAAAATGTATCTTGAATCATATTATCAATGGATAACTAAATAAATAAATAACTGAATAAATAAAATGAAATAAAACACACACACACACACAAAAAAAAAAACCCGTCATTTAGCCCATTGCAGAGATGTAATGGTGAGAGTAACTAACGATAACTCTGTGTTGAGATGGTTTCTTGGACGACTCCATTCATTATCCATCACTATGTCCACATACATCATTACATAGCCAGGCGACTAAAGAATATACTTCAATCAAGACTAGTCTTTACCAAATTACGGCCTGTCACGCTATACATATAGCAGGAAAATTATACCCTAGAGGTTCCACAAGAATAACAATTAGTGACTGTAAATTCCCTCTGACTTATATCGATAGAATCTTTAAGTAAACGTTTAAATATATTATACTACCACCCGTTTAGTTAAATAAACCGATTGATATTTATCAAATACATGTATTCCATGACAATGCTATGTTACTTCTAAAGTTAAGTAGGCCTCCTTCAAGAAAATCCACCAAACACGAAACTTTTTGATACTAGTTTTTACTGATATTCACCATATGTGTGTTTCACATATGCATTCCTACCCATATATTTGTTGTTATTGTTATTTGAGGAGGCAAGTAGCCTCCTCAAATAAGAATAACAACAAACATATTATCAATGAACATATTAACAAACAAACAAACGTAACTTCATCCTTTTAAAGCTATATTTACAAGGTTTTCGTTTCCACCGACGATTTACTCTATGTGACAGAATCGCAATGTCTTCTTTGTTCAGCCACAGACGCGTCCGAAAAACCCATTTCAAACTAAAAGTTAACCACAGTATATATTTCAATCAGAGAACCCCAGGCTCTAAGTATTGGTCGTCACGCGATACATACAGCCCACACGCTTGATTTTCTCGATAACGCGAATAATCATTAGTGTCTTTGCAATGGTCATTTCGTTTCCTAGACGTCATTGTCTGTGTAGAGACCCAGATAGAACAAGAACCTTCAAAAATAACATAAGTGTGGTCTCTTTTAAGTTCGTCTCTTCAGGATGTGTTTTAGGGAACGATGTCTAGATTTGGCTAATGAATTAAATTGCTAATTGAACATTCGCCGGACCCGCCAACTAACTCCTTTGGCTTCGAAATGAAGCTGCATTTCGATTTTTAACGGTATTTATATTGCAACATTTATTGCCAGAAACATAAAACCTAAAAGTAGTATAGTTGGTTGGCCACTTAAACGTCGTAACAACAGCTTAAATAAGCTGTAGATACGGGGTATAAGTCGCTTAACCAACAAAAATGCGTAAGAAAATGGTCGCCAATGTCGGAGTTCAAGATTAATATAGGTCTTAATGAATGATTTCATAGATCGATTTTTTAAATAGACACCAGCGAAAGGTCAATTAAACCATTGCAAATCGAAAATCAAAGTTCTGAAAAGTACTGTAAGCAAGCAAAGCTTTGTTTTGTTCAGTAATCTTCTTCTTCAAACGTTATCGTGATAAAGAAACGATGTAAACAAAGAGTTAACCCATTCCAACAAAATCCCTTCTTTTACGCCCACAAGAAAAAAGTTGTAGAAAACAATGTGGAAAATGAAGGAATTGCTTGTTACAAGCAATTTCTTCATTTTCCAGTTTGTTTTCTACAAAGAGAGATAAATATGTAAGATTTGAAATTGTCGTCTGCAACTTCTTTTGAACACGATATGCTCAAGTGAGCAAAAACTAACTAGGAGATAAACTTGCAATATTCCTGAAATACATAAGAACTACTTTTTATAGCGTAGGCATTTAATGGAATTAGTGGTAAAGCCTCCAGTGGCAGTTTGCACTCGTTGAACTTTGAGACGACCTCAAATTTTGTTTGTAAACTTAAGCTATCAAAACTTACGCTTTGCCAGCTAAGAAAAAAAATGAATGATTACAATTGACGAACCACTGCTGCCAATCTAATAATCAAGCGACCAATCAAATCATTCATTTAGACCGGAAAGGAACCTGAACTCCACATTGGTCAACGTTTATGTGCAGCATTTCTGTTGGTTTGGAGACTTGAACATCGTAAATACAGCTTATTGAAGATGTAGTTACAAAATAAGGTTGCTTACCAAAATTCTTACTCCTTTGTTACATATTACATTTTGCAAAATAACGCCATTTATCGAGGTAGAACTTCCGGTTTGAACTCAGTGGACGTGGCCAGCAATCTGTAATTTACTCTTATCAGTTCAGATTACCATTTAGCCATATTTAAAAAAAAAAGATTCTGAATAAACAAACAATTTATTTTATGAGAATTTGCATTACTGTCGTTTCCCATCTAGCATAACGCATTGTACTGGTGGCTTTGTGTCGTCTACGCAATAAAACAAACTTTAATCAACAGAGACAATAAATAACTGAAGGATTCTCACGCGTACTTAGCCGTCACGTCGTTTACAAGGATCGTTCAGTCATTTACCCATTTACCCTGTCACCGGCTATTGGTCATTTATCGTCTTCCTTCTAGCACGGGGACTTAATTGGTTTAGTATCCTCTCCCTATACGTCAAATACATTCTTATCTTTAGAAATGATGCTTTTCATAAAGACAGCAAAACAACAACACTCAGTTTAGTTTAGAACATTACTTTTTCTAGTGTGTGTTATAAATACGAAATAATAAAGCGCCACTTATCATAAGGGAATAAAAGTTATTTTGTACATGGAAGACCCTTGCACGTACATGGTTGACCTTCTGTTCCTGTGTATGGCTTTCTGTTTCAAACTTCATCCACCATTGCTTCAAGCTTCAAACAAAATAATGCAGAAACATTATTTGTTGATGAGAAGGGTTTTTTTTTAGAACCTTTACTTTTTAATTATGAATAAAGAATAAACATCCTCGCACTGGCATGAAACAAACACCACCGTGTTTGTATTAAGATACAAGTTTCAACTTATCAAACGTTTGCATGTGTGACTCGCTAGTCGAGAGAGAGGTTGCTAGCATGAGTCCTACTGATTGATGGATTCCTGTTAGTTTAACAAAATGATGATTTATTTTTTAGTTTCGTTAATCAAAAACGAACGTTCTAATTGGTAGAAAAAATATGTATACCTCCATGAACAAAGTTTTGAGCATACAACTGTATTAAATGCTTCTGCACGAAAAACATCCACAAAACATGTATCATTTTTTTTTTTTTTTTTTTTTGCTTGATGTGATTTAGTTATAAGAAATGAAGAGAGTATTTTTTTGTTTTCATGGAGGTATGAAATGAAAAGAAATCACACTAGTGTATGATTAATGTGATTATTTTTTTCGTTTCATACCTCCATGAACAATATATACTCTTCATCTCTTAAATGAACTTAAGTAATGAATCAATATAAAACAATCGAGATGAATTATGAATTAACAGATGAACTACATGAGTCAGCTTGCGGACTCTAGTACTGTTCTTCTCTTCAAGTTTACGCATATGCAAGGGAACTTCAAACTGTTCTTATTTTTATTTTGTGATAGGCGTTTTGTTTTCAAGACTTGATAGAAATCTCAGTGATTTTCATATCTTTTCGTTTATTAATATTTTATAGAGGTTCAGTGAGATGCAAGGATTCCCAACACCTTTGTTATTTAAAAAAAAAAGATTCCTTACCGGAAAGTAATCCCGCACGCTTAACTGAGTTTGCTTATTTTAAGCACAAAATTAGCATTTGTGTGTCATGGCACAATTAACTATGTGTACATACTTTTGTTGTTATTGTTGTTGTTGTCCATTTATTTCATACCAGAAATATATCAAAATAAGTTTTCTAGAATGAGATAGCTGACAAAGCTATTGTCTGAAAGGCCTAAATAAACTGACTTTAGTTTTAATCAGACTGGGTCCAAAAGACACATAAAATTCGATAAGTAACGTATACTGTCAATTCATTGTCAATAATGGACTTTCGTCGCTAATGAAAGCTTTGGCGTGCCGAAATACGGTAAATATCTCCGTCAGATTTTATATTTCTATTATTTCATTTGGGCCTCCAAACCCTAAAGGTAAGATTAACATACTGCAATCTTGTAACGGTTACATCGTTTAAACCCATTACCAGACGACTCTTTCGATTGGTCCAAATGTAATGATTTTTTTCTTTCCTCTTTCCCCCCTTTGTTTCTTTTGATATTAACACATTTAGGGTTGTGAAGAAATTACTTGTAACAAGCAATTTCTTCATTCTCCAGAATGTTTTCTAACGCTTTTCTTTTTTCTAACGGGGGGGGGCGACAAAAAGCACTATTATGTGGAACGGGTATACTGAGTTGATTTGATCGAATTTTCCTTATTATACTTGTTTCAATTAATTTCATTTACGTTTTTTAATCTCTGTATCTCTGCTGACAGATGCATTATTAGATTGCAAACATAGTGCACGTAAATGACTAAAACCGTAGAAACATACAATTAGGAGAAATGAAATACATTTTATTTTCATTGTAATTCTCTTTCCTTTGATAATTGGAGAAAGATGCTTTATAAAGACTATTGATTGTTAGATTTGTTCAGCGAACAGCGGAAATGAAACAAGGATATCAGAAAACCAGTTTCTTCTCTTCAGGGCAAATTGTCTAATCCTGTTTCGATTTAACCCTTATCCAGTTTACCTTTGACGTTACTTAATGGCGGATTTAAAGCTAGATGTATTAATGTAATATTTTCAGTCATTCTGTAAGTAGCCAGAGAGTTTTACATTTCAAAAACAGTGTCATCAACCAACTCATTTTGTTCTTATCTCGTCATAACTGTGATTTTGAACGAACAGTCCAATATCGTGCCGATTAGAAAAAATAAATTCACTCCAAAGTACTATGTTGTCAAAAACGTGTGAAGATTAAAACTATCAGAAATGTGCTGTGTATAACCATAGAAAAATAATACTTTAGATACTTTAGATATCCAATAAACAATATCCATAGATAAATACTAAACAGATCTGTTAAAATTTAACCCAAAAAAATCATGTACTGGAAGTACTGTAAGCTACAAAGCATGATTTTCTTAAGTATTATCCTTTGTCTTCTTTGTCTTTTGTAGGGTATAAAACATTCTGGACACTGAAAAAATTGCTTGTTACAAGCAATTTCGTCAATGTCTACAATGTGTTCGAAAAAAAAACTTTTTCTAGAGATTCTTAAAAAGCGGGATTTAGTTGGAATGGGTTGTATAACATGCTTTTGGAGGAGTTCTTTGAATACCTAGAAGATGAACTTGCAGACAGAGTTTGCAATATTCCTGAAATACCAAGAACTTTTTTGGCGTAGAAATCAATGGATTTAGTGGTTAAGCCTCCAGTAGCAGTTTGAACTCGTTGAACCCCGAATAGACATCAAAAGGCTAGCCAAAATGATAGCTAAAGGTGTAATTGGTGTTTAAATGTACAAACAAAGGCTTGCGCTATGTTCAACTAAGATTATTGACATTAAAAAGCAAAACCTCAAAAGGGCCACAAATTGTAATTTCATACATTCATATCTATTTACATCTCATACAGGTTGAATGAGTAGAAGATTTATATACATTACCACATACTGACGGCTGGCGACACAAACGTCTTAACTGGGATTTGAAAAGCTGTATCTACAAGATTATGATCGCCAATCACCCTACAGTAGAGAAGGGCAGAGATGTGGAAATACAGATTCGACAACTGGTATACGGGCAAGTAAAACGTGATTTCCTACTGGTTCAAAATTAGGATGAACTTGTACTCAAATAAACTTTTAGAAAATACTGTTATTAATGAAGAAAATGCTGGAATCAAACAATATTTGCTTCCCTTCAATTTAAATAATACGTTTTTTTTTTGGTTGTTTTTTTTTCGCGAATAAATGAACTATCTTTGAGATCCATTTCCTACCATTCTAAGATAATTATGCACGCGTATTAATTTGTCCTTGGACAAATTCCTTTCAAAAAAGTAGTCGTCCGCTAGAAGAAAAATCCTATTTCGGACAAACTGGGCATAGGAAATTCCTCACCCCTGCAGTATTTCCAGATATCGTGTAATTTCGATATCAAAAGACATACAGACCACATTTAACGTCTCTGTAATTACAGAAAGATACATGGTTATTAGGGTCCTTAGACCTTGGACACTGATTCAAAAATCAATAGAAAATATGGACTAGAGATCACATGAGTGGATTTTCAATGAAATAGATCTCTAATTATACGGTGATGAGTTCATTATTACTTTTCTTCTACTTTGATATCTATTACTTATATATGAACGCATGCCTGACATTTCCAACCATTACATGTGCCAAGTAAAGACTCAGATCAGCCTGTGCATCCGCACAGTCTGATCTGAGTCTTCACTCTGCGCTCTGTAGATGGATACTGACCCAAAGCTTCTTTAAACAATCAGTGAATATTCTAATTTTCCTGAATAGCTCTTCAGGGTGCTCAATGTTTGCGAGTCACTCACATGCGAAATGGTTGGAAATATCACGCATAGGCTCGTATGTAATTGTTATATGATATATGACTAGAAGCTGTACCAGCTTATGTCGATTGTCTATACCTCTGTCTTATCGTTTTTCCTTGTAGCGAAGGACTTTTTTCGACAGTTTGTAACAAAATTTCTCAAGTTGGGATTCGAACTTACAGCCCTTTGACCATCCTCGCAGCTGGTTAACTTAGATAAACGGGGTTGGCTTTCTATGGAAATAGATCCAATACATACACCATGGGTTTCTTTGTGATTTCTTTTATTCCTGAAGTATTTTTTAACATTGCGGAATTGCGGTCCAATTTCCAAAGGGTAATGGGCGGCATTGCAAAGTGAATAGTATTCATGTAGTTAACGTCCTGCTTGTTACAGGCAATGTCTTCTTTTACACAATGTTTTCTCAAGTATGATATCGCAGACACGTAAAAAGCATGGATTGTATGGGAAATGATTAAAATAGATCATTTGTTGATGATGAAAATTTATTGATCGCTGATTGTGGCCTTTGGGCCCCGACAAGGAATTTCAACGTAAACATCAAAAGACTTTAGTTACCATCATTCATGGTGAGAAACATAGAACCAAAAATAAAGCGTCGGTTGATGAGCTACAAGTCGTAGCTGCAGCTAGAATAAACTTGAGTCACAACGCCAAAGACGCAAAAATTCATGACATAAATATTGGAGGCCACCATTTGCTAACTCGCTTAATACACAATTTGAATGGTTAGTATATTTTGATTGATAGGGGCAGTTCGTATTCAATACTCCACGATCACGCACTTTGATACAAAGATGCGATACAGCGATGAAAATATTACAAAAGGGAGGTGTAACTTACTACAAACAATTCGTCATATTCTGTCTATGTTTCTTTGTTACCAAATATGGTTTTCATATAACACATTTTAATGCTAGCAACTTCAGTTAAAGTAAACCAGTCTAAATTTTCGTCTGGTTATGGGATAACTTTACAAGTACAAGTATTTCACAAGACAGACGAGTTGTTTTTGATAGATCCAGTATTTTCATTGAGACGTATTTAACCCGTCCCTACATAATGAAGATTGCTGACACCCTTAAGGAGAAAGGCTTTGGAAAACATTGTGGATATTGAAGGATTGCTTGTAACAGGCAATTTCTTCCTTATCCGAAATGTTTTCTACCCCAAAACAAAAATATCTATTAAAAAACAAACAAACAAAAAAAAAAAAAAAAAAAAAAAACCCAAAAAAACAAACCATCAACTAGAACTGTCGTCTGTAGATCCGGTAATTGATTGAATAAGAATTTGAAAAAAAAAATCTTGCTGATTTTTACTTCATGATAAGATTTGTTACATAAAACGTGATTAATATGTTATATAATCTCAATGGAACATAGACATGATTTACAAAGTTGGTATTCTTCGGCAGTATATAAAGTCTATTATCTTAGTATTTGCATCACGAAAATGCAAGGCTATAAAAACGAATTGTAGTTAAAGGTTCATTGCACAAGAGGTTTTTATCATATCAATTAAATATTCAACAAATGCAGAGAAACTTTTTTGTTTGTTTGTTTGTTTTGTTTTGATTTCATCGAGGAATGAATCTAAAAACGTAATCATGCTTTGTGAATGCGCGTAGCGGATTAATACATTAGTGATATTAACCCTTGTCATGCTGTATAAATTATCTTACTAAATTGCTGTCAAATCAAAGGGCTGAAAGCACTGACAGAACTTGTTGTTCAAATATCAATGTTCTTTTAGAAATCAACTTCATAAACAACTCTGGCAAGAAAAGTACAAGCAGGAGGTATAGACTAAGATCAGCCTGCACATAAGTGCAGTCTGATCTTAGACTACACCTCCTGCCAAAACCGGAATATTCCGGGTTCAGCATGACAAGGGTTAAGTTCACTAAAAGATTACTTCCTGTCTGAATGAATGATTTGATTGGTAGATCGATTCTTTCTTGTTTTCGAAATGCTTGTCTCTTGGTCCTGGTCAATGTTTGTATTGTTTTCAGTTTTAGCGGTGAAATCAACACGTCGTGGCTCAAATTGACCAATCGCTGGCCCGTCCACTTACTCAGTTGGTCACGCCTATCTACTCCTACGGAAAGTCCAGATTCGATTATAAACGGCGTTATTTTGTAAAATTTATGGCAAGTTGCATGTAATAAAAAGGTAGAATAGTTGATTTTGGACCTAAACGTCGTTACTACAGCTTGAATACCGACAAAAAAGGTAAACAAAAAAAAGAAGCCAATGTAGGACTTCGAAACTCATTTCTGGTCGAAATGGATTTTGTTAATCGACTGTTTATTTGATTGACAGCTGCGATTGATCAATTAGGCGGCGACAAGGTGAGTCTTGAGAGCTCGGGTACTTGTACATATAACATAGATTCCGAAGGTTCGAGGTAGTTGATTAAATATTTGATGATCGCTGTCTTTCCAGTTAGCTAGACACCAACAAGATGCATGGTTGTGCATCAGTTGCAATACCATTTTCTAGATCCTCAAACGGTAAAATTTTTTTTTTTTTTTTTTTTTTTGTTTTTGTTTTTTGCATAGTTTTCCGAAAATCCTTCTGATACAAAACAATCCTAACGCAGTATTTCAGACTAATCAATTCCAATGAAGATGTAAATAGTTTGCTGGTGACGATATTCAGTCTGATGCTTGGCATTAAAGCGCCTTAGATTGCCTTTTGAATGGACCCTTAAGAACAACGAAATAGGCATAGAGCTCACTCAATTAATTTTCTTGTAAATAATAGACTTTTAGTTTAGATGAAATCCGTGACTTTCCTAAAACCCGAAGCTTTCCTATGGGAAATATGCTTTAACAGATAGTATTATTATTCTTATACCCTTTTCTGTATAGCCGGTAGTCTTTATTTCAATATGATTTTATACTTGTTACAAACAGTTTCTTCTTTTCTCACACTATTTTGTACTAAATGGCATGGTTTAGTACAAATTGCACTCCTTTCTCATTTTGTTCGGTAATGTCTATCAAATTGTATCAGTCTAGAATTTCCAAAAAAAAAAAAAAAAAAAGAAAGGGTTAACTACTTGCTCTATGCATTCTTTCCTTTTGCACTCATTATTCTCAATAAATGTAAGCTGATGAGTGTTTAAACATACATTTTTTTATTTTTTAGTGATTTCGTTTAATAATATGTGACAATCTACCCGATTTTATTTAGGTTTGTTGAGTCTTGATTTTATAAGAACCTCCTCTAAAAGATTCATCACATGAATACGGTTTGGGTAAGATTTATTATATCGAGAGTATCAAACGACATAATTTTAGACTGGTTCAAACTGAAAGAAGTTGTAAAACTGTAAGTTGACCGAATTTCAAAGTTTCTTGTCTTTTATGTTAGAATACACCGTGGACAATGAAGAAATTACTTTTCACAACCAATTTCGTCATTGTCCCCGATGTTTTTCAAAATTATATGTATTAGGTGTAAAAGAGCGAGATTGAGTGGGGATGGGTTAATAACCCATAAAATCACTCCCTAACGTTTTAAAATAGTATGCCGCTCTTCAGGTAAACTGTTATAAACTTCAGATTTTAAGGGGAAAACGAAGCCAATCGTTTTGCCAACTGAATGCATCCTAGCGTTTTGCCAACTGAACGCATCTTAGCATTTTGCCAACTAAACACATCCTAGCGTTTTGCTAACCTGAACGCATCCTAGCCTTTTGCCAAATTAACGCATCCTAGTTTTTTGCCAACTTATCGCATCCTTACGTTTTGCCAGCTGAACGCATCCTAGCGTTTTACTAACCTGAACGCATCCTAGCGTTTTGCCAGCTGAACTCATCCTAGTATTTTGATAACATGAACGCATCATGGCGTTTTGCTAACCTAAACGCAGCAGATACGTTTTGCCAACCGAACGCAGTCAAACGTTTTGCCAAATGTAACACTACTAGGATCAAGTTTATCCCATAAAATCCCGGATTTGTTTCGTTTCTGTGATATTTTACTTGAGAAACGATTATAGAAAAAAGAAGTAATTACTTGTTACAAAAGATGTTTTCTTTTACCACAATATTCCTTTATCATAAATGATGGTTACTTTTTTAACGTCGCGTAATTAAAAATGTCGTCTCCTAACCCTTGAATTAAGACCAGTCTTAAGATTCTAACAACAGTAAAGGATCAAGTGAGAGAAATTGCACCTCAACCCAATACCACCCAACAAAATTTTAGACTGCTCCGAATTGAAAGAAGCTGTTGACGTCAATTTCAAGTTAACAGACTTTTTCATTTGGATAGAAAACATTGTGGATAATGAAGAAATTGCTTGATAAAAAGCAATTTCTTCATTTTCCACAATGTTTTCCAAAGCATTTTTTCAGGAGGGGCGTAAAAAGGAGGGATTTTATGATAATGGGTTAACAGTAACTAAACATGATTGTATTGACGAGATTAGGAAGCCTGTGGTACATGTAAGGATACGGTCATTGACTACACAATGGACACTAATTGTTAAAGTCACGTGATCTACGATAGCACGCGAGCGATGGAATAATTAAAAGGAATATTATCATCATAGGACACCTTCTGTTTCTGGAATAGTATCTATCGTTTTAATATTCTTCTCTCAGATATGAACAATCAGGATATAATTAATGAAACCTGGTCTTGAAATTTAAAATGAATTTACGATTTTACGATTCGGGTGAAATCTTGATTGACTGTATTAAGGTAAAAGATGTTTTAACCCATTCCAACACAGTGGAATTTTAGACCGGTCCAAATTGAAAGGAGCTGCAGACGACAATTTCAAGTTGATTGAATTTAAAATTTTTCGTCTTTTTGGATAGAAAACATTGTGGATAATGAAGAAATTGCTTGATCCAAGCAATTTCTTCATTTTCCACAATGTTTTCCAAAGCCTTTTCGTTGAGGGGCGTAAAAAGGAGGGATTGAGTGGGAATGGGTTAAAATTTGTTTTTCAATACATCGATTTGCAGCATTTAACCCATCCTTTTGGACGTCCCTCAACAAAAGCAATTCTGAATAAAATGGGTAAAATGAAGAAATTGCTTGTTACAAGCGATGTCTTCATTTTCCACAATGTTTTCTTCCCAGAAAGTTGCAAAATTCTAAAATATTTTAAACTATGAATTATTGTGTGCAACTCCTTTCAATCTGGGCCCGTGTAAAATTTTGTCGTCTTGTCATGGTTTACTTTTGGCTTCTTGTCATTGGTATCTTACGCATGGAAACGTCTATTTGTCTCCCATTGTTTGCTCAAGCGGGATGTAAGATAGACAATAAAGCAGTAATACGCTTGGAACCATATTTTGCTGCTTGACCCAAAAACTCTATAGCCAAAGACAGTAGAAAACGATTAAAAACTAGCTTTTTTGACTTTCAAATCCGATATCCGTGATGTGGCTACTCGTCGGAATTGATTAAACTATATCAATACATACTTGGTTTTGATAGATAACGAAAGGCTGTTTGGACTTTGAAATTGAAATAACTACCCCATCGGAACAACTCCTTGATCAGACAATATTCTAATTACAACTACAGTTGTCCCCAACCTAACTATCTTTATATATTCCGTAATAATTTAATTTTTAGTTTCGTCTATCAATAGCTCCATGAACACAATTTTGAGCACGCAGCAATTTTATATGTTTCCGCACAAAAGAGTCCCATGCAAAAAGGTATGAACATTTGTAATTTTTTTTTTCGCTCGATGCTATTAAATTATAAGAAATGAAGAGAATATTTTTTGTTTTCATGGAGGTATGAACCGAAAAACCTAATCACACAAAGTATGAATCCGCTTCGCGTATTCAAACAGTGTGATTAGTTTTTTCGGTTCATACCTCTTTGAAAACAAAAAATATTCTCTTAATTTCTTAACTATAATATAACGTACAGCGTGAGAACGAATATCTTTGATAATACATTGGTGGTTTTACACTGATGAAATGGCATTTTATATCGCAAAGTGTTTCTTTGTCCTGAAAATGACTTCACCATGTATCTAATGGCGACGTCTTATAATAGGCTTTGTATGAATGTAATTCACAGAATATTTTAAATTCAAAATTTCAATAGTTTCCATAATTTTTCGCAAAACTTTAGGTCAGATTATATCTAAATTATCACATTCGTGTTCAAGGAATACTCATTTTATTACTTACCTTATCTAAAATAGTTCAAAATAGTGTTTGTTTGATGTTTAATTCTTCGACGAATTCGGTATTTCATGTATGGTGTACCCTTATGAGTCAAAAGTAGGCTTTGATTTTCAGTGATTAAGCCCGAATGCTTTAGAAGTGATCAACACCTCTTTCTATTTACATTTGTAATTTTATGGACACACGCACATATTAAATGCACCCGCTCATTTTTCTTGAGCGCCCACCTGAATTTACCAATCGCGCCAGTCAAACAAATAACCAAGCGCTTTGTTTGTTTGGCGAATTAAAGGTAGTATCTACAGCTTATTAAAGCTGTAGATACGGCATTTAAGTCACAAACCAACTATCTTTTACTTTTTTGTTACTTGCTACTAGCCATAAATTTTGCGAAAACTCGCTGTTTGAATTCGAAGCAGGACTTCCTGTGGGAGTCATTGGGAGTGTCCAACACAGTAAGTGGCCGGGGTCTGCTATTGGTCAATTGCTTGGCTTCTCAAGAATGTTTTACGCGTGCATGCGTTGTTTTTAGCTTGCACGCCTCGGGGTAGATTTTTGACCCATTTTGTGCACAATCTACACGACAATTCACTCAGTATAATTCATCTAAAATGTGATCATTATCTTCAAAGAGTTCTCCATTTTTTTTCAAAAGCAATGAAAATCTGAGTCTTTATTTCATAACAAAACTCGATATTGCCCATGTTAACACATTCACACTCAGTGACGCTTTTAGTTGCCCCAAAAGAAAAGAGCTTTAGAAACATTGTGGAAAATGCAGAAATAGCTAATAACAAGCAATTTCTTCATTTTTCCACAATATTTTCTTCCAAGAAAGTTGAAAAATTCCAAAATTCCATAAACTTTAAATTGTCGTCTTCAACTTCTTTCAATTTGGGCCGGTCTTAAACTTTGTCGTCTGGTAATGGGTTGTGTAGCCGGGTAGCGTATAAGGGGTGCTTATACTGCCTAACCATACAAGCTAGCTTTTATAGCGACGTAGAGCGCTTGCTTCTGGACGGAGAGGTCCCTAGTTCGGAGTCGAATATTTCTTTGCGGGTTACAGGTTAGATGAAAATAAATGATGTCTGCCCATTGTTTAAAACACAGCACTCAAATTCGATCAAACGTTTGAGTTTATATCAGGAAGAAAAATCGTCCACCACTGTCTAATACTCTAGTGTCTGGGATAGTAATAGAAAAGTCTCGATGAATTATGCAAAAGGCTTCAAATTAGATAATAACCGTTTGATCGTGAAATACCAAAATACGTTTCAGAGTTTTTATACGCCGCCGAAGGGGGTCGTATTTTGGTATCCGTCTTTCTGTCCGTCCAATTTCTCGTTAAGATAATTCCTGCACTTGTTGGTGGATTTGAATGGAATTTTCACAAATTGTTCCTAGACATTTGACATTGTGCATATTCCTCGCGTTCCGCCATTTTAATATGATTACAGAAAAAGGAGGCTTAATAGTAATTTTATTGCTAATACGTTTTGTGGGCGGATTTAATTGAAATTTTCACAGGATGTTTCTCGTCACCCGACCTTCCGCAAAATGTAAGCCATTTAAGACCGTATCACAGAAACAGGGCGGGGGGAATAAATACGCAAGCTCTCTGAATAGGTAAGTGTAGAATATAGATACCTAACGTAATAAACGACTTGATAAACAATATCATATCGTCGGTGCGCGAGCGAAATGTCATACCTACAGCTTTATCAGAGCTGTAGTTTCGACATCTCGCTCGCGCAAGACCAGATAAACCCCTTCCAGTTTTTAATATTTTAGACAAGCCCAATTTGAAAGAAGTTGCAGACGATAACTAAAAGTGAGTGCAATTTGAAAAGTAGGGGTGAAAATATTGTGGGAAAAGAAGAAATCGTTTGATAAAAGCAATTTCTTTTTTTCCGATAATGTTTTCTTAAGTATAAAATTACATGGACGTAAAAACCAGGGATTGAAAAGGAAAGGGTTAAAGGAATGGAGCGATCGCTCCCTCTAAATAAGACAATTCAGTGCATCCCAGTATTAAAAAGGAACGTGTATCATGTAACATGATATAAAATATCAGTAATTAAGAAAACTGAATTTATCTCTGCTAAGGAGCGAAAGAAAAATGAGTTTTATTCTATCTAATGGAAAACGCAAAGAGTGACCCCAGGCAAATAATAGTGTTATTAACTCGAGATTTCTTTTGTCGTATATTCGAAGTAATCGGCGAAGTCACGAAATTCTTCTGTGGCTCGAGGGGCTATTGAAAGTGTACAATATGGTGGCATTCCATAATACAGTACGCACATTTGGGTTTATGTTTTAAGATTTTATTTTCGAAACATTTATTGATTTATTGATTGATTGACTGGGGTTTAACGCCACTTTTAACGAAACATTTATATCATTTTAATTAACAGATCGCTGAACACTCCCACAATGCTACAACAGGAAGTTCCACTTAGGTATTTTACGGCGTAATTTGGCAAAATCAAAGTACTGAAAGTACTTTAAGTTAGAAAAGCATACTTTTGTTAAGTTATCTTCGTTTCTAAAGGTTAACATGATAGAAAATCTTTCCCTTGTTGGATAGAATACATTGTGGATAATGAAGAAATTGCTTGTTTCAAGCAATTTCTTCATTTTCCACAATGTTTTTCAACGTTGTTTTTTTTTTATATGTTTAAGAAAACGAAATTGAGTTTGAATGGGTAAAACAGCATGCTTTTGAAAGAGTTCTCTAGAGTTTGCAATATTCCTTAAATACATAAGAACTACTTTTTATGGCGTACACATTCAATGGATTTAGTGGTTAAGCCTCCAGTGGCTGCTTGCACTTGTTTGAACTTTGAGGAGACCCCAGAATTTTGTCTGTTAACATAAGCTATCAAAACTGACGCTTTGTTAGCTAAAAATATGGCCAGTAACATATAACGGGAAAGTCATATAGCTTAATAGCGACATTTGCATCGTAACAATAGATTCGATGAGCTGTAGTTACGATGTTTAAGTCAACAAACCAACACAACTGCTTTACATATGTGTCCACAAATATCGGAGTTCAAATTCAACTTCCAGTCTAAATGAATTGATTTGTCCGATAATATTTTGTGTGACATTCCCCGTCCGTCACTCGTTACCAATATTATAAACTCATCGCAACGTCGCACTTTAACCAATTCCCACCCAATGACGCTTTTAAGCGCCCATAAAGAAAATAGCTTTGAAAAATGATGAAACTGCTATTTACAAAAAAAAATAGAATTCCATCAGACAGAAATTGTCGTCTGCAGATTCTTTCAAATTGAACCAGTCGAACATTTTGCTGTGTGTGGATAGATTAAACGTCCTAACCACAGCTTTTTCAAATTTTTCAAAAAAGGTTTTTAGTATCGAAGTGTTACTTCCGGTGGCGGTCAGTGGGCGGGGCCAGCAATACGTCAATTAGTATAGATATTGTTACTATGATGATATAAGAAGTCATTAGTATTTAATTTCGTCTATTAAAATTGGTCGAAAAAAATTATTCATATGTCCATGAACAAAATTCTAGCACGCAGCAATTTTCTATGCTTCCACACAAAATAGTCCCATACAAAAAGGTATCAAAAATTATAAAGCTTTTGTTTTCTTCACTCGATGCTATCAAATTATAAGAAATGAAGAGAATATTTTTTGGTTTCATGGAGGTATCAACCAAAAAACCTAATCACACAATGTATGAATCCGCTTCGCGTATTCATACAGTGTTATTATTTTTTTTTATTCATATCTCCACGAAAAAAAAATATTCTCTTCATCTCTTAAATGAATTTTGATAAAATGTCATCTTATGAAGATATCGAGGGGTTAGAGCAAAAACATAGTATGGGTCCATATATTGTATAGACCCATAACGTTTTTGCTCTAAGCCCTCGATATATAAAAGTGTTCTTGTAAAAGGAAATCCTAGTTATTGACACTCGAATCCACAATCCATTGAAGGGAAAGTAAAAATATAACATACAAAAGGAAAGCTCACTTCTGTAAAACATTGAATTATACAATTTCAAGAGTTTTTTTTTTATACAATCAGAATGCAAGACGTTTTTGACGTTGATCTGAAGAGTCACAAAGCAATCCAGATTAACTCGTATTTGTGCTTGTCCATAATTATAGTCAGTGAAAGTGATAAGGATTATCATTATGACTAAAAAATGATGAGTTATACCACGAAATACAAAACATATAGCCCCATAGAGTAACATTTCATTTCTTCGTTTTCCACACTTTTTTTCCATTTTTTTCTTAAGGGCGTGAAAAGGCGATACTGTATAGGAATTGGTTAAACAAATGTTTGAATCACGAATAAACAGCCCATAGGGAGCAGATTTATATTGTTATATTCACAAATTCTCAGAAGACTATTTAACAATGACATGTGATATATGAGAACAAAATGAAGTCTCTTAAGGAGATTTTAAAGCCAGCAGATATATGGTGTTCAAGGGAAACATTGTCTTAGCGTGAGACATTACACGGTCTGACTCTAGTTTTAAAAATATCCCCACAGAATAGGATATTTTTAATCTAAATAGGGCTATGGAATTAAATGAGAAAGGTCGAGACTCGTTCATTTCCTGATATATGATTGGTTTTTCTGTGTTTCATACAAATACGTGACCAATCTTGAAGCCAGTATTTACAATCGTGGTGGGTCACGGGTTCGATCCCGGTGGCGGCACATATTCGTTCCGACATTTGTCTCTCACCAAACGGTGGATAATCGTAAACCTAAGTGGGATATCAGCTGGAGGCTAGGGATGATGTAGTGGTAGTACTGATGTGGGAAATACCAGGAATCAATTGTTAGGTGCTCTAGCCTCCGCGATATGACTGAAAAAAAAAACATTAATAGTGGCGTTAAATCACATTCAATCAATAAATCAATGTAGAGGCCTGTGAAAGAAATACTGTAATAAAAACGAGGATACAGCAACAGTTACACTTCTCTCATCAGTCAGGGCTGGCATCCTCGGATACCCCGGGCTCTCCTTAATTGCTACACTTCATCGTCGATATTGCGTAGCAAATAAGGAAATCCCGGGGTATCCGAAGATGCAGGATTGGAATTTCAAAACGTGAATGGATAGTAGGATAGAATGGTAATTCTTTATTCATCTAATTTGAATTGAAATTTAACAAATTTCTGATAAAGGTAAAAAAAAGATTCAATACAATATAGCCTTAATGATACGCACAGAATGATCAGAATCGACAGTTTTCGATATTCAAAGGTGGTGTCTTATCGCGGAATATACCAAATTTGATCTAACTTCACACATCCTACGAAAATGGAAACTAATAAACTTTCTCGTCACACTGTTCGAACTTTCTTTTTAGCTAACAAAGCGTCAGCTTTGGTAGCTTAAGTTAAAAGACAAAAGTTTCAGGTCGTCTCAAAGTTCATCGAGTGCAAACTACCACTGGAGGCTTAACCACTAAATCCGTTAAATGCTTACGCCATATAGAGTAGTTCTTGTGTATTTCAGGAATATAGAAAACCCTTCCTGTTCATCTCCTAGGTATTTTAGCTCACTTTTGCATATTGTGTTCTCAGAGTCTTCAAAGTTGCAGACGAATATTTCAAATTGTTGAAAATTCTAAAATATTTATCTCTGGGTAGAAAACAATGTGGAAAATGAAGAAATTGCTTGTAACGATTTCTTCATTTTCCACATTGTTTTCCACAACTTTTTCATTAACGACGTAAAAAGGTGTGTAAAAAGGTGTAGTATTGTGTGGAAATGGGTTAACCCCTTAAATATTTCACCACATTTCTTTATCATGATATAGTTTGAAAAAGAAGATCACTGAACAAAACAATGCTTCGTTAGCTTACAGTACTTTTCAGTACTTTGGTTTTATATTTATCGAGGCTTGGCGGACATGGTTAAATCTACTTTTATTCCCTGACATTGACCTTAAGTTGTCAAGTGGTTACGTATACGAATTAAATGTTTGACACCGTGAAAATTGGTATAACAAGATTTGAGACCTAATTATACACTTGTCTTAAGATGTAAGTATTCCGTCAAGCTTTCAATTTTGGCTACAATCCTCATCAGATTTGGACACCCTTAAAGTCCTAATGATTGATTGATTGAATGGGGCTGAACGCCGTTTTTAACAGCATTTCAGTCATATCTCGGCGGCTGGAGCACCTAACAATGGATTCCTGGTATTTCCCACACCAGTACTACCACCACACCCTTTCCTAGCCTCCAGCTGCTATCCAACTTGGGTTTGCGACTATCCACCCATTGGTGAGAGCTTTAAATCTTAAACAGACATGCTCTCAATTCTACATGTTACTTGCTTTTCAAGTTTGTCTGCATTTTTAAAAGTAGTTTGCGGCTTGGTTTTGCCGTCTTGGTATCGCTTAAGAAAGGCATAAGTAACTGAAAGAATAGCGTTGTCCTGCTTTAAAAATTAGACAGCTTTTAATACGATACAATCTTATGTTTGCCATAATAAAAGAACTTCTTTTCGAGGACAATATTTCCACCCTTATAACTCTATATCGCATCTATATCCCATATTTATCGATTATTTGTTGAAAAAATAACGGATTAAAAGGGCCTTTATTTGAAATTCTATAGATATTAGGTACAAAGATACCGTAAACGTGAAAGATGTTTTTGTTTGTTTGTTTGTATGTCTAATTTATCATTGCCGCCTTCATAGCTCAGTCGGTAGCGCATCAGACTCCTAATCTTCAATCATGAGATGTCATGGGTTCGATTCCCAGCTGCTGCCCATATCCTTTCCGACATGTGTCGCTCACTAATCTTGAGGCTAGAAAGGGATGTATCGGTAGTGCCGGTGTGAGATGCTCGAGCCGCTGCGATATGAATGTAATGCTGTTTAAAGTGGCGTTAAACCCCATTCATTATTCTATTATTTTAGTTAAATATTACTGAGCATAATTTCTAAAAATAACGTCGTTTTATATCTCAGTCGAACTTTCTGTTGGAGCTCGGTGGGAGGGGCCAGCGCTCAGTCAACCCTATTCTTGTTATCTATTTTTCCTGATATACATGCCTGATGAATATGGACATCCAATCTAATAATGTCGGGACCTTCACCACCTAAATCTCATCAACTTTATTTATGGGATTTTCCTAAGAGATCGAATTCAATCGTATTTCTCTCTAACTCGCTCGTAAAATATATATAATTCTAAATGTTTTTTCGCGAAATTGCAACTTATACTTTAAAAGTAAAGTAAAACGCGAGATTTGAAATGTCGCGGGTTGAACTCACAGATAATTCACAAAGACAGCATATAAGCGGTCCGGTTAGCTATGTTAGTCGGTAAAGCATCTGACCGGAGGCAACAGGTCCCGGGTTTGAACCCCGGACTAGCTGTATGTTTTTCTCCCTGTTTAACTGAAATATTGAACACTTTGTTTATGCATTTTACTAAGAAAATAAACAAATGCCTTTTGTTGTAGGCGTTAATTCATTGAATTAAACTACTAGTGATTACATGTATCGGTTGGTCAATTTTCATATCCAAATCCTACTTACTGTTCCAAAGCAGACCCACTCTTTTTGTTTCCCTGCGGGTGAAACTGTCCAAACTATTGTGTGAATTGATACGCTTACGTTGTTTATTCATTACTTTATGTTGTTTTCTATTAGTAATATTAATCCTTTCCGAGACTTCATTGTCGGAGACTATTGACGGATCGCTGGAAACATCCGCTAACCTCCAACAGGAAGTTCCACTGCGATAGTAAATGGTACCATTTTGCAATATTTATGTCGAGCTACTTGTAGCGAAACAGTAAAATGGTTGGTTGGCGACCTAAACGCCGTAACTACATCTTGAATAAGTTATAGATAGACGTTTAAGTTACGAAACTAACCTTAGATACTTCGCAAAAAGTTCGGCCGATATCCACGTTCAAAATTCAGTTCCGGTCTAAATGAATGCTTTGATTGGTCGATTGATTAATTGACTTGCAGCTGTGATCCGTCATTTAAAGAGTTTCTTAGAGAATTTCAAGCAGATAAAAACACAAATATGATAGGCTTATCGTTTAGAGATGGCTTCTGGTGCTAGAAATAAAATAGCTTGGCCTTCCCCTTGGTGTTTCATATGGCACTAATTTACTAACGAAATCGCAAAATTGTTTGAAATCCATCTGGTAGGCACAAGAACATTTTTTGAGAACAAAATTAGATATGCCGCTTTAACACAATCATACTCATTAACGCTTTAGGACTTCAGGACATCCCCGAAGAAAATGCATAAGAAAAGATTGTGGATAATGAAGAAATTGCTTGTTACAAGCAATTTCTCCATTATCCACAATGGTTTTCAACCCAAAATGAACAAAAAAAAAAAAGAGTAATAATTGCAGATATCTTCACTTAAACATTTCTTTGAATATGGTCCAGAATGAAAATTCTGGTAATGGGTGAAGAAAAGGCGTTTAACATGTGTTCTGCACTTCCCGAAATAAAACATCATTCGAATAAAATAAAGCGCTGATGTCCTTTAAATGTCCACAAGAAAACAATCAAACAGACCTACATGTATCAAATCACCTTAGATGTTTTACTCACAGTAAAACATACACACACTAAAAATCAATCAACCAAGAAACAAACAATGAACAACGACAAGAAAATAAAAAAGCAAAAACACGAGAATCCCTTTTTCCCCTGTTGCGGTTACAGAATGTCTGTGGGACGAATGATTTACAAAATTTTATAATCGATCATTCTTAGAGAAGATATCAAATATACTCAAAACGCATTTTCATTAGCATTACCATAGAATTTCAGTTCGTCTTAAAGACGCAAAAACATGGTGGAATTATTGTAATGTTTTTAAAACGGGGAAAATGATAAAGGTATTTTCCCTGTTTTTTGTGCGTAGTTGTTCGTAAATATCGACGTATACTTATATTACATAAAAAGTATTTTTACTACCGTAAGGCCAATAAACAGACCTTTAAAACTTGTATGCGTGTTTCGTATCTTTCAACATATTTTCATTTTGCTGTTGTTGTTGTTGTCGTTTTAATTCAATGCGCTCTTTTAAGTGAACGAACGGATTTTCCCATTTATTCCCATTAGGAGTTATCTAATTTTATGCAAGAATACCTCATTATTGCGCAATATTGAAGCAAATGTGAATCTAATAGATGGACAAACCCTTGTATTCAGAACATGAATTTTTGCAATGAGGTTGCTTCGGAAAACATGATAGCCTTATTTAAGCTCGTTTATCGATCCAACAGTCTATATTATATCTACCACATAAACACACAGACACAGAGACACAAAACCAAAACAAGAGTATTTCTTTGCAAGAAGTTGATTGAAAATGTTCAGAAGAACGGAACTAGCGTCAAGTATTTTACAAATGCCATAAAGGGTATTTAACTCGAAGAGCGGCAAAAAATATTTCTCGTGAAGAGCAGCAAATATTGACCCGAGTCAGACTGCGCAGGCAGACCAGATTCGAAATTCGTCGATTTTTGACGATTTTCAGAATTTAGAATGACCATTTGTTTTAATCTTGCTAAATAAATATATTTGAAATGTGACCTCTGTGAAGCTTTATTTTACAGAACATCCAGGGAACATCCAGGGAACATCCAGGGAACATCCCGGGAACATCCAGGGAACATTCCGGGAACATCCAGGGAACATCCAGGGAACATCCAGGGAACATCCAGGGAACATCCCGGGAACATCCAGGGAACATCCAGGGAACATCCAGGGAACATCCAGGGAACATCCAGGGAACATCCAGGGAACATCCAGGGAACATCCAGGGAACATCCAGGGAACATCCAGGGAACATCCAGGGAGTCTTTTTCGCCTGAGGATCACATATGTTTAACCCTTTCTTATATGATTACGCTTTTTGGCACCCTTCAAAACAGAACAACAGCAACAACAAATGGAAAAACATTGTGAAAAAGAAGAAATTGCATGTTACAAGCTATTTCTTCATTATCAACGAATTTCTATTTTACCCTAAAAGGCAAATATTCAAATATTTATTCAGCTAAAAATGTTGTCTTCAACATCTTTAATTTGAATCAGTCTAATTGTTTCATGTCTAGTAATGGATTAAAACCACTGTGCTAGCTATACAGACAGTAACAAAGACAACCATTAGACATGCATGTCATCCGTGATTCAGCCTAAAAGTATTTAACCTAGACACATCAAAATGCTGATTTATTTCTACTGCAATTTTTCAAATTGCAGAAGGCAAATTACACAATGTACTTCCATATATGGGTTACAAAAAGGTTAATTGAGTACGTAAACAGAAAGGAAGAGTTAATCCTTATATCTATTGAATATGGAATCGATTACAGCGTCAGACGTTCGACCATTTGAACTATCATCAACATATCAAAGCTAGTTCCATTAATGCGTGATTTATTCATAGATTCCGCTTGAATATTGACACTGGTGTTCCATTGTAGAATAATTTAATTTTTAGTTTTGTCTATCAAAAACGAGCGTTCTGAATGATCGAAAAAAATTATTCATAACTCCATGGACAAAATTTTGAGCACTCGTCGATATTGCATGCTTCCGCACAAAATAGTCCCATACAAAAAGGTATCAAAATTGATAAAGCTTTTGTTTTTTTCGCTCGATGCTATTAAATTATAAGAAAAGAAGAGAATATTATTTATTTTGTTTTCATGGAGGTATGAACAGAAAAACCTAATCACACAATGTATGATTCCGCTTCGCGTATTCATACAGTGTGATTAGGTTTTTCGGTTCTAACATTCATAAAAATAAAAGATATTCTCTTCATCTTTTGAAAAAAATCGGTATGAAATTCCTCAACACAATGTGTGATTATGCACGTTATGCCGTAATGTACTTAGCCATCACGTTTTATTTCACAAAAAGTCAGATCGCTTCATATTTTTATTGAGACTAAGTATGCCCATTCTAAGTTTCACACAACCAGAGGTCTAGATAAAAGGGGGTAACATCATTCTAAAAGCTTTATTTTACAACAAAACCTTAAATTGTGGATACTCATTTGAATTGTCTCGACGAGTCGATTCAAGTCAGTACCTACAGCATAGGGTTTATTGGTGAATTTATTGGTGACTTGGGTTTATTGGTGAAATGTTTGAATCTAAAATACGAATTACGCCCTTTAACTGTAGCTCTCCACAACATTGATCAAAATCTAAATACGAAGTGAAACTCACATCTGGGACAAATGGAATTTACACGTAACCGACTTAAAATGTAACACACACACACAAAAACCCACATATGGAACATGAAAGAAAAAACAGATCTTAAACCTAAGCTAACCTGTTATAACATAGGATTCAGCCGTCACTTAATATGGTTATCCGAGGATCTAATCTGTCTGATGAATGACATATTTACATATCTATATCACATTAAAGCTTGCACCATACGAACAGTTTGCTCTAATCTACCGAAAGAAACACGGTAATCTGGCGTATATTTTTCAAAACCATAACTTGCTATAACTAGTATGTGTTATCGCAACAGTAATTTACGGATCGCTAGCCCCGCCCACTAAACTCCGACAGATCATACGGATAAGATAGCGGATGGCTAGCTGGAGACATAAACGTAGTAACTACAGCTTGAATTCATTTCTTAAATTGAAAAGAAAAAAAAAAAGAAAGAAAAAACTTCTATTGCGGTAGAGAATGTGGACATTGCTTGTATCGATTTTATTTTACACACTTTTTTGTTTTCTAAGGCTATTTTCTTGGGGCCGTCAAAAGCGTAATTGTTAGGGAATGTGTTAAAGCCATACTATTTCTTTCTGCCATCTTTACACCGTCTCTATGTCTAGGTCAACCTGTCTGCTATTCAACTATAAAAGAAATAAGTGCCCGTTACGCATTACCCGGATGTGGAATTCGTATCTAACAGCTAATTATATATTGTCAAGAGTTTTCGCGCCATGACGCTCATCAAGACGGTAGTATTGTATGTGTAAGTAATTACTACGAGGCATGCGCTGCTATGTTATACATGTATTATAAATGAGAGCGAGATATGGGATAAAACAAAGTCGACTGAGTCCTTATTTTATGATGATGGACCATTTTGAGATAAAGAAATCCACTAAAAACAAAGCGTGTATTTTTTTCAACCCATTTTCAGAGAATGACGCCTTTGGATACTGACTCAAAGCTTCTTTAAACAATCAGCGAATATTCCAATTGCCCCGAATGGCTGTCCAGGGTGCTCAATATGAAAAGGAAATATGCATATTGTACATAGCAGCGTGGAAAAAATGTTTTCATTGCTTGTTTTGACAGAGGAGCTTGAAAACAGCAATGACTCTCGTGCATCCTGAAATGTTAATGCAGTAGTAAACATGTAGATAAGCAATGTATAGTATGTTGATTAGCAATGCGAAAAAGCAAACAAAATTGGTCACATATCAAAAGAAGACAAAAAAAGGATATCGCCCTTGTCCAGGGTCTTACCCATGGACCCCCGCCGAATTGTTCTGTTTAAAGGATGCAACAACGCACACAGAGAGCATGACGACGAAATTTCGACATACTAACATGATGACTGTTTTGCCGAAGAAAACAGATTTCCCAGATTTTTATCCGTTTGAAAGCGTGTACAGACCGCAACCGTAAAGAATATCATATCGTGTTAAAGTGCAAATCATGGCATTAGCAACTAGAAGGGTTAGTCTAAAAAACTTTTAATGTTAAGGAAAAGTCCCTAAACGATTCCTTCATTACTTTATCCTGTCGAGGAGACGATGTTGTGAAGCTTTTGTTTTTTTACACGGAGGTCATACTTGATATTGTCGGAATTGTTAATTTCTCTTAGACCCCTGTGTTACCCTGTGTTACAAAACTAGCCGCCGTCATAGCGCAGTTGGTAGCGCGTCGGACTGTCAGTCCAGAGGTCCCGGGTTCGATCCCCGACGGTGGCACTCATCCTTTCCGACTATTTGTCTCTCACCAATAGGTCGATAATTGTAGACCCATGTGGGATAGCAGGTGGAGGCTAGGAAGAGATGTAATGGTAGTACTGGTGTGAGAAATACCAGGATTCCATTGTTAGGTGCTCCAGCCGCCGCGATATAACTGAAAGAATGTTGAAAGCGGCGTAAAACCCCATTCAAACAAACAAACAAACAAGTTACAAAACTACTTGAAAATGCGACCGACCAATCTGTATGATTTAGAAAAAAGGAGGATTTTTTTTGTAAAAATGATCATCCCATCTATTATATACAAACTTCACCTCCTTATTGAAAAAAAAAATATATTAATATTTCGGTGTACTCATGGAGCAATATAGATGATAATTACGGAATAACTCCTATTTCTATATATACGTTATTAGCATCAATGACGTGTAGCTATTTCTATGTGGATCTTGAAAATAAACATTAAATAGATAACTATTTAGAAAGGGTGAATTGTTGGATTTTTGTAGAACTTTTTATTTAACGTATGTTTCAGATACGTATATTAAGTGGCTCGACTTTGGTTAAATTGTTCTATTCATTTAGACTATATTCTTTTGGGCCTTTGTCATGTTCTACAATGCACTTTCACCAGATACGGAATTAGCTGATTTTTTACGGTTTTATCAAATTTATTCAGAAGAACGGATGTTTTTGTAATCGTTTGAACTATTGTATTAGACAACCGTAGGCCGGATTATTGTCTCCGAATGGATACTTTCATCTAAATACAAGTTGGAATGCAACCAAGCCATACAGAAACTGGTTATGATGTTTGTTGAATTGAAAGGCAACAATAATATGTGAAAATCAAGCTGAAGTTGTCATGTTTTAGAAGTCGAGAATGATAGCAAACCATTTGCTTCATTGGGAGTACAATAAAACTAAAGGAAATGTTAGTATATAATAAATGTTTCAAAATTAAACTCAATTCTGATTTTTCTTTTTAAATTGAGGTAAAATAATATAAAATTTCTTTCGAAATGCATTAAGTGTGATTCTACATACTTCATCAGCGTTTTTTATATGTACAGTAAATCTTATATTAAGAGACAACTTATCGGACGAAAAAAAGTGGTCGCCTAAGAGAATGGTCGCTTAAAAACATTTTTGTGAACTATCTGAAGGATTGAATCGAAGGCATACAAAAATAAGTTCTCGCTAACTCATTGGTTGTTGGTACTCCTTAGAATCGGGTAAATGATACGAATCTAATGGGTTCTACCAACATCGGATTTAGGAATATTTTTCCTGCAAATACTACCACTTCTTTGGGAGATCTTTTGATTTTGCAAGGGATTTTGGATTATGGTCGCTACAAAGAGGCGGTCCTTTGAGTAAGGACGACTATACTACATGTAATATAATTCGGTGATTCTTTACGTAATTTTTGTAAAATGCCGTGATTTTATTTTTTCGTGTAAGGTTTCATATCAGAATTAAACAATCTTCTTTTTGCATGCCAGGCCTGGCATCTAGAGTTAACTATTTAATAAAGGACAATTACTTGAAATAAATTTAAATACAATTCAATTGTATATACAGAGAACAGACATTGACGAATGCCAGGGGCACTTTATTCCAGAAGATATGCAAAGAAGATTGGTGATCACGAAACCTTCTTACTTATACGGGATTTCAAACACAATACTGTCACCAATTATTTTACTTACTCTTTTATCGGACTTTAGATTCTGATCCAAATTGCCCCGCCCACTTACCCCGTTGATCCCGCCCATTGACGCTGACAGGAAGTTCAAACTCGATCTTAGATGGCGTTAGTTTGCAACATGTATGGCCAGTAGCGTGTAACAACAAAGTAGAATAACTGGTTGGTGACCAAAACGTCGTAACTGAAGCTTGAATAAGAGAATGCTTTGATTGGTCGTTTCTTTTCATGATTGACAGCCGCGATTGGTCAAATGAAATCAGCTTGAGCGATATTTCAAAGAGTTTGTGTTTAATCGTAAAGTTATTTTTATATAGAACAGGAAACACGAGGAGAGGATGAATTTTAATACAAGTAATTACCCCTTTTCTAACAAAATCTGCTTTCATATTATCCTCACAGGGAGTAAGATAAACTCGAATGTCCAAGCGTTAAGACAGAGTGTGGAATTCCCATTCCTGACTTATCTGGTATGGGCTTTTCTCTTCGCAGACAAGTACATTTTCAAGGCAGCTTGTCCGTGAACAAATGAAAACGTGTGCGTATCTTGGAATGGTTTAAAATGGATCTCAAAGATAACTCATTTTGTGAAAAATTACTGTAACGTTTATATTGAAGGGTAGAAAATAGAGAATAATCTACAGGTTATTCTAGATAAGAAATATCATTTCAAGAGGATGCGTTGTTAGGCGTTGAAGAAACGAGTGCGCAGCACGAGTTTTGTGGGTTTTTTTAGCGCCTAACAACGCATCCTCGTGAAATATTTTTTTCATATCTGGAATAACCTGTTGATTATTCTCTTCATTATGTACCTGTTACCTTTTTTTTATTAAAATATCGCACCAAATCTTTTTCATAGAGAGAAGGTCTATTGAAAAAAGTGCGGATGAATACATGATTTAAGACCAAAGCGACGCCCACAAATCTAAAGAAGTCGCCATTTTTATACTCTTATAGACACTTTATAATGTCACTAGGTCGGAAAAAAGTAGTTCCTTAATTACGACAGAGAGTGAAACTGAAAAGTATTTTCGTCACTCCAGTGACGATATCAAAATTTATCACACTGAGAAATTCTAATATTTCACAGCAAGGTGTATTATAAATATTGTTATTAATGAAGAAAATGCTTGAAACCATTATTTTCTTCATTAATAACGGTATTTTCTCAAAATTTATCTCTTCACTTTTCTGCGGACTAGTTCAATTTAATTTTTGGACGAGTAGAAAATCACGCGTTACTTATCTGTGGACAAGTGGTCAAATCTGTATTTGCACACTCTTTACACAGTTCGAGTGATTGAAAAAGAGACGGTGAAGTTAAGAGTCATATATTCACTGCAGATTCTTGTACTGTTAAGAGCTGGTAAGGCGGGCAAAAGAAAAATAAACTTCCGGGTTATTTTGTAAATTTCTCCAAAAATTAAATGTAAAAAATATTGAATTCAATTTCTATTTCTTTCGCAGTTGAAGTAATACTCTATCAACAGCTGCCGAGACACATTCTGCATAAACAAAAAGGTGCATTCTGGTTGACGAAGAGGCCACGAACGCCATTTTTTGAAAACCGCAATTTATATAGTTCAGTGAAAATGCAAAGTACCATTGCTTTCAGAACCGTGCCGCTTCGTATCCCAGAAAACTAGTTAGTACTGGAAACGTGTTTTAGAATTGTTTCTTCTGATTTTTTTAGAGATCAAATTTATCTCTTTGTCTCTATCTGTAGTAAGTTATTTTGGGGCTATAATTAGTCACTATTTTAACTATGAGAGTAAAATTTTCTGGTATCCCTCTTCACAAAAGAGAAAAGATTAATGCCTTGTACGGACTGGCGAATTTTCTTGATATTTTCGGAAATTTAAGTGAACTCATTGTCCATTAAGGGCAAAGCGTAACTCAGCCATGTGCCATGTAAGATGTTATTCTAGACAGTCTGACTAAAACAATAAAGTATCATTCATAAATAACCCGAAAAATAATTCCAATTGACGTTCACTCTTTCCATATAATTCACATACATTATACATATAATTTAACGCTAGTTTCGCTTGTCAAGATTCAAGCGTTTAGATAAGCCGAAGTTATTTTTTATACTTCCATGAACAAAATGTTTAGCAAGCGAATGTTTTGTATACTTACACACAAAGTAGATCGATAAACATTCACTCAATCTTTACTATGTTTTGCTTGATGACATTCAATTATAAGAAATGAAGTGAATATCCTTTTTCATTTAAGAGATGAAGAGAATATTTTTTGTTTTCATGGAGGTATGAACCGAAAAACCGGATCACACTGTATGAATACGCGAAGCGGATTCATACATTGTGTGATTAGGTTTTTCGGTCCATACTTCCATGAAAACAAAAAAAAAATGTTCTCTTCATTTCTTATAATTTAATAGTATCGAGCGAAAAAAGCAAAAACTTTACAATTTTTGATACCTTTTTGTATGGAACTATTTTGCGCGGAAGCATTCAAAATCGATGTGTGCTAAAAATTTTGTTCATAGAGTTATGAATATTTTGTTTTTTCGACCAACCAGAACGGCCGAAACTGAAAATTGAATTATCAAGGCATCAACATAAAAAGTCGTTACACTCGTTACACTCATGTATGATTTCGCTTCGCGTTTTCATACCAAAATGAAAATGTCCTTTTTATTTCAACTAATCGACGAAATGAAATGCGTTTCCTAACATTTTTCTATAATTTAATTGTTAGTTTCGTCTATCAAAAACGAGCGATCTGATTGGTCGAAAAATTTAATTCATACCTCCATGAACAAAATTTTGAGTACGCAGCCATTTTGAATGCTTCCGCACAAAATAGTTCACTACAAAAAGGTATCAAAATTTGTTAAGTTGTTGCATTTTTCGCTCGATGCTATTAAATTATAAGAGATGAAGAGAATATTTTTTGTTTTCATGGAGGTATGAACCGAAAAACCTAATCACACAATGTATGAATCCGCTTCGGGGATTCATACATTGTGTGATTAGGTTTTTCGGTTCATACTTCCATGAAAACAAAAAATATTCTCTTCATCTCTTAAATAAACTCGAAGAAATGGCATGTATGAGGAGGGTTTGGAGAATGTCGGTGAACAATTAAGCAGACAGTACGCGCCATCTCGCCTGAAGAGCCAGAATAAATCTAATTTCTGAAACACCTTTATGTTTCCTAACTTAATATATGTTGGTGACAATTTGTCTTAAGGTTCCTTCCATTAGGACTCCTGAACAGAATGCAAGGTCTTTATGTACTTCTCCAAGGCTAATTGTGGGATTAACTCCATAAAGAGAGTATTTTTGGACAAAATGAATTATACCCCAAGACCTTAAAAGGAAGACAAGTAAATCATCGATGTTTGAAAGTTGTGTTGTTCTTTAGGTTTGGCATAAAAGATGCTCATTTAAGAGATGAAGAGAATATTTTTGAGTTCAAGGGGTAGTAAACTAAAAGGCTAATCACACTGTGTGTATAAGCGAGGCGAGTTTTAGCGTTTTCAATAAAAAAGAAGGATGTGGAATTATCTCCCTTTATATCAAAAGTGTTCTATAAATACATTTGCTTGTATACTCGTACCAGTCAGATACTTTCTAATCCATGTAGATGCAATTGAGGAATATTTTGAGCGATTTGAATAAAGTTGAACGATTTCAGTGAGTGATTTAAATGATACGAATTGAACAGTGAACGCGCGGTTTTGATGGAAATTGAATAGGATGAGCTTCAATTTCAAGACAATCTTAACTTGTAGACCCAATAAAACTGTCTAAAACTAGTAAAATCTTTGTCTATCAAGAGCTACAGACAGAGAGCGCAATTCGTACTCTAGATTTAGATATTTCAAAAATACTGTCATATGCCATATGTTGTAGGTACTCATTTGAATTGTCTCGACGAGACGATTGTAATGAGCACCGACAATATGGGGTTCCTTTCAGAAATAATTATTCTAGTATGCAGTTACCCTCTATTATCTGCAAATTTGACATCTTTTTGTGGTATCTGCCTTAATAACACAGAATTATGAGAACAGAAGAGAATATGTTTTATATTTATTGGGGGTAGAAAACTAAAACCAAATCTCACTTTGTCGCCTCATACAGTGTGGTTAGCTCATAATTCTATAAGCCTGAAAGATTCTATCCACCACTTACATTGACAGAAGTAAAATAAAACACCTTTTCCATATTTTAACAACGAAAAGTGCGCACAAAGAAATATGAAGACGATGAAGCCTTTTGTCTCTACATAAACACATGAACATACACATTTCTTGACTTGTTTATTATGTAGAAGTAAGCAAACTTTGGAGAGAGCATTAAATTTGCAGCTGACGATCCGAATATACCGTTAAAAAAAGCGTATCAATTCTAAGTGGGAAAACGTTATGGCCTTAACACGATTCCGTAGTTCTAGGATGTGCTTCTATGAATTTTGTAGTCCATTCAATGTTCCATATAATAGGAAGGTTTTGTATTTTATGTTACACATACTGCATGTACCAAGTTTCATGATAATATACATTTCTTTCACGTGGGGGTAAATACATGTAACAAAGTCCGTATTATACATGTTTTTTCTATAATTAGTTGGATTACGTCATTTTCCCGGTAAAGGGACGTCACGCTGTGAATATCATCAATAACCGTTAGGATTATTTAGTCGATTTTCGTGAGCTTCTACAACCTTTTAAAGTCAAGATTCATAGGATGTAGTAGAGATATTTGTACAAAATTGACCGGCCAATCGCTGGACCCGCCCACTAAGCCCATCCACTCCAATAGGAAAACCCGCTTCGATTTTAAACGCTATGGTCAGTAGCATTTAACAAAAAAGTAGAATCGTTGGCTGGCGACCTACTATATCTTGATTATGCATTAGTTACGACTTTTAAGTTGCCAAACAAAAACTGTTTCACACAAATCGCGGCAAATGTCGGAGTTTAAATCTCAATTCCGGGCTGAATGAATAATTCGACGGATCGATATAATCCTTGATTGACCAACCATTGGCCAATTGTTCATTACATGTAACTATTCCCCACGCAGCTCGAATCTATTACAGGCTTTTGCATCAAAACCATAACGTGACATTCCCCATGTAATGATCACATCTAGACTCGGTGTATCAGTACCCATTAGAGGAACTTGCCTGTGAAAAGATTACCATGAAATTGGGGTTGGGTTGAGAACTAAAGCATGACCTGATTTCACCTTCCTTACTTCAAACACACATAGCAATGTTGTGATCTTTACAGATCCTGGGTGTAGGATGGGTTTAATGGGATCGGTGCATTGTAATTACTTTAACCGAACACATTTACCCCATAATAATGACTCTCTGACAGACAAACTTCCAGACCATCGCAGTATAAATCGCAAGACGAATCTCACAGGAGCCATTTGTCTTTTAGCAGACGACATTTTTTTTCTTTCATTTATTACCCTCAATGATATATCTAACAGAGCTGTGCGTTGTTTTAGCACCACGACAGGCCTAGTAAAGTATATACCACTAGACACTGGAATGGGTAATGATTTTTATGGGCATCAAACTATTCTTTATTTATTTTCGTTTTCCCGTACAATCCCCGTTGTAAACTAACTTAACTTATCTATAACCTCTTTCGAATCGGGCAATTCTAAAATTTCGTAAAATAGGAACGGGTACATTTACTTCATTACATGTAACTGTATGCTTTTTAAATTTGATATGCTAACATTTTCACATTCGCCCTTTTGCCTCTTATGAACCAGAGCATCAAAAATCCAGTTTCTTTAATACAGATGACAGATTCTATTGGATAGGCCAAATATAGTAAAACACCCCCCCCCCTTATGTAAACACACACCAATCAATTAATAGATTGAAATCTTCATTGCTAGACCCTTTTGCGCCTGACTTTAAATCTCCTATATTATTTTTGTGATAAAGGTGTTAATTCAACATACAATGAACAACAATAGAGTTAGCATGGTGAAAGATGAACATTTTGACTAGTAATTTGTTGTTTGGGGGTGGGGGTGGGTGGTGATTGATCCTAGAAAATGAATTTTTACCTCCTGATAATTCAAGTAAATAAGATAGGGATAACTCTAGCATGAAGAGCAACTATGTTTTTGTTAGTATAATTGACGTGATGGGGGCCAGAATTTTCAACACCTTGGTATATTCGATAAAAGGACGTTATAAATTGAAACGTTACTAAGTAGGTAAGGGCCCATACTTACAGGATCCTTCAAATAGATCCTCTTCGGATTTGAAACGCAGTTACATATTGCGTATCAAATGTACTTTTGAACACTTTGTGTTTCTCTTAACGAATCGCGAATGTCAATTCATAAAATTGTTTACAATTCAAATCATTTATTCAGACCGTAAGTGAACTTTGAACTCCTACATCTGCTGATAGTTATGTTAAGCGTTTTTATTAGTTTTGTTTTGTTATTGGGTTGGCGACTTGAAAGTCTTAGCCACAGCTTATTCAGGCTATAGATACAACGTTTAGGTCAACAACTAAATATTTTATGGAATAATTATTTTCAGCATTATCATATTTTTAATTATTTTTTTTTCTTCTTACATGAAACTGGCAAAAAAAATTTGCAAAATAAAGTCGTTTCATAACTAAGCCTAACTTCTTATCGGAGGGGGGGGGGGTTATACGTCAATTATCAAATCATCATTTGAGCCAACAATTTCGCAGGTGCGTGACTCGCACACATTGAGCACATTGGGCAGCCATTCGGGGCAATTAGAATATTCGCTGAATGTTTAAAGAAGCTTTGGGTCAGTATCTATCTACAGAGGGCAGAGTAAAGGCTATGATCAGACTGTGCGGATGCACAGTCTGATCTGAGTCTTTGCTTGCCGCACATGTGTAATGGTTGGAAATGTCACGCACGCGCTCATTTTACATTGTACCATCATAGAATCAAATGCAGGTTTGTCAATTAAAGTTGAACGATAAATGTAACCTCTGGGGTTACTTCATCTAAATCATTTAAATTGTGTGATGGGCAAACATTTTTGTTCCAATAATCTCATGTTATAAAACGATTGCAAACTTTAATGTTTCTCCTAAACAAGGTTTATGTCCCAAAATCCTGATTAATAGATATTTATAAAAGAAATAAAATCAAGTTTTATTGGAACGTTTCCATTCTAAATTGTAACTTTGAATTATAGAGTTGAATTCTATACGGAACATGGTTTTAGGAGCATTTATAGTACTTTATTTCAAACGACCGTAGGGTGCTTTATTTCTTCAATTTAGACTTTGGAGATCAACATTTTTTCTGTTAACCCTTTCCAGTCCGTGCTTTTTACGTCCCCGCGGTGTTATACTAGAAAAATGTTTGAAGAAGAAATTGCTTTAAACATGCAATTTCTTTTTATTCACAATATTTTCAATCATATAGAAGGGCTACCTTACGATATGTACTTACTGGATTTAAAGATTTAATATTTATTAAAGTCTCATTCACATATACACGCCCGTCAATCTCGGGCTCCATCTTTTTTTTGAGAACAGTGCAAAATGGAAACAATGATACTTCCGATATGGAGCCAAGGACCGGAACTGAACAGTAAAGGTAAATAAAACAGTGCACCTCGCGTACAATTTGATCTCCTATTAACCTATTATACATTTTCCCAAACCGTCCAGAGTTTCATACCACATAGAAATGATTATATTATCCGTTGGCGGTGATAGATTTCAAAAATAATTCCGTTTGTGAATAGAAACTTGAATCAAAGTTTGGACATCGGACCCGATCAAACACGAAAATGCGTGTTGAAATCGTTCAAATCCATGTAATCAACAGTTCTGAAAGATTTAAGTGGCAATGACTGTGAAATGAATGATAACGTGTTGATATAAAATAATCACAACCATTTGAAAAGAAATAAATTATGTCGCTTTAAAACGTCATGACAGCTGTTGGCACAAGTTCTTGTCAAACGTGGGTGACAAAATAACATTTTAAATTTATCCTCGTTGATTTATCCTCAAAAAGAAAGAATCAATGAGTTTTGCACGTTCAATTCAGTTTTTTCTTAGGTCTGTGTAAAGATGACAAAATAGGATTACATGAATTTCGTCTTCAATATTCAAACAAAATGGACGCAAACGTTCAACAACAGGTAACCTTTCGTAACGACCGGTCTCTATTTTCAAAGGTGCCACAACACATCTAAATTTTGAAAACGCCGCTCTCTGTCTTTTTGGTAAAATAACTTTACAATAATTTTCAACACCAAAATCATTTTTAAACATTCTATAAGTGCGTAATTTGTTTCAACCATTACCTGCTACAATAGTTTCTCGTAGTATAGATTGTTTCCAATCTGTTATGAAAATTGATTTTAACTCGTTTTCAATAGTATTTCTAAGCTGTTGTTTTGACAATGGTTCGCTTTTTTTGCAGGGAAACGCCGGCAACAAAATAACACCATTGTGCGAGACGTTTATTAAGACGGGCATTAGACATACAGGATAGCCTTGACCAATATAAACTTACAGATTTCCTCTGTCTAACAGATGGAGGGGTCCAACCCATATCTCCAATGACTGCTGCATTTGGCGTGTGTTTTCCCACTCCTAGGAAGAAACGCATAGCACGATTATACATGAAAATGACTTGTAGCCCAAAATGGCTGCTCCATACGATATTATTGGCCAAACTACAGAATCGTATTATCTAGTAAAAATATTATACGGCATACTGCCCATTGGTTCAGATTGAACATTAAGTAAGCCAAGCACTCGATTTGCACTTTGAGCGACTGCTTTGGCGGTCACCTCTAAATCTAAATACTCGTTTAAAACTAGCCCGAGATATGAATATCTATCAATAGTTTCAATTCGATTTTCACCGATAAAAAAGACATTTTTAGATCTCGGGATTGATGCAGGACGAAAGTGAACTGTTTTACTTTTATCGAGGTTAATTGTCATGAAGTTCGAACCGCACCAACCATGTTATATATTTAAAAGACTTTGTATGTCCTCCTCGTTTTCTGACAGCAGAACAATTTCATCTGTATATGTCACTTTGTATTGTCGTCTGCTATCCCTTTGAAATTAGACTAGTGTAATTAAAGATAAAAACAAACAGTAAGGGGTTAATGTGAAAGGTTGAGTTCTCTCTCTTTTTGATCAGCTTACTTTTTAGATAATTTGAAGTATTGGAAAACTTCTAAATGTTGATTATGAAATAAAACTATTTTCAAGTTTTTGTGTGCTTGAATAATGCTTGATGGGGAGGAGTTATAAGCAAAAGGTAAAATCCGAGGGCAGAGCCTCGCAGAACCAATCGACCATTCAAATCATTCATTGTGACTGAAGGTAAATTTCGAACTCAAACATTGGCCGACATTTGTACTAAATATTTTTTTCGGGGGGGGGGGGCAATTAAACGTCGTAAAGTTCTACAACTTGAATTAGCCGTAGTTACGAAAATTAGCTCGCCAACCAACCATGTTTCTCATTTGTTACATGTAGGCAAAATAACATCCAAGTGGAACTTTCTGTAGGAGTCGATGGATTTGGCCCGTAAATTCGGTGAGCTGGGCTAGCGAACAGTCAGTTGAAAAGTAGTTTATACCTGTAACTTTTTACTCTTAAAATGTCGGTTCCATTTAATCTCTCCCGAATTTTATCAAATGATGACTACTACACTTAATACCTTTTGAAGCACATTTTTAGTTCACGCCAGGTTAACCAATTACCAGACGACAAAATTTGAGACTGGTCTATATTGAAAGAAGTTACAGACGACATTTTTAAGTTGATGAAATCTTTAAAAATCTTTGTTTTTTGGGTCAGAAAACATTGTGGAAAATGAAGAAATTGCTTGTGACAAGCAATTTCTTCATTTTCCCTCGTGTTTTCTAAGCTTTCATATTGAGAGGAATGAAAAGAGTCACTGTGTGGGAATGGGTTAAAAACACGGATCTTAGAGAAAGATAACATAAAACTTCTCAAAAATCTTCCCGATTAAAATAGACCTCCTGTGTAATAAAATATCAATGTTTCTTAAAAACGTGAAATTCGCCTGTCATAACTCCGTCTCGTCAATGAAATTTACTTGACAGAGTTAGAGTGACGGTTTCTTGTACTTTTGACATCCAATTACATACAAGAACAAATTAAATACGACTTGGCGGTGTAAGATTGACACCAAATATAACAAGGTTTCGATTTTTTAACTTTTTCAACTAGGGATTGTTCTTATTATATCCCATGATGCTAATCCTCCTCTAGTAGTCAGGTTTACGTGTAAATGCACATATCGATGGTAAAGCTCAAAACAGTTGTAAGTACTTATAAACATTTCGCGTTTCGCGTAAGTGCCTATAAACATTTCGCGTTTCGCGCTGAACCATCGATATCGTCGTTGACGTTCTTAACTATGTAACAACAGCTTTAGTACGGCAACGACGATATGCTTTTTACATTTGTTTTAAAAATTCTTGTTTATGTTCAGATTGCGTTGGTTAAATCTGTGTTCAATCTACTAATTCGACTACCAATTTAAATTTAAATTGATGTGATAAATTATCCAAGCCCTACTTTGAATAATCGGAATTCATCGGGTAAGGTCGTTAATTTTCGGATATGTCGATAACGACTGTATTGCTAGGGGAAGCTAACTATGGTGTAATTCTCGGTGCAATGGACAGATAACGTATTTACCCGATGAATTCCGATTCCTTTCGAGTTTGTCTTCGCTGAATTATTTTGGGTCACTTTAAACGAAATATAGTTGGTTCTTTTCTTACGTTTTTTGTGTTATGAACAGTCATTCTAATAACACACATACAGAAAAACAACAAAACAAAACAAGATTGATAACATCCTTACAAATGTCTGAAAGCATTACAGTTAGAAATGTGAAAATTGAAATTAAAAAAAAATATTCTAATCGATGAAAGAGCCGCTTTAAGTATGAAAGAGACCGGTCGTGTATTTTGAAAACAACGAGGTAGGTTGAGTTACATCATTTATTGCAAGACTCTGGGATCATTCTATTTCTAAGGTGCTTCGAACGTATGCACAGTCTAACGATTCCTCGTTTGGAGATGCACCGGAACAAAGGAACAGAGGAATAAAGTCTAATACTTGGGAAACCTCATGACTACAACTCACAAAGTTGTAAATAAGACGCTTTCGAATCAATTTTAGGAAAGATGGGATATCTTTTTGTAACATCAAACTAAAGAGTGCATGATAGCAATCGTTTGATCTGTATCAGTTCTTTCTAAGTAATACGTTTGACATTGCAGGATAAAACGTTTGCAAGAGAGGTTACAAAAACAAACATGTTGGCATCAGAGTTACATTTTATCATTCAATGAAAATACAAGATTGTTTTGCTGTTCTCCTTTCAATTTGTTACAGAGAAATTAGGTCATGGCATTGAAATGTTATAATACTATAATGGTACGAGGTGTAGTCCAGAGGTTCTAGAACGATTAAACTATTACACACAAAAACATACATTTAACACCTTATAAACCCATCCCCACTCAATTCAGTTTTTTTATGATGCTCAAGGAAAACATTGGAAAACATTGTGGACAATGAGGAGATTGCTTGTAACATGCAATTACTTCAAAGTCCACAGTATTTTCTACCCTAAGAGTCAAAGATTTCCCAAATTCAACCAACTTGCTATTATCGTCTGAAACGTCTTTTAATTTGGACCAGCCTAAGATTTTGTCGTGTGGTAATAGGTTGAAAAGAAAGTTAGTCGCGCCACAAATATTGCGTGTACGAGGGCGACCGTACTATTTCATGGTTAAAGTTGTTGTTGTTATCATTTCTAGTCTATAAATATCTTACACTGTTTTGCTGTATGATTCAACTTGAAGTCGTAAAACATAGTTTTGTTAAATTCGACTGTTCTTTCAAACGGTCTATGATGTACATGTATGACTTTTAAACTTATTCAGCAAATAATCTTTAAACCATGTCAGAAAAAGAAGAGCAATCTTTGGGTTTTTCATGGTTCAGTCCTGACACTTTCAATAACCTCCGAAATACTGTTACATTCTCATCTAAACTGATTTGTTACGATCATGTTTTGATCGCGACCGTACGCAAGTTCACATATCAACTGAACTAATTGAAAACTACATCCACTGCAAATTGCAATTTGATAACATATCCATTATCAGGTATGGAAACTAGTTCTTGAATTTTTTAAATAAAACAGGTCGTCGTTAGGCGAACAAAATGCCGTAAATACAGCTTTACTCAAGCTGTACTTACGACATTTTGCTCGCCCAACGACGAGTAGTCCTTTTCTTCTTTTTCATTTCGTGTACGGAAATGTTAGTCTGATTTACGAGGGCCTGGTTATCCCAATGCGCCTTCGGCAGAGTTACACGCACACTCTGCACACCCGGAATGGGTTATGTTTTGCTTGCAGCGAGGGTCGTAAAATAGGCTGTACATATCATAAACAAGAGAGAAATTAAAACATTTACCGTTTATATCAGGAACGTACAAGTTCAGGTAAAGGCAGTCCTCTGTCTGATTTTTCGTTTCTGATGCAATCCTCTTCCGGCGTTCTATAATTAGATCAGGGGCACTTCGGGGGAACACATTACTGATTTGGGGACACACGGGCTGAAATCTGTCCGCGTACACCTCACTTCTCGGACGTACAGCCGATTTTGGCTTCTCGAATCGGTAATTGTAAATGGTATATTCTACGTGTCCGAATTGTATACCCCTGTATTCCGTGACTTTACTAATTGGCTTTTGTGGAATAACCGTTTGAGTTTCAAAGCGGACTTCAATACCCCTAATCTTTGAATGTTTCAAATTCAAAGCTTTTCCTAGCGTCAACTTTTGAAGCAATGGTGTCCTATTAAGAGGCCATTCGTCCGCTTTTATTACATCCACAATTAAAATCACAATGAAAATAATTTCCATTTTATATGGTAGGCACATTTTCCACTTCATGTTACATCCAATTGTTCTTTTACACAGAGATTTTAAACTTATTCTAGTGCTTTGAAACTTTTTGTAATTACGCCTAACCTATAAAAATGAAATAGAGATTTTTTTCAATAAGAAGATCGATGCCCTTCCGTCATTTAGCCTTAACAAGCGACGCTTCATTGAATCTACTGGAAATCGCTGGAGAATTGTATTCCAAATACCATAAAACTGATCCATCGTCAAAAATGGACAGTGGTAAATCATCGTAAACAACAACGTTTGACACAAGCGGTGATTTCAGGTATAAATGCGTTTTGGACAGTTTTGATTAAAGGTGTCTAAATCGCATGATATACCGTTGAATACATTGATATTTCAATTCATGCTGCGCATGCTCTGTTGTCTCAAATATCTAGCTTAGCGCTCTGGCAAAACGTGTTTGGAGACATTCTCCGAGCAAAACAAAACGAAATTCTCTTGTGGATGACAGTAAAATTATAATTCCAACTGAACAACTTAACAAAAAAAAAAAAAGAAAAAAATAAATTGTAAAAGCCCTTAACCGGTTTCCAAGAGCAATTTTTCAGATTTTCCAATACATATTAACGTTATTCACCAAGCGAAGAAGTTCAAAGAGGCCAGAAATAAATAAATATATGTTTCATCTTCCTTTAAACATATCAAAGGTATTGCAGAAGATTTCTAGTTCTTAATAGCATCTCAGAAATAAAGAATCTAATAGACGAACAGTACGGCAATTGTAGACGAAGGCAAATACAATGTATCAAGTACATGTATTACACGGCCCGATACTAGAAGATAAAACAGATCTAAATCAAAAGGTCATATTTGAGTATCTGGCGTTGAAGCAAACATCCTATGGGATTAAGCATTAAAAAAAACATGAATGAATAATTCATCTTATTAGCAAACACATGTTTGCATCAGTGTAAATCCAATTAATAAAGCTTTCACACCTTTGTTAAATGCATTAGTAAATTATTACATATATCCGCAAGTTTTTTGCATCGTTTTCAGTAAATCTTATTCAGACATGGACGAATGCCATTTAAACATATGGATACATTGTATTTCATTAGTACGCTCTTCATTTTTTTTTTATTTTTGAATACAAACCTTTTACTGAATATCTTGATTTTAAATGTAGAAAGATGGGTCTTTCATTTCTTCAGAGTACTTTGATTTACACTAGCGTGATTCAACTTTGTTAAGTAAGAGTTTTAGTGATAATTTGCTTTTTACTACGGTTTCAACTATTTACTACACAATATTAGTTTTCCGTTTCGGTGTCAAAAAGCAAACTAGGGTCGAAAGAATAATTTAGCGATGGGGCGAAAAGTAAATAGCTAAAGATTGTTACAGTCTCAATTTTTCAACTACATGATACATGTATACAGCTAAATCCTGATACTAACAATAAAATATTTCATTGAAAAGAAGCAAATCTTTACAAATTATATTGACCCTGAACTAAATCTTATGACAGCAATTTGACTTTCTGTTATAATAAACGTTATGAGTGACCGCTCGATATTTGATTGACAGGATTAATCATTGGAAGGATTAAATGATTGGTTGATTAATTGATTGAATGGGGTTTAACGCCACTTTTAACAGCTATTCAGTCTTACCGCGGCGACTAGAGCACCTTGAAATGGATTCCTGGTATTTCTAACACCAGTACTACCACTACACCCTTTCCTAGCCTCTAGCTGATATCCCACTTAGGTTTACATTATCCATCCATTGGTGAGACAACCCTAACCCTAACCCTAGCCTCTTCGGGTTGTCATTAGATCACCTTGGTCTATCAAAAATCGGTTGACCAATCAAAATGATTCGTTTTGGCCGGAAGTGAATTGTGAAAATTCAACATTGACCAAAATTAATGTGAAGTTATTTTGTTGGTTTGGCTGAAGTTACGACAGTTATGTCGCCAACCAAATATTTTGAAATTTTCGTTACATGTTAATGGCGACGATTTTTTCAAAAATAACGCCGTTAGATATCAAAGTCGATCTTCATGCAGAAGCTCAGTCGGCGAGGCCATCGATCCGATATTTTGTCTCCTGTTTTAGAACAGTCCTCGTGTTTACTTGATTCTCGTGTTGACGTGGTGCACATTGCGATGCATTTCATAAGGAGAAAGCGTGACGTGATTTAGAGATATTACATAAAGTCAGTGTGAAGTTGGCATGCTAACGGCAGAGTCCGGGAGAGTTAATAACTACCTTCTGGTTTCGACTTGTAGATAATGGGGCGTTAATGAACTTCATCTATCGACTGAAATAATTTGTTGTACAGAGAACAATCTTTACATTCAGTGTTAATACCGCTTGTTCAACGTCTGCCTCTGTTTTATCTTAAAAGCTTAACTTATGATTCTTTTTTTACACATGCAATTTTACGGATCGCTGGCCACGCCCACTGACTCCGCTGGCCACGCCCACTAACTCCAACAGGTAGTTTCACCTCGATATTAAACGGCAATATTTTACAAATGTTTATGCCCAGCGACAGGAAACAAAAAGTACATTTGTTGGATTGGCGACATAAACGTTATATAAGCTGTAGTTACGACGTTTAAGTCGCCAAACCCAACAAAGAATTCTGTACACAAATATTGGCCAATATCGGAGTTAAAAGCTAACTTCCGGTCCAAATGAATTATTGGAATAGTCGATTGATTTTGTGATTGATTGTTACGATTCTTCAATTAGGGACCAATGACTTCAATGTTATAACCAGCTCAACTTATGACGTTTAGCTCGTCAATCAACCATTTTATTATCCCTTATGCTACTGGCCAAGAATTTTGCAAAATGATGCCGTTTGATATCTTAGTATAATTTCCTATCGAACTTCGTCAAATCAACGAAATGTTTCTCAATTTCAACCAATGTAGAAGTTTAAAGTTTACTTCCGATTTAATTTTTTAATTTCAATTAGTCTATCGATTGGTAGACGCTGTACGTTCATTTTCGGTTCCAAACGATGATGTTATCAATATACAGAATATTTCAAAACGTTAGCTGATGAGAATTTAATGAACAGAAGCTTATTTCTCGTAATAGCAAAAGGCAAGTATTATACACTTTCTGTTTCGGTATTATAGGATACAAGGTGGAAATAATTTTAGTCTTACATTCGAGACCAGTAATAAAGAAATACGAACTGTATTTTCAGCGAATCGATGCAGTTTTGTATTAAAGACGTAGTGATATATTTATGTTTCAATATTAGGTATAAACCATTAATCAAATGCTTGACAATGTGCCATGTTAATTATTTTTATTAGTATTTTAACAGTTTGTAAGAAAAGGTGTGTTAATGCTTATTAATGCAACATTGGAACATTTAGCATAAAGAAATAGAGCCTAAATTCACTTTATTTGTTCTAGGGAAAACAATCGGTGCAATTTTCATCAATTAGAAAATATAACAAAACAATAATTAATGTACAAGGTGTAGAAAAATGCGATAAAAGAAACAAACAAATATTTTTAACAATTATTTTATGCCCTTTCCTTGCCGCTCTTAAGTTGTGTATTAGAGTGTATCTGGTGCAGAGGTCACTATTTGGCGGATCGTAGCCGTCAATCAAATCACCCTTTTAGTCCGAAAATGAACTTTGAAGTCCGACCTTTACATTGGACATTTCTATTAGTTTGGTAGCTTAACAGATTGCCAGACGGCAAATTTTTAGACTAGTTGTATTTGAAAAAGGTTGCAGACTTCATTCTTAAGTTGGTGAAATTTAAGACTTTTTCACCATTCCGGATAGAAAAGATTGTGTAAAATGAAGAAATTGCTTGGTTCAAGCAGTTTCTTCATTTTACACAATTTTTTCGCGGATTTTTTTTGAGGGGCGTCAAAAAGCGTCATTGTATGGGAATGGGTAAAACGTTGTAACTAAAGCTTATACAAATTTATTCATGCCTCCATCTTCTGCCATGGCAGAGGTCAGTCGGCGAGACCAGCGATCCGTAAATTGTGAACCTGGGTTCAATCCCCAACGGCGGCACTCATCCTTTCCGACTATTTGCCTCCCACCAATGGGTCGATAATCGTAGACCTATGTGGGATAGCAGCTGGAGGCTAGGAAAGGATGTGATGGCGGTACTGGTGTGAGAAATACCAGGATTCCATTGTTAGGTGCTTCAGCCGCCGCGATATAACTGAAAGATTGTTGAAAGCGGCGTAAAACCCCTTTCAAACATACAAACAAACCAGTAATTATGAAATGTTGTTGCGTTAATCGACTCTTTGGATATTCTTAATGCAATAAAGAATATGATGAAAAATGTGCTTCACTGTAAGTAATGGACCATTTTACACCTACTATAAAGCCTTTTCTTTGTTGACCCCGACATGCTTAAATCTGTTTTTCATTAGGAAAAAGGGCTCGCCGGCAAACTCTGTAAAACAGTTACACGAAAAACAGTCGGAATATTTACAGGCCATATGGGGTTGGTATTTTAAAAATAAAATCAATAGAGGGTTTGAATGATCAATCTAGATAAGAGCGAAACGTTTCGATGCCGGTCAACAATGGGTTATGTGACTTTGGTCGATACCGTTCGACATTCCTTGGAGTTCTTATTTCGCTTGATTTGAACATGATTTCGTGGAATACAGACTTCCTTGATACACGCTCATTCCGCTTTTGATTGACAGATGAAGAAAAACAACATCTACACTTGAATTACTGCATAAATTACGCTGACAAGATGACCGAGGGACCAAGTTTAGAATAGGTAGCAGTAGGTCTAAGCCTCTCCCCTCGCCTCTCTCTCCCTTTCTCTCTCTCTCCCTCTCTCTGTCTGTCTGTCTCTCTCTCTCTCTCACGTGGGCAACTACAATACGCTTAAAGTTTTCGTTGAAATCCAACGTCAGTCCCAGTTGCTAAGTTGGTACAAGACACGACATCCAACCTCGATATCGCGGGTTCGATCTCAGAGCTGCCCCAACTCGCAAACAAACTAATTGTCTTTCGCACGAGACGTTAAACTGAAACCCTGTATGATTGTGATATACGTTGAGCACGTTAACGAACCAGGAGCTATCAGCAGTTTTGTCCTGTATTAATATACTATCCCTAGCCGCCGTCATAGTGCAGTGGGTAGCGCGTCAGACTCCTAATCTTCAGTCATGGGATGTCATTGGTTCGATCCCCGGCGGTGGCACATATTTTCCCCACATTTGTCTCTCACCAATGGGTGGATAATCGGGGATAGCAGCTGGAGGCTATGAAAGGATGAAGTGGTAGTACTGGTGAGAGAATTACCAGGAATCTATCGTTAGGTGATCCAGCCGCCGCGATATGACTGAAATACTGTTAAAAGTGGCGTTAAATCCCATTCAATCAATCTATCAATCTTGCACTATCCCCGTTAACAACTAACCGTCTTCTAGAGGCGTCCCTCATATGGTCATGGGTTACGAAATATTCACACTCTCGCGATCGAACTTAAGTGCTACTACAAAGGTAACTCTGGCTGGCAAACAATTGACTTAAACAGCTAAAGTGTTTTGACCGTATGAACAGGAGCTACCGCGCGACATTTCCAACCATTTTACAAGAGCGTGAAGTGCAGATACAGAGCAGCCTGGACAACCACCCAGGGCGTTTCGACTATTCGCTGATAACACAAACAAATATAGAGACAGTATCTATCTACAAAACGCATAGTGAAGACTCCGATCAGACTGTGCGAATGCAAAGGCTGATCTGAGCCTTTACTAAGCGCACTTGTATAATTGTTGGAAGTATCACTCACGGATTCAAATTTTATTACTAATAGGTTATTGTTACTCTATGTACAGGTGGCAGTCACAAAGGCTCGGGGGAGATCAAACGTGTATTTTGGTGGAGAGTAAAAGTGTTTGAGAAAGAAAATCCGAGCAAAGTCTTCAGGCAGAGCCCCTTTTCAAGCTTCTAAATTTGACAAACTTTATGATTTCCCGTTTTAGGCCACTTGAAGATTCTTTATTAACAGTATTAAAGAAGGTTAGGTTAAAGCTAATTAACGTTAGTCAAATTTACTTCATACTGAAAGGTTCCATGGCTCTCTAAGAGACTCAATCCCTGATCATTTGAAAACCCTGAAATCTTGGTATTTTTTTTTCAAACCGATCTATCAATGATTTCAATAAAGTTTATAAGCGCGTTTTGTAAAGATTTGCCGAATAGAAAACGAAAATGAATTTCAAAAGTGTTTTATGTTGCCAATTTAAAATAATTTGATATATATTTTCGTTTTATTGTTCAGCAACACTTTACACATTGAGCTGTAACCTCTTCTGTAATCATTGTTAGGGGCATATACGGTAACCAATTTTAACGAAGATTTCAGGGTTCCTTTTGGTAAGAATGTTTGACCCTGCGAGAGCAGTACAACATTTAAGGTTAATAAAATTTACTTCACACTAAAGGTCCACTTATAAAAGCCGGTTTAGAAGTTCCTTAATTTTGTCTCATTTCGACCCAATCTAAATGTAATATTCCTTTCGTCTGGTATGGAGTTAATCATTCCGTTATTTCTGTTATTATCTAAGAATTTGACAGACGAATATTCATAACCAATATAAAGTTTCAAGCGCTGACTGTATAACAGTTTTCACAATATCTGTATTATAAATAAATCAATAAATAAGTCCAGACGATATCACGACTATTCCACTTTTGATATATAACTGCTCGCTATAGATGTAAAAGTTAGAGTAATTTGTACATCTATAGTAAATATTTATTTCACCAAAAAAGACTAAGGAAAAATCCAAATGGTTGGCGACCTAAGGTGTAGTTACGACGTTTAAGTCGCCAAACAAGTTTAACAATAATGTCGGTAAATGTTGGAGTTCAAACTTCACCTCCACTCTATATTAATTATTTGATAGGTCGATTGATCCTTCGATTGACAGCCGCCATCGGTCGGTCGATCAGTGCGAGACATTTCCAAATAGTCCATATGTAAGCCAAGTATAAACTCAGATTAGCTTGCACATCCGCATAGTCTGTGCTCTAAAGATAGATACTGAATCAAGGCATCTTTAGGGGATCAGGGCCTGTACTAAATGTCCACAGTGGCTGCCCAGAACGCTCAGTCTCCGAACTTCAGGCACATGTGAAATTGTTTAAAATTGCTCGCACATACTTGCAAATACTTATATTCAACTTTATGAGAATCAGCCAAATCTGAAATCGTTTCGATACAGTCCTCGCTGACTGACACGAGTCGACACTTTTCGCCAATCCCAGTTGGTCTTTTAAAAAAACGGATCATTTTCATGGTATATGGTGGAAAGAGGTGCCCGTGAGTTAGGACTTTATAGAGTTGATAGGATAGGTAAAGATAACTTGTATTGGTTGGTTCTTACTTTGCTTTTCTGATATGAACTCGTGCATTGTACTTCCAAAACATTATATAATTTAATTTTTAGTTTCGTCCATAAAAAAAAAAAAAAAAAAAAAAACGTTCTGATTGGCCTAAAAAAATGTTCATACATGAACGAACAAAATTGTGAGAACACAGCTATTTCGTATGCTTCCGCACGAAATAGTTCATTAAATATTGTATCAAAATCTGTAAAATATTTGTTTGGTTTTTTTTCGCTTGATGTAAATGATTATGAAAAATGAAGAGAATCGTTTTTTGTTTTCATGAAGGTATGGGGCGAAAAACTAATCTAACTCACGGATTCATACATAAGTGAGATAAGTCTTCGTTTCATTCCTCCATGAAAACAAAAATAGTCCCTTCATCTCATAAGTAATTCAGCGTTGCATTACCTTGTAGTTATGATGTTTCCAATGAAGACTTCACATTACATAGCGATAAAGAGAAATCTGTAGACATATTTACATACACAAGTATATATATATAAATTCGTATTTTTAGTATCTGTACATATTTTAGTAAAAAGGTCATCATTTCTGAAACAGCTATTTCAAATTTATTTTAAAAGGTAGATTTTTATGTTTGGCGATACAATCTAGAATACTACCGATTTGTAGTTAGTTTAAGATAGTTGTTAGTTTTAATGATATCAATACTTTGCAATAGCCATGTACTTGAGAAGAAACGTAATATTATGGTCAATCCAAAATAGCTCTTTTCTTCCTTTTTGTTTAGTAAAAGAAATTATTTACAGAAAAAGTATTTTTGATTCTAAATAAGTCAGCTTACTTCTGTTTGATTCATTAAATGCAATACCTTAGTAAATTAAAGTCCCTCTTTTTTTACTATTTCTTTATCATAAATCATATACTGAAATTCTGTCGAAGTTAACCGGAACTCACCGCGGATTCTCTAAAATACCTATAAAACGCAGGATTGCTGTTTCAAATACGTCTGATATTTTTGTTATATACCCAACGGGGATGAAAGGAAAACGATTCGAAAATCTTTCATACCAACAATAAACAAAAGATCACACAAAGATACGTTTTCCCAATAAATATCTAAACTCCAACTGTGCACTGCGGCTTTAACACCAAATTAATCCGTAATAAATATCAAAACACCGAACGACGCAAACATCAGACTTATTCCGTATAAATATTCCTCAAATATACTATGTAATATCCAAACTTAAAAGCGAATGTATTCCTGTGGCGAACGATTAAAATCGCATTGTTTCCTCGTAAAAAGCCCCACCGTAATCTTTACTATCTATCCCCATACGAAGCACTAACGGTGAATGATTATCAAATGAGAGCGGCAAAGAGACAAGAGTATTTCCAGAGATATAAACTCTGTTCGCCAGTTCTAGGCACTGGTTTCCAGTAAATAACACAATTATAAAAACTCCAGATCTTGATAATCGCCCATGTTCAGTGAAGAGCGTAACACATATTGTTTCCATACAGTCGCGGTTCCTACTTTCATTCTCACTAAGATGTTCCTGTAATATTGGACTCTCCAGAACAGAGGACAGTACGGTAACTGTATAAAGTGACTGTCGTGTACCCTATCGCCCTTGGTTCCCAATAGATCATACAATAGAAATTGCATTTGTGCCCCGCCAAGGCAAGAGATGCATCCTTGAAGTGGAATACTTTATGCCGAAATATGCAGTGAATAAAATATAACTTTTTTCAGAATTTTGGCATATTTTCGTATCAAATTCGTGTCAATGGCTGATCGTGAATGTCAATTCAAAAATGGATTGGTCAATTAAATCGTTTGTCTATACCGGAATTGACCTTTAAACTCTGACATTTATGTCAACTATCTTTGTTGGCCCGGCGATTTAAACGTCGTAACTACACCATATTCAAGCTGTAGTTACGACGTTTAGTTCGCAAATCAACGGGAAAAAAATCTGTCTGCACTTTTTATGTCTCACTCAATACATTTTACGAAAAAAAAAGAATCGTCGAACTACAGTATTGGAGTTCAGTAATCGAGGCTACCTATCAAGCAATATTGGATCAAGCAATTTCTTCATTATCCACAATGTTTTCTATCCAAAAAGATGAAAATATTTAAAATTCCACCAACTTGAAATTGTCGTCTGCAGCTCCTTTCAATTTGGACCGGTCTAAAATTCCACTATGTTGGAATGGGTTAATAATGACCGTGCGTGGCTCAAGCGTTAGGGCGTGGTACTCGTAATCTGAGACAATTAAGCAAAAAAATCAATGCCCAAACATATTACTAGTGATACCGAGGAACATATGGATAAAGAGACTTGAACAGGTTGAGAAAAGGATTCGTGTTTTTATTGTTTTTTTTTTTTTTTTTTTTTTTGTGTTATTGTTGTTGTTTTACAAGAGAGAAAGGTCTTAACAAAATTTAAATTCAACAAATAAGTATTCCGTCGCTCCATAAATGCTAACAACGACTTATCCCATAGGAAATGACGTAATCAATCCCTGTCGTTGACGTCATATGATGTGATGGTACAAGAATATTTTCTAGTCATTTTAAAGCTCTTTGTTCTCAGACGTTTGGAACAAAATGAAAGCCAATGTTCCATGCATGAGCGTCAACTGGTGAAGCGGTGGTTAACCAAATCATTAGTTATATACTTATAGATACTTTATTTACTTTATAGTACTAAAAGTTACCTCCTAGATGCCCCCAATTGCTTTTTTATGGGGTTAATTATTTCTATATGGTTTTATATAGTTTTATATGTATAGTTTTTTTATATACCTATAAATGATATAAATTGAAATTTGGCTATCTAATACAACTCGACAGAAAAAAAATCCGTATTCGGCGTGTACCAAAAACCGTATTTGTCGAGTACCGTTAAACAAATACTACTTTTTGTGTATTGACGTTCGGCTTTTTTCGGAAAGTTTGTTATTTCTTAATAAACTAAGAGAATTTTCTTTATCTCATGTCCTAAAGGTATATAATAAAAGGAATATAATAACAGTGTGCTCTTCTATTTGTTTTTATCGTGTTCTCGAAACGTGTGTAGGTATTTATTATTGGATTCGACCTTCGGTCCCATCAAATAAAAAATACCTACACGCGATTCTCGAACACGATAACAACAAATAGAAAAACACACTGTCGTAATATTCCCTCTTTATCGTTTATAGTTATTTAGTTTTATAGTTATCTCGCGAACACCTAAAATAACTTTCCTTGGTAAGATTTATTAATTCATAAAATACTCTATCAAATAAGAAGAATAGAGTCATAATGAAAATATTTGACAGAAGAGATGCGACTTAAATCCATTACGCTATTTTCAATCAAATATTTTGACTAAGAAATAAAGCGTTCGCAAATATTGTGAGTAAAGGAAAATTTGCTTGTTATAAGCAACTTCTTATTTTCTCACATTATTTTCCTGTCTTATTTTGCAAAATTTTTCTATTTATGCCAACTTTGATTTTCTTCTGCTACGTCTTTGAATATGGACCAGTCCAAGAATTTGCAGTTGTGAATCGAATAAAAATACTACACTTTTCCTACATTGCGTTACTGTGATAAGGCGATTCCTTCGATGGGATGCCGAAATACCACAACCTCGTGTTGAATAGAGCTAAATTTTACATTATTCAAGCCAACGACGAGAAAATGTTTAGAATAAAACTTTCATAACTTTGTAAGTGTTGGACTTAAATGAATGTTACCAATATATCGAATACACCTCTTATATTTACATGTAACTAGGAACAAGCAGTAAGTTGTAAGGATTTTCGAAAAAAATAAGGCAAGATCTGTTTTCAGGGGGAATTGGGCCCGGCGTATATTTGGTCTAGTGCGTAAAAATTGACAAACAATTATACGATTAATTTGGTCTACCGGTCAAACGAATAAATAGTTAATTATGTAAAGACATCCACAACGGGGGCAACAATTTGCTGAACACTGATGCAGAAAATGGGAACATTTAGGTGGACTATTTTTTATTATCGCTTGTGGATCCCTGCATACAAGTACGGGAGAATACAAGAAAAAAAGGAAAAGCAACCCTTCAGCAAAACAAATTTCACTATACACATATTGACTCACTTCAGTTTTAGTCTAAAATGAACATTTTTTCCTGAAAATAATTCTGAAACCTTGCAAGACAACTATGCACGTCTGTCATTATAGTATTTAATACATAACCAGACGACAAATTTTATATCTGCTTACATGCAAATGAACTGAGAATGACAGTTTAAGTAGGCTGGAGTTTCAAATCTTGTCTTCTGGGGTAGGGGTAGGAAACATTGTGGATAATAAGGAAGTTGCTTCTAAAAAGCATTTTCTTCAAGTTCCAAAATCTTTTCAAGAACCGTTTTTCTTTGAGGCGTCCATAACCGGGATTGTGTAGGAATAAGTTAAGCAAATTATGGCTGAACAGAACAGAACAGAACTTTTAATTTAAGCATAAATAGCTCATCATTGACATAGATATATAAAATACGTTGAAATGACATATGATGAATAATAATCAAAGTACTGAAAAGTACTGTAAGCTAGCAAAGCATTGTTTTGTTTAGGAATCTTCTTTGTCAAACGTTATCATGATAAAGAAAAGGCTGAGGTTAAAGTAACCAAGGAGTTAACCCATTCCATTACAATCCCTACTTTTTACTCCCCTCAAGACAATGGTTGTGGAAAACAATGAAGAAAATGAAGAAATTGCTTGTAACAAGCAATTTCTTCATTTTCCACATTATTTACTACCTATAGTGATGAATATTTTAGAACTTTCAACAATTCAAAATTGTCATCTGCAACTTCTTTGAATACTCTGATCAGAGACATTTTGAACAAGATGTGCTCAAGTGAGCTAAAAATACCCAGGAGATGAATTTGCATGCAGAGTTTGCATTATTCCTGAAATACATAAGAACTACTTTTTATGGCGTAGGCATGTGACGGATTAAGTGGTTAAGCCTCCAGTGGCAGTTTAAAATTCGTTGAACTTTGAGACGACTCCGAAATTTGTCTGTTAACTTATGCCATCAAAGCTGATGCTTTGCTAGCTAAAAGCAATGCTTTATCCGTATGTAAAGGCTTAACCTCGGTAACACTGTTATATAATGTTTTGTATGTTTAGATAAAGGAGACCAAATAAAACTTTTTCCAGTCGATTAAAGGCTTAAATACAAAATGACAACAGTTTACATAAAGCAGCGTTGGCAACCTGACCGTCGATTTAGTACCCATTCAAACAATAGTCACCTACATCTACAAACTACAATCGATTGTCTCGTCTTAAAGTGTGATGGGCGGATGGCAGTTTTAGTTTTTGTTTCCAGACGATGTCGATATGATTTATGGCAAGGTTGATAGCCCTCATGCCACTACTCGCTCCTTCTGTCAAAGATTGGATGGTGCATTTGTGTACGTAAGAAAATATTGTGTATTATAAATTACTTATCTGTTGTATGATGACACCAAACCGTGGGTGGAGCCAGGTGAGGGCGTTGAAGCCCAGACCTTTTCTCAAATTCTAGAAAGAAAGAGACATGCGAAAATGACATAAAGAAATGGAAAGATGAAAAAAAAAAAACAGACAACAAACATCCAAACGAAATAAGTTGATGTTTTTTTTTAAGAAAGAAATGAAATGAAACAAGAAAGCGCGAAAAAGAACGAGAAAAGAAAGAAGGTTTAAAAAAACAAAAATGATTTTACATGATCAATTTAAGTAAAGGACAGACATATCATTCGATAATAGCATTCGTATAAAGAAAACATAGTAGAGAAAGGGCAATTTATCTCTTCTTTTTATAATATCATCAACGGAATCTATAATGATCGCCAAACATAAAGATTGAAGTAGCTATGCCAATGTAAAAAATGCTAATATATGTGTATGTATATGCAGGTGTTCATACTTCCATTAGAGAGAGTTGTGTTTCCTTGGTCTATAGCATCCCGTGATTTTTTGTAGCTTGTTTACGGGCCCATGTAAGCCGCCATCGAACATCAAATCGAGATGTATCAACGTACTGGATGGAAGGGTAGTCTTTTAAACTCATTGTTAACCATTCTTAAGCAGGTTAGATTGGGTTCTCGCCCATAAACGGTTACACTCCTGTCCGTTTTTGCCTCATTAAATAAAGAGCAAAAAGGGCCCACTTTCACAATCTGTAGCTCCTCCAAAAAGTTTCGTTTGGCCTTAAATTTTAGTCCGTCTGAAAGAGCAGTCTTTGATCTTGAATTACAGGCCAGGAAAATGGTATCATTAGGGATAAAGTTTTTCGCAAATCTTCATTCTGCACATCAACCCATGAAATTGTTCAGGCTCGGAAGTGAAAGTCTTGTAGGGTACCACCTTCAAATGTCAGTTTCTACAAGGAAATAGTTCCCTGATTAAAGCTTTGAATCACATGCATGACATGCAGCAGTGATCTCTCACTCTGCAGAACCTAACATCAAGCAACTTGCTGTTGATTAAAAGTTGAAACAGCATGACAAAAGGAGGAGATCAAATTTTCTTAATGGACTACTTTAGGGTACAACCACCCGGAAGTAATTCCGGAGTGGAGTTGACCCTATATAAGACATTTTTTTCTTTTGATTTTGACAAAACTGCAATTAGTCTATGCATATGCTAATTGCAACAATCCCTATTTCTATTTTTTTCAAATATATGGCTTAGGAGTGAAATGACAGAAGAATTTGTACAAGGCCCCTTTTGCTAAAATTATCCCAAAAATGGGACAGTTTTGGTCTTCTTCTTATGGTCAACAGAAATAGTCATAACTTTTGTAATAACGGATTAATTTTCATGAAATAAAAGGTGACCTATAGAAAAATGACACTCTCTTCAAATCTAACCCTTTACAAGATGACTTTGTCAAAAATTGCTTTTGAAATGTACAAAATTGACCCAAAAAATGCAATTTAAATTTTAAACCAAGTTAAATCATCTTTAAAAAAAGTATCAAAAATACACACAAAATCTTTTAAATTGGTGTTTGTAACAAATTTGGTATGTTTACAATAAGTCTAAGTAAAAAAACACACAGAAAAAGGTAAATAGGCTTAACAGGACAGTGTTCAAAAAGGGTACCCCATACACTAAAATATCAGAAATGGCCTTGGCACCTTCAAATTAATATAGCTGCAGTGTATTTTTGTTAACCCATTACCAGATGGCAAAATTTTAAACTGGTCCAAATTGAAAGGACTAACAGACGACAATTTAAAGCGTATGAAATTTTTTAAAAAAGTAAGTCTCTGGGTAGAAAACATTGTGGAAAGTGAAGAAATTGCTTGTAACAAGCAATTTCTTCATTTTCAACAATGTTTTTAAATTCAAAAATCTAGAGCTCATGAAATATTATATTTTTTCAACCTTCTAGGTCAAGGAAACATTGTGGAAACTAAAGAAATTGCTTGTTACAAGCAATTTCTTCATTTTCAACTACATGTATGTTTTCCTAATTGTTTTCCTTCGGGGCATCCGAAAGCGTCATTGTGCAGGAATGGGTTAAAGACATTAGATTTTCTGAAATGTTCACTCTTTTGCTTGTTGTTGTTGTTGTTATGATTTAAGTTAAGAAGTTGCTGAATCCAACACTGGACCATTGATGATGAAACAATGAAAAGGGGCTCTTTACAGGGTATACCTAAATAGGGTTAGGATTTAGAAGCTTATCAACTTAATTTCAAGAGTGTCATAGGCAGGCAGCCAATCCAATCAATGCCTTTCTGATCATGTGACTGAGAGGGTGACATTGGCAGGGTAGGTATAAAAGAGGATGAAAATGCCTCTCTTGACCAAAATTAGTTACTCATTCATTATCTGCACATGACAAGAAAATGTTGAATTCACCCTGGTCAAACGGGAAAGACTTAGAAGAGTTTCAGCAAACTGCTTTTACAAAAAAGGGAATACATTTCAGCTACTGAAAAGAAGGAAGCACCCAGGACATTCACAAGAAACGGATGAAAGGGCCAATATCATTTTTGCTGCAGACCACAATGTTTCGAAAGAAAATAGCTATAACCTATGACCACACGTATGGCCACACAAAGTCGCAGCTTGGAATGCGAGACTTTTACAACTCCCTCTCAAAGAATGGAACGTGACAAGACACGCCGACCCAAACCATTTATCCGTTTGCCAAGAACGAAAAGAATGTAACGTTCACTTCAGTGAAAGAATGTTTCCATTCAATACAAAGCATTAGACGGACTGAACATGGGAAGATGTGATATGATACAAGAATGCAATGTAACACTGTCATTGCAGAAATAGCAAGAAGGGGGCAGGATGACATATCCAAAACGTTGAAGGACTTGCGCTTAATAAGAGCCTAAACCGTGGAATCTTACGCTGTAAATTGTAGTAACTGTGCAACTAATTCTCTTCTATGTGATTGGAGTTTCTGCTTTGATGCCTATTCAAAATTGCTCAGCCCTGCCAACATAACATATCTCTGAATGACTAAGAATGATGTAGGCATTGTTAGAGGTGATCTTGCAGATGAGACTCAGTGAAGGTGCAATTTACAGTGTGAGTTCCAGGGCATCCGCACAAAAGTGTGAAGCATTTAACAGCGCAGCACCAGCTACTCTAAGCAAAAGAGTAAGCTTCAGCCGGACCTTCAAAAGAAGGCTTTCGGCCCAAAATTTGCATTCAAACGATGCTTTCGACAAAGCGGTCAAAAAGAAAATATGAAAAATAACAGGAACAGGGCTTGGAGTTTGGGTAAAAAGCATCTTAAACAGATTTCAGTACGCCAAATGAAGACCAAGAAATACAGAAAAACTGACTGGTACAGATAGAAGCGTCTTAGAAGAAGAGCTGTCATGGAATTTCAATATCATGAGGCTAGGAAAAACAGAAATGAAACAGGGTATATGGGCAATGATGACATACATAATTATGCACAGATTGTGAACTAGAGGCGAAAGGACAACAGATAGAGATTTAGTAAACAAAAAACAAGATGGGATGAGAGATGACAGCAATTTCTGTCTGGTGGAAAGCAACACCACTGATGAGGCTTGATGCTAGCTGAAACAGAGTAAATACTGATGAAGCGCAATGTTAGCCCAAGGCTGGCCGTCTAGTGGTGAATTGTTGTCATTTGAAGTACTATCCAGGGGTAACAAGAGGTGCAGACGAGCTTTTATGACAACATTGGCCAAAATTGATGCATTCTGGGGGATCAGAGTATTGCAAATAGGGTGAAAACTGAAATTTAAATGTTTTTTCAAAAATTTAAATTAAAATTTCACTTACCATAAAAGAATTTTATTAAAATCCAATTCTACACTATCTATTCTATTCATGTTCAAAATTTGAAAAGAAAATTCACAAAAAATACGGCCAATATCACTGTTTTTGTATAACCCCACCTGCTTCATATAGGTTACACTCCTGTCCGTTTTTGCCGTAATTTTAGTCCGTCTTAAAGAGCAGTCTTTGATCTTGAATTACAGGCCAGGAAAATGGTATCATTAGGGATAAAGTTTTTCGCAAATCTTCATTCTGCACATCAACCCATGAAATTGTTCAGGCTCGGAAGTGAAAGTCTTGTAGGGTACCACCTTCAAATGTCAGTTTCTACAAGGAAATAGTTCCCTGATTAAAGCTTTGAATCACATGCATGACATGCAGCAGTGATCTCTCACTCTGCAGAACCTAACATCAAGCAACTTGCTGTTGATTAAAAGTTGAAACAGCATGACAAAAGGAGGAGATCAAATTTTCTTAATGGACTACTTTAGGGTACAACCACCCGGAAGTAATTCCGGAGTGGAGTTGACCCAAACACGTTCCGGTGGAGGAGGGACTTTAAACTATAGCCTCTAAATCACTAGTCAAGCACCTTTACCACTGAGTCATCGAGGCAGTAGGTGCCTGTACAATGTATTTCTCTCATTCTCTCACATAAATTGACCAATTGCGATGGCATTCAAATAATCAGGCGACCAATGAAATTATTTGTTTAGATTGGAAGTTCAGTTTGAACTCCGATATTGGCGGTCATTTTGTGAATTATTTTGTTGATTTGGCACCAATTAGCTATACTACTTTTTGTTACATGCTACTGGCCATATATTTTGAAATATAAGCCGGTTTAAATTCAAAGCGGGACTTCTTGTCGGAGTCAATGGGTTGGGCTAACGAAGTAATTGGGCGGGGTCAGCGATTGGTCAAGGAAGACCACTGCAGTTTGACTGCACAGCTTTAGTGCCATCGAACAAGGTTATGGATAATTCAGTTTAACAAAGTGGAAAGAGCTCTTTGGTTGATAGTCCGCATGGGTTCAAATCACGCCAATGACCGGCCATTTTTCCACCATGTATTTGCTACGAAGCTGTTTATTCGTAAGATTGTGGCTCGTCTGGGAATACACATAGACCTATTAACCCATTACTAGGCGTCACAATTTTAGAATAGTACAAATTAAAGTAGTTGCAGACGACAATTTAAATTTTATGAAAATTTAGATTTTTTCAACTGTCTTTTGAGAAATCCTCGTGCAAAACGATGAATTGGCCAATCGTTGGACCAGCCCATTGACTCTCTATGCCCTATCCATTAACTCCAACAGGAAGCTCCGCTTCGATTTTTTAACGGCGATTGTTTCGCAAAATTTATGACCAGTATCATGTAACAAAAAAGTAAAATGGTTAGTTGGCGACCTTAACGTCGTAACTCAGCTTGAACAAGCTGTAGTTAAGACGTTTGTGCCACCAAACAAATAAAAAAAAGGTTAACAAGAATGACGGCCAATGTCGGAGTTGAAAGCTCAGGTCTGAATGAATTAAGTGATTGGTGGGTTTATTCCTTGATTTAGAGCCGCGATTAGCCAATTCTGTGACAATTGTTACAACATCTTGATGTATAGTTTATAATGCTTTTCATAGGCCGTGAGAACCTACACCCAATTGATGAATCTGGTCATACCTGCCGACCTCCGACTGACCGAAAGAGATATAAAACAATGTTTGTTAATATATATAAAAATGACATAAAACAAAAACAAAACCGTTGATTGACGTGCTAAACGCCGTAACTTCAGCTTCTATAAGTAGAACTTACGACGTTTAATTCAACAAATCAACACATATGTTGACAGAAGTACCGGAGCTCAATATATCACTTCCACTCGGAATGGATAATTTGATTGGTCAATCGGATTTTTTACTAGCACTGGAAATGTGTCAATTGACCAATCGTTGGCCCCGCCCACTCTTTTGACCACGCCCACTGACTCCAACAGGAAGCCTCTTTTCGATTTTAATCGGCGTTATTTTGGAAAATTTACGGTAAGTAGCATGTAACAGAAATGTAGCATGGTTGATTGACGACCCAAACGTCGTAACTACAGCTTGAATAAGCTGTAGTTACGACGTTTAAGTCGCCAAGCAAAAAAAATGTTTCACACAAATTGCGTAGTTTAAGTCTCGGGCTGAATGAGTGATTGGTCAAGTATACATATGGTGATACTAAGTTGACGGTGTTATCCATCGAGCATGTTAACACTTTCCCAAACGACAAGATTTAAGACTGGTCCAAACTGAAAGAAGCTGCAGACGACAATTTCAAGTTAATGGAATTTTAGAGATTTTCGTCTTTTTGGATATAAAATGTTGGAGATAATCAAGAAATTGCTTGATATAAGCAATTACTTCATTTTCCACAATGTTTTCTATTTTTATCTTGTGAGCGTAAAAATGAGGCATTGTGTGGGAATGGATTAATGAACCAGGCGGGAATTTCAGCAGTTTAGTCCTGTATCTTTGCACTATCCTCGATAAAAATTATTTGTCTTCGGGGGGGGGCATCGCTTATATGGATAAGTGTTACGGGAATATATATTCATAAGTGTTTGTTATATTTCAACGAAAGAATGAAAATCACATTAACAAGTAATTATGATCACTTCATGGTCCCAAGGCTACTTTAAACTCTATGAAGCATTGGAAGAAGATGTCGATATATTTTAAGCAGACTTGATCATCTAGGGGCTCTCCATGAACATAAATATGTGCATTAACACTAGAACATATCTCCCTGGATTGTCATTTCTCTATCTCTATATTGGAAAAATGTTAGAAATCCTGATTTCCTAGTGAACAATTATTGTCAATCATTCCTGCTCGTCGAAATAAACGACTTATCGCCTTTTACTTCTCGTATGATTTTAATCTTAGTGAAGTTGATTGAATCAAGGGGGGAAATAACGTGAACGACATTAGCGTTGAGCGGCTTTTTGACTGATTCCCGGCAACTTCATCAAGGTATTTAAGGTACATACTTTTTTAGTCTAGCCACATATCATATCATATGCGCTATTGTCTCAAGCATTTAACTGATACCCAGCTTTTCCCTTTCTGATAGCTGTACACAGAAAACACTTCGTGAATATTTTCGAAGTGACGAAATTTTTTGTTGGGTGTTTAGCACCTTGCATCAAATTTACGGCTATATTTCTTAGCGAACAGAAAGGTAAATGTTGGGTATCAATGGAAACCTTAGACAGTAGCGTATATGATAGGATATATGTTGGTGGCTGGGCTGAAAAGATAACGTAGCTTGAAAACATAGCTTGGTGAAGTTTGAAACTTGCCGGCGAAGCGGTCAAAATGACACCATCTTTTCGTGTTCAATATCAATGTCGGTCACGTGACCCCCCCCCCCTTGGACCGTGATATTAGAACACGCCTTAACCCTTTTCCGTTCATTCCCTGCTTTTACGTCCCTGTGAATTTATGATTTAGAAAATATTGTAGAAGAAAAATAAATTGCTTGTCACAAGCAATTTCTTCTTTTTCTACAATATATTTTACCATACTAAATGGTTATGCAATTTTTAAAAGTATAAAATATCGAATTTCAATTTTGGTCTGAAAAACCTTTGAATTTGGACGGGTAATTTTTTTTTTGCAAAACAGGAAAGCAATGTTCCACAAGAATAGTAATAACTTGCTTGAGCTCAACCAACTTTTCCTATTCATAATCTCAGGCGTGCTGAATCCGGAATATTCCTGGTTTGACAGGAGGTATAGACAAATAACAGCTTGCACATATATGATATCTGGTCTTTTGATATTTCTGTTCGTTGCAATAAGCGATTTTTCGCCTATACCACGATGTTTGGAATCTTGATTGTATTTGATATTAGGAAACGCCCTAAAACGCCCTAAAGAACGATGTGTAAGAATAAAGCAGAATCTTGAATTAGCTCAATATATATTTTCCTATTTATCATCTTAACCGTTGTCATGCTGAATCAGGAATATTTCTGTTGTTATAGGAGGTTTAGACGAAAATCAGCCTGTATATATGTGCGATCTGATCTTAGTCTACATATTCTGTAAGTAAGATTTGTTTTATAACATAAATTTTCGAATTATATTTTTCAGTTTTTAAAACATTGTTATTTCTTCCATTTTGTTAGTCAAAGAGATTGTTTATTCTGGAGATTGATAAAATTAGACCTGTTATAATTTTTACGTAGGCACATTTGGAAGCAAAACATAAGTCTAATAACCAAACTCAAAATCGCTCTTTAAAATACCCCCAAAACAGATGGAGATGTATGCGATCTTTTTCTTAGTGAACCAGAAGTGCCGATTACTGCAGATAGTTATAAACAGTCTAGAGTATCAAGTTGCTTACCGACACCGCCTATTGTGACGGTAAACCGTTACAGTTTAACTATTTCAAATGAATGAATGGTTACCTACCCCCTTTCCCGTTTTCAGAAATTTTAGACTGGTCCAAATTCAAAGGTTTTGCAGAAGGCATTTTAAAGTCAAATTTATCTGAAAAACAATCATTCAGTAGGGAAGAAAAGATTGTGGAAAAAGAAGAAATTGCTTGTGACAAGCAATTTCTTCTTTTTACACATTGTTTTCTCAAGTATGAAATCACAGGGACGTGAAAACCAGGGACTAAACAGGAAAAGGTTCAAAGGTTATCACGGTTTTACCAAGTATCTAACTAACGCTACCTCAGACGCAGTGGCAAGCAATCCGTCAATTAATCCACAATCATATGTTCCTATATAATCTCAAGTGGCAAACGTCATCCCAAAAGGGACAATCCGATATTCCACATAAAATATATATATGAGCCCGTTGGTAGCATCTCCAACCATTACATATGTGACAGAACAGCACACATTTCTCGGCAGCCACTCAAGTCATGTAGAATATATCGTCGGTGTCGTTCTAAAACCCCATAACTACATCTTGAATCAAGCTGTAGTTACGAGGTTTTAGAACGACGTAGACGAAATACTAATTAGGATGTTTAGAAAGGGTTAAAATTAAACCAGGCTAAGCGAAATGATTAGTTATTTTCTGAATTCTTACCTTTCTACATATTTTTTTTAAAGTGACTTATTCTTGAACTCCGCTGTCTCTTTTTCAGGTATTTGATATACGGAACATCAGGAAGGGCCCTTTTCTCGTGACGGGTCACATATTCCTTGTTTGATTTTTCCATTTCTGCCAAACCTTTAATTTTGACAAGTAACAATAAAGTTGAGACTCAAGTGCAAAATATGTCCATCATGGATTAGTCTGGGAAAGCTGGTCGGGGTCAAAATAGTTCGCTCTAGACAAGATTTTGTTTCTGAATAGCTATACTTGCCCAATCTCAGCTGTCAATCAATGAATATATTGACCAGTCAAATCATTCATTCTGCTAAGAATTGTAATTTGAACTCCGACATTGGCCGCAATTTGTGTGAAACATTTTTTGTTGGTTTCGGGACTTAAATATCGTAACTACAGCTTATTCAAGCTGTAGTTACGACGTTTAGGTCACCAACCAACTATGCTACTTTTTATACATGCTCCTGGCCATATATATATTTTTTTTCTCAAAATTTTACGCCGTTTAAAATCGAAACTTCCTGTTGGTGTCAGTGGGCGTGGCCAAAAGAGTAAGTGGGAGTGGCCAGCAATTGGTCAATTGACGTTTCGCTCTCTGGACGCCAACAGGAATGTCCACTTATATATCAGTATGACCAGTAACATGTAACAATAACAAATGGTTGGTAGGAGACCTGAACGTTGGCAAACCAACAAAAATGCTGCATAAAAATATCGGTCATTGTTGGACTTCCGGTCTAAATGAATAAATTGATTGGTCGATTGATTCCCTGATTGAGAGCCTAGGTCCACAAATTGATATATATGAATTTAACCAAACCTGATTGACCATTCTTGGACTCTATCTCTTTCCCAAACATTTCGACAAATTGTCTTGACGATTTCAGTTCGAGAAGGGGTTTCCGTTTTAAACGAAAATTATCATACACTGTTTTCTCAGTGAGTCGCATTACATATAGATTCTTACATGTTGTTTGCTAACCTTTGGCTGAATTAATGTATATGGTCCTTTACAGGGAATGCCTATATATTCTTGCAGACATCGTACACAAAAATGGCTGTAATAAATATCTGGGACTATTTAAGACTTGTCTATGGCAACACCGATCTCTCCATTCTGCGAGACAGGAACATTAAGAAATTTGATCCACTTAAGGTTCGTTAAATCCAGAATTCCATGGAAACGGAACAATTTCGCCAGTATTGATATTGCTATGTCTTGTAAAAGACAAGGAAAGATTTACTGTAATCTTCATAATCTTGAAAAATGAGACTTGACGATCTTTTGTTGATAAGTAATTACTTTTCAATGGACGCCGTGACGATATTATTTTGTCATTATTGCTGATGCAATATTCTTGTGTCTTTCTTACAAGATTTTGTTTTACCAGTACTTGTCTTATAATCAAGACAAAGTACAATTTCAATCTAAGTCTTGATTTAACATACTCCTCTATAAGAAAATATTAATTTAGCAACATATGTGTCGTTGTTTGACTCTTTCACAAAAGATGACGCTTTTTGAAGCCCAAAAAGAAAAAAAAATAACTGGGAAAACATTGTGCAAAATGAAGATATTGCTTTTTACAAGCAATTTCTTGATTGTCTACAATTTTTTATCCCTTAAATGACAAAGTACATTAAAATTGAATCAGCTTTAAATTGTCGTCTGCCACCTCAAATTTTGACCAGTTTAAAATATTCTTGTGTGGTAATGGATTCCGAAAGTCTACTCGTAATGCACCATTTCTAAACATCGGAAATCTTCGGTTACGGTCGAAGCTTTTAATTTGTGAGTGGGAAAACATGTCGTTATAGTAATTTTCCTAAAAACGAAATGTTACGACGTCTGCTGAGGAATCCCGAAGTTGTGCCATTTTCAAAGTAGTGTTTTAAGGGTAGACAATCTTAAGGAAGCACGCCCGCCATGCGCCATCTAGCACATCGGCAATCATCGGGCAAAGTTGTACCGTTTATTTGATTTAATAGCAAAAGAAAGTAGATATTGTAGTAAATACGTCGTTATAGTAACGGTACATAGTTGTCTTTTTCAAGCCGAAAAGTTTTAAAACGTCGCCTGAGGAATTCCGACTGCGTGCAGATTCCAAAACAGCGCATTACGAGTAGTCTACATTAAGTTATAACAAAGATCAATACCGTCAAACATCCATCGTGAATACCTTCCTGTTATATATATTTTAAATGATGTTATCTGATCTCATAATAATTTAATTTTTTAGTTTCGTCTATCAAAAACGAGCGTTCTGATTGGTCGAAAAAAAATATTCATAACTCCATGAACAAATTTTTGAGCACGCAGCGATTGTGTATGCTTCCGCACAAAATAGTCCCAAACAAAAAGGTATCAAAATTTGTAAAGCTTCTCTTCTTTTCGCTCGATGCTATTAAATTATAAGAAATGAAAAGAATATTTTTTTGTTTTCATGGAGGTATGAACCGAAAAACCTAATCATACAATGTATGAATCCGCTTTTTGTATTCATACAGTGTGATTAGGTTTTTCGGTTCAATCCTCCATAAAAACAAAAAAAAAATCTCTTCATCTCTTAAATAAAAAACTTTTTTTCCGGAAACCTAAAGGGTGTTTGGAAGATTTATTAGAGAGAAAAAATTGTCACCCGATTTTTCTTTGACACGAACAGACCCCGCCTAATCGATTCACTTTTAAAGATTCGGTTAAGATTGTCTTGTCAGAAAGAACATGTTTGAGGGATCAAATATACGTGTGGAATAACTCATTGTTTACTAGAAGTCCTTGTAAGATTGTAAGGCATTTTGAATGGGGTGAAGAAAAAAATAACGAAAATTGCTAAAGAAGAAAGTTACATCAGGAGACAAGTTTTCCTTTCTCGGCAATAAAATGAATACTTTGATTGGTCAATTGAATTCTTTGACTCCTATCCGTGATCTGCCAATTATTGGGTGATATTTAGTAATCCTAAATGAAAGAAACCAAGAGATCACATGTATATGCCAACTGAATAGCAGATCGGTATTTCCTGATATTTGAGATAAAGTACAATGCAATTTGTAAAAAATGGAATATGGTCGTTGTCATTCTAACACCTCGAAACTGTAGCTAGATTTTGAGAACGACAACGACGATGTTTAGATATGATATATTAAATTAGATTAAATGTGTATTATATACAGGGAACGTCCCATTTGCAATACGAATGTACGTGAAATACCATGTATTCCTACGTTTGAGAATGACATGCATTTGTGCTCAGATGGGTATCTAAAATGGTTAAAACTTGAAAATATAGCTTGGCAGCATTTCTCTTTTCAAATTATTAACCATATTCCAAGTTAGTTGAACACGTGTTCCAAACATTTGAGACTTCAAATGTTACTACCGATTTCACAACCATTACATCATTAATATTTAAAAAAGCACTTTGCTTTTATCCTAAATAAGTTTGTACGTTTTTCTCCTATAAAGTTAAAAAGAAACATTTGAACGCATAAAAGGTTGTGCACGGTATAGCGCAGTAAAATATTAAACGGGGACAGTGAATAGTTCCGTAATACTCGTATTCCATGTCAAAAATAAATTCTATGAAAAAAAATGTTTGCAATTGGTAAAATAAATCGTTAAACAAAAATCATTTCTTCGATACCCTTTTACTAAAATAACTTTCATCCCCCCGCATAGAAAGGTCAGGATTATACAACTGGATAGCTTTTTGATTGTCTGTCTGTATGTACACAAACAAATTTAAATAAACAACTTCAAAATGGTGATATAACCTTCATACTTCACTTGCATGTTCCATGTGGCCGAACCTCTCTATTGGCATTAGGTTCTAGATCATCAGTCAAGGGCACATTTCAAGGATTCTAAGACTTCAACACCATGCACCATCCTTTAGAAACAAGCGGAATGATATTTGATACATTAAATAACGCCCCAAACCCTCAATCATTCCAGTGCTTTGATTCTATGAACGCACATTCTGTACAATAAATCACAACAGCTCATGCATCCTTACTCACGCAAATTGTGGTGAACATTCGGTGGCCCATTCTTTCAACTTACCTGCAATGAAATTAAAAGAATAGTTATTCAAAATATACAAATGTATGTGCATTCACAATGTTTGTCGTACATTCTAACTACAGAAGTTTTAGGAGAAAACGCCAAACGTTTTACAGACTATAAATAAAATCTGCATTGTAAAATGGATTTATGATACTGACTTGACGTATTTGATGTTTATACTGTATAAGGTCAAACTATCATATGAGCCTATGCGTGACATTTCTAACCATTTCGCATGAGCGTGACTCGCTCACATTGAGCACCCTGGACAGCTATTCGGGGCAATTAGAACATTCGCTGTTTGTTTAAAGAAGCTTTGGGTCAGTATCTATCTACAGAGCGCAGAGTGAAGACTCTGATCAGACTGTGCGGATGCACAGGCTGATCTGAGTTTTTACTCGGCGCACATGTGTGATAGTTGGAAATGTCACGCATGCGCTCATATAATATTCTCCTTCTAAGTCTTTGAACATGTACATGTTACTAAGGCAGCACCGATTGACTGATCGATGGCAACGCCTGAAGGGTCTTCTAAGATACATGTTAAATTTGAATTATTTTGCAAATTTTATAGTCGGTAACAAGTAACAAAAAAAGGGTGGTTAGTTAATGACCTATGTGTGGTTAGTACGCTTGAGTAAGCTATGTTTACAACTATTAAGTAACAAAGCTATTAAACAAAAAACTTAATATGAATGTTCGAGTTCAATGTTTACTTCCGATCTACATAGGTTATTTCAGGCATTTTGTTTGATTGAAAGTGGCGTACCGTAGATTCACGGACACATTTTTTTTAAATTCTTTTGAAACTGACAGATTATGAATGTGGATACATAAAATAACTAGCGTAAGTTGTGACCGTTGTCAACAAAAGATTTCTACTCTCAAATTTGACGTGTCTGTTTTCTAATAACTCATTCTCACACAGGTCCTCCTTTTTACGCCCGTCAAGAAGAAAACTTAGGATTAAATTGTGGAATATGAAGAAAGTGCTTGTATTAAGCAATTTCCTTATTATCTACAGTGTTTTCAATTCAAAAAGACGGTTTAAATAAAAATTCCACCAACTTGTCGTCTGTAGCTTCTTTCAATTTGGACCAGTATAAATTTTGTCGTTTGGGAAAGGATAAATGGTGGTCATTTTCAAAACACCAGAAATGTAATCACGTTTTCAATAATTTTAAACTCTTCCCACACAATTACACCTTTTGCCGACTCCTAGTAAAAAACTTTGAAAAACTTTGTTGAGAATAAAGAAATTGCTTGTTACAAGCACTTCCTTCATTATCCACAATGTTTGCAACCACACACAAACATATAAAAAACAATCAACAAAAAATGTCCATCTGCAACTTCGACAATTTTTTATCATTCCAAAATATTTTCGTCTGGAAATGGGTTATGTGTAAATGAGCATATAACTAAAGTCTTGTGATTGCGTTTAACACCGTCCGATATATCGACCAAATAAACTGTTCAGTTCTTGTGGCCATCTTTGACAACAGTCAAAAAGTGTCTAAAAATAGAATACCCGTCTCTTACCACTCGGTGGATAATCGTAGACCTAAGTGGGATGAGCAGCTGGAGGCTCGGAGAGGATGTAGTGGTAGTATTGGTGCGAGAAATACCAGGACTCCATGGTTAGGTGCTGCAACAACGCGATATGACTGCAATACTTTTAAAAGTGGAGTTAAACTCCGTTCAATAAATCATTTCGTATAACATTCGCTCATTCTGCCCCTTCCAGTCCAAACAAAAAACAATCCAAGATCAATCACTTTGTCGATATTCACAAAATATCAAGAAATCGAGCCCGAAAGTTCCCAATATCTAACAGCAAAGCAATACATTAGCCATTTAAGAGGTCTACTTTTAAGGAATGTTGATCAATGTATCATCATTTTTCATAATCCAGTGTTTTTAGGAAATAGCTCCTAAAAATCTTTAGAACCAAAAAAGCTATTTGAATCCTACCAAATTATATCAAAAACATCGAATCCTTATAAAAAACGATCAGACCGTTCGCTCAATGATCCCTTCATTGCATTTAAATATTTACTAAAGTGGCTCAAAACGCTCCAAAAATGCATTCAAATCGCTCGAAAGATTCAATGATTTCATAAGCTGTTGTGCATTTTGGAGCGCCTGATTGGTCCGTGAAAACACACAAATCTATTTGCAGAGTAGTGCGTATTTTTTGCAAAGGGTGGTAATATTTCATTCTAAACGCAAAAGTTATTCAAAACTCGCTTAACGCCCTAATCTAATTTCACTTCGAAGTCCTTTAAAAATATTTACATTGTCAATTTCATGATGCCCTTAACTGTAACTGAGGACATAGACATTTCTGTAAGTTTCTGAATAAATCTAGATGATCGATTACACATATTAAAAAGACGAGCTTTACGAAAATGATTCCGTTTCCCCGAATGGCTATTCTACCAGATAATATTAGAAAATTGTATGGGAGCGTGATTTAATATTGAGACGAGGATGTCAGTCATTTTGTTTTTGTTCTTATAAATGGTCTACTGTTTTATAAATGGTCTACTTCGCGCTCTGAATACATGATGGAAATCGGTGTTCTAGCATAAATCTTATTGTAACCCCCTCATTTATAGTCTTGTTTCGTAAGATATTAACATGGTTACCTTTTTCCTACAAAGATGGCCTTTTATATAAATCCAAAATTATTGATGATTTTAGTTATATGCATTGTTTATATATGTGGTTTTATTTTAAACGTTTGCTTTAGTTCCAAATAATAGTAGATATAACTATTTATATACGTGAACTTCGATTTGCAGCGGTTGTAAAAACTTTTCGATTATCAGACTGATTATTGAAGAAAAGTTAACCCTTTCCTTTTACCGATCCAAATTGAAAGAGGTTGCCGACGACAGTGAAAATTGGTTGCAATTTGAAATCAAACCATCCTATGTGATAGAAAATATTGTGGGAAAGGGAGAAATTGCGTCCCAAATGATTTCTCAAGTATAAAATCACAGCGTCGTAAACCCGGAAAGGGTTTGATTTAGGTTTATATCCTCTCTTTAAATAAGAAGAAAAAATCTGCATAAATGACGTTAGTTTATGTAGTTTGAAAATTCAAAATGTAGAGAGGATAGTCGACTGGTTATTCAAGATATGAAACAATATTTCACGAGGATGCGTTGTTAGGCGTTGAAAAAACGAGTGCGAAGCACGAGTTTTTTTAACGCCTAACAACGCATCCGAGTGAAATATGTTTTTCATATCTTGAATAACAAGTTGATCATTTTATTTGCTATATACCTTATTATTTTATTTTTTATTAAATTATCGAAACCAATCTTTTTGATAGACTCTTTTTAATGTCACTGGGTTGGAAAAAAACTAGTTCCTAAATTACGGCAGAGAGTGAAACTGAAAAGTGTTATCGTCACTCCGGTGACGTTATCAAAATTTATTACACTGAGAAATCCCAAGATTTCACAGCAAGGTATATAATAAAAAGAATAAACGGACTACAGCTATCAGTCGATGGTATTTTTTCGCTTTTTTTAATCCGCCTTTCAGGGGATAGAAAACATTATGGACAATGACGAAATTGCTAATACCAGGGAATATACCATTTTAACAATGTTTTACAATATTTATGAGGCGTAATTGTGTTTTAATGGATTAAGAGACAGTACTGAAACTGGTATTTTATTTTGGGATTTTAAAACACACACACACACACACAAAACACAATGTGAAAGTGTATGACCAAGATATAGGGGACATTGAGTTAACTGCTCTTAACACACTGATATAACTTATGTCATCAACCAAAACATTGGAATTTTACGTCATACGGTAACATCATGAAGGCTGGTTTCCGGAATAAAGGATCAAATGTTATCATATTTGTGATACCATGCTTAACCTCGTGAACAGCGTATGCTGATTAGCATGGAAACTTCTCGCTGTATGGCGATCTTCTGAATCTTATCTTACCAATCAACTTCTTTCAGAATTCGACCACTGCTTGACTTCTGTTTGATCCAACCTCTTTTCCAAATATTTGTTTTTTGGAACAACCGGGAGATCCTTTTTTGCTAAATCGTCACATTTACTATTAGTAGTGGTTGTTATCCGCGTTGGCGCGCGAGGCCTTATAGTCAGAGATTCGTGATCTGAGAAGTGTTTATAGTCGTGAAACTGACCGCGGTCAAACCGCTAGTCTGTCACAAGGTTTGGAATTCTTTAGGGAAAAAACTAAACAAAGAAACAAGACGAGCCCGACTAACTAGTAACTGTTGACCCATGGGTCTATATTTGTGAACTTACTAAGGTTTCATTGAACTGTTTAAGGTTCATGAACCTTAAACAGTTCAATTAAAACTTAGTAAGTTCAAATAAGTTCAAAATGATAAAATTTTACTAAAATGTTACTGAACCTCAATGCCTGTGTCAAAAATAAGTACCATTATAAAAAGAAAAGGATTGGGTCAGAGAAATCGAGAGAGTAGAGCCAGTGTCTACATTTTGACATTTTGATTGCAAATGAGAAAGAAAATTCAATTAGGGAAGCTCGCCATACGATATATAAATCAGATCTAAATATAATTCCTGGCCTGAAGGCGGTAACAGACTACTATCTTTGGACCCCCTGTGGCATTAAAGAATAAATATTCCGAAAACATTCGCAAGGAAATAATGCTTTTTGTGTTATAACAAAAGAGATTTATTGGTGTTACTTGGTTTAGATGCAACCCTGAAACTGTTACATAAATCGGTTACTTGTAGTGAAAACGTTACTTTTGATGTAGTGAATACCTGATGATTGAACGCCGAGACATTGCTTTAAATGTTGGATCGCAGGCCCCGCCCACTGACTCTGACAGATACACATCGATATTAACGGCGTTATTTGCAAAATAAATGGCCGGTATCACGAAAAAAAAAGTTAGTTGGCGACCATAACGTCTTAACAACTGATTTAACAAAAAGCTGTAGTTTCGACGTTTACGTTGTCAACCCAATATAAATTCTGCACATAAATGTTGGCCATATCGAAATTGAAAGTTCACTTCTGGTAGAAAAGAAAAAAATGATCTGTAAAATGGTTATTTGATTGACAGATTCGGTCCGGTATTTGAACAGTTTCAATAAGTAGGGGAGAAAGGATTTCTCGATAGAAGCAATTTTGTACGGTGCCGTTACACAGATGTGCAAACTATGAAGAGATTTACACCACCAACAATCAAAAAAGAATTATATGTATTATCTTGTATCTATAGTTACTTTTTAATTCCAGAGAAATCATTTAAAGTTTCCAATTTTCCATTTTCACCAATGGGTTCCAATATTGATATTTTGAAGAAGGCTTGAGGGGGATAAAAAAGATATTACACTAAAATCATTTCCATATTTTAATCAAATATAAGTGGCTCTTATATTCCATTAGGTTTTCTTATTTCCAATCAATTATCGACTGCAAACTACTTCACATTAACTGCATGCACGCGAGCAGATTGTATAACTGCTCTCGATATCTCACTGTTGTAATAAACAGTTGTTCAGAGTAGGAAATATTTGGAATTACTAAACGCCTCAAGAAGAGTATTTAATCATTAGTTTTATATCAACATATCGTCTTTCTCATTTCAAAACGGCATAACTATAACTTGAATCATGTTGTAGTTACGGTGTTTTAGAATGACATCGACGATGTGATGCTGTTAGAGCTAGCACCAAAACAAAAAAATCCGACTGTTTCCTAAAAACCATTTACATTTAGATGTAAAATGGAAACGTCACACACAAAACAGTTTTAACATCGCTTTGTCATACTAAATACGTTACTTAACATGAAGTGTTTTTTGAAATTTTAGACTAGTCCAATTTGAAAAAAAGTTGCATGCAACAACCAAAAGTGAGTACAATTTGAAAAGTAACAAATCAACAGGGTAGAAAATATTGTGGGAAAAGAGGAAATTGCTTGTTACAAGCAATTTCTTCTTTTCCCACAATTTTTTCTCATTTACTAAATCACAGGGACGTTAAAACAGGGATTGAACTGGAAAGGGTTAACATGAAGTGTTTTTGTTGTTGTTTTTTCCGCTCTTTTTATTCATTTCTATTTCAATTGATTTTCAATTTGACCTTCTTTTGGAAACTAAACATCGGAAAAACCGGACCTGTGCGTTCACCGTTTGAACAGTTGGAACATTGGAAAGCATTGTCAATGTCGGTAACCGTCTTGGGAAAACTTGTCAGAGGGGGGGGGGGGGATACATCTTATGGTGCTAATGTAAATGTCGCAGTCACCATATTTAGTGACCTTTCGTTATTTTCATCAGTTTGATACTTCATTTCAGACTCAGGATAATGTGACTGATTTTAACATTTAAACAAAAGCTAATTTGAAATCAATGACCGTTCTTAACACATCCGCCCCCTCTTCCCGGTAGAGATATGTAATTATACAAGTTACAGATATCGACTGTCAATCAAAATCGATCGACCAATAAAATCAACCTGTTTTACCGGAAATAAGCTTTGAACTCATACTTAGGTCGACTTCATAGTAATGCATTTTTGGGATGTTCGAACCAACCAATTTACCTGTTATATACTTCTGGCCTTATATTTTCTCAAAAATATCTCCGTTTGATATCTAAGTCGAACTTCCTGACGATATCAGAGGGCGTGGCTATTGATCCGTCAATATTGGGGCTACTGATCCGTCAATACTAGGGCTACTGATCCGTCAATATTGGGGCTATTGATCCGTCAATATTGGGGCTATTGATCCGTCAATACTGGGGCTATTGATCCGTCAATATTGGGGCTATTGATCCGTCAAAATTGGGGCTATTGATCCGTCAATATTGGGGCTATTGATCCGTCAATATTGGGGCTACTGATCCGTCAATACTGGGGCTATTGATCCGTCAATATTGGGGCTATTGATCCGTCAATATTGGGGCTATTGATCCGTCAATATAGGGGCTATTGATCCGTTAATATAGGGGCTATTGATCCGTCAATATTGGGGCTATTGATCCGTCAATATTGGGGCTACTGATCCGTCAATATTGGGACTACTGATCCGTCAATATTGGGGCTATTGATCCGTCAATATTGGGGCTATTGATCCGTCAATATTGGGGCTTTTGATCCGTCAATATTGGGGCTATTGATCCGTCAATACTGGGGCTATTGATCCGTCAATATAGGGGCTATTGATCCGTTAATATAGGGGCTATTGATCCGTCAATATTGGGGATATTGATCCGTCAGTATTGGGGCTATTGATCCGTCAATATTGGGGCTATTGATCTGTCAATATTGGGGCTATTGATCTGTCAATATTGGGGCTATTGATCCGTCAATATTGGGACTACAGAAATAGCAGTCGTTTACTTTAATATGACTATGTAACTGTATTATATAACGAATGGAATCCAAATCATTCACCTTCACAATATTGCAGGGAATAGCAGGTTGTATAACTTCACACTGAAATACAGCAAATGGGTCAACAAAGAATTGCGTAAGATTTTTTTTTTACATTAACCGTTGTCATGCTGAACTCGGAGTATTCCTGTTTTGGCAGGGGGTATTTACAAAGATCAGCCTGTACATATATGCAGTCTGATCTTATTCTACACCTCCTGTTTGTCCAAGCCAGAATTGTTCACGAATTCAATTTGTTAAAGAAATACTGACCGACACTTAGTAATTCCAGTGCTTTCAGCCCTTTGATTTGAATGTTATTTTGAACAAGGATTTAATTCGACATTACAAGGGTTAAAACGGATGCCTCGCTAATCTGACAAAACCGAAAGCTTTACAATTTTTTATCATTCACCTTCACAATATTGCAGGGAATAGCAGGTTGTATAACTTCACACTGAAATACAGCAAATGGGTCAACAAAGAATTGCGTAAGATTTTTTTTTACATTAACCGTTGTCATGCTGAACTCGGAGTATTCCTGTTTTGGCAGGGGGTATTTACAAAGATCAGCCTGTACATATATGCAGTCTGATCTTATTCTACACCTCCTGTTTGTCCAAGCCAGAATTGTTCACGAATTCAATTTGTTAAAGAAATACTGACCGACACTTAGTAATTCCAGTGCTTTCAGCCCTTTGATTTGAATGTTATTTTGAACAAGGATTTAATTCGACATTACAAGGGTTAAAACGGATGCCTCGCTAATCTGACAAAACCGAAAGCTTTACAATTTTTTATTCCTTTTTTGTATTGGACTATTTTTTGCGGAAGCATACAAAATCGCTACGTGCTCAAAATTTCGTTCATGGAGTTATGAATATTTTTTTTCGACCAATAAGAACACCCGTTTTTGATAGACAAAACTGAGTATGAAATTATAACTGAATAAGCTGAATTTACGTCTTTCAGGCCGCCAACAAACAATTTACCTTTTTGTTTTATGTTTTGACCATTTGTTCTAAAAAAAGAATGTTGTTTATTACTTTTTAGTTTAACTTCTATGTCAGACTTTAGTAGGCGTGACCAGCGATTCGGTGTAAGGGAACCAAAAGGTCTTGCTCAAATGTGATATGCCTGTCCATATTTATTTGTTGGCATTATGCTTTTTTTCCAATGGGTTCAAAACCCGGCATCCGCACATATCCTTTCCGCCATTTATTTCTCACCATTGGGTGGATAATCTTACATCTAAGTGGGATAGCAGCTATAGGCTAGGAAAGGATGTAATGATGGTACTGGAGCGAGATATACCAAGAATCCATTGTTAGGTGCCCTAGTCGCCGCGATATGACTGAGAAATTGTCAAAAGCAGCGAACACCTCCATACAAACAAACAAAACAAACAAACATGTCTTCCAATTACTTATTTATCATTCTTTTCTTTACTTATCTCTCTCTTTATTAGATATTCTTTTCAGATGGCAAAAATCTTAATATTGATACCTAAAAAATTCTCAGCGAGGCAGATTGCAGTGTATTGCATCTCTTAATAAAATAAATATTTCCTGAATAATTTCGCTTTTTCAAACTGGAGATTAACTCATTACCCTGTTTGACGTCCCTGAAGAAAAAACCGTTGGAAAACATTGTGGGAAATGAAGAAATTGCTTGTAGCAAACAATTTCTTCATTATCCACAATGCTTTCTACCCAAAAGGCAAATATTTTTCTTGAAATTTCACCAACTGGAAATTGTCGTCTGTAACTTCTTTCAATTTGGACTAGTCTAAAAGATTTAGTCCGGTAATAGGTTTATATAGGCTGGTCAAGTCGATGAGATGCTTTTTAATTTAAGATTGTCTGGTTTTGGGGCTACTAAAGTTTTCTGATAATGGGTTTCAAGTTTCACGAGTTAGAACTTGTCGCCTTTAGAATCAAATAAAATCTAATGAAATTTAATATTGTTTGACAACAAACCGATTCAATTGAACAACCTAATCAAAACTACGTCTTCTCACAATTTAAACGAAAGTTGAGAAACATTGAGATTAAAACGAAATTCAATTTAAGTAAATTGAAATGACGTGTTCGAATAAGGTGACAAAATGCAACAAATGTTTAGAAAATAACTTTGATATCTGTGATATCAATTACACTACGGTTATATACGTCTGGAATATCTTAGGCCAGCCCTATTAGCTCAGTTAGTTGAATACTCGATTTTATACATCGAGGTTGCTAGCTTGATCCCCGGGCTGACCAAACTACCGAACTATTTGTCTTTCGGATGAGACGTTAAATCGAGATTCCGTGAGATGATGTTATATACCGAGCACGTTAAAGAACCTGGCGGGCTCAAAGCAGTCTTACACTATCCGCCGTAACAAGTAACCATAGGGGCGTCGCTAATCTGGGAATGTTCTACGATAGCGACGTTAAAAAAAACGAAAATGCACACACATGCACACACACACACACATATTTCAGAATAGATCAACCTGTCCGGCGTTTTTCCCCTAGTCGTTCACTTATTGAAGCTGTCGTTACGACGTTTAGGTGGCCAACCAATAATTATGCTTTACATGTTGTAGGCCATAAATTGTGGCCAGCGGAGTCTATGGGCGGGGTCAACGACTCGTCAGTTTTACCGACAGACTTTCTTAACTCATTCCCACACGATGAAATTATATACCAATCAAAATTCAAAGAAGTTGCAAACGACAATTCTAACTTGATGAAATTTTAAAAAATCTGTGACTTTTAGGGTAAAATTATTGTGGAAAATGAAGAAATTGCTTGCAACAAGCAATTTCTTCATTCTCCACAATGTTGTCAAAGCTTTCATATTGAGGGGCATTTAAAAGCGTCACTGTGTGGGAATGGGTTAATTAATTTACGATATTAACCATTTACAGTATTCAGTCCTATGGTTCTATTCTACCTATCAGCATCTGGTCGTACCAAGGGCACCGAACGTTCTACTTATCTTATTAGAGAAGAAGATGATCTCGATATCCCTTCACTCGTGAGGATGACCCATCAATGGACAAAATCAAACTTCAGGACCGAGTAACGGCAGCGGCAAATATCTTTTCCGACATTTGTCTCTTACCAATAGTTGAATGCTGTCACTTTCGACGTTTTGGTCGCGCACCGACGAAATTATGTACAGGAATGTCGAAAGTAAACATTGCGTATATGCGGGGAGGTTATTGTGTTCATTCTAGTGTATGATAGCGGCGATAACACGTGGTGCGTTGACACCGAAAGGCACTTAGACCGCTGATTGGATTTTTCTCGGCAAAACCGCCAGTACTGTAATTTTTCAATCTTTCAAATAATACTTGATAAAGATGTGGTTTTGGCAACGACGAGGTGCATGACTGATTTCTTCACAGACAAACTATGAAGAATAAACAACTTGTTGCTCTATGAGCGAGTGGAATTTCGAAATTCTGAAGTTTGTTCCCTAGCTTTAGTCAATGTACCCTAACGCGACTCGTTCAACTAGTTTGTATAAAATTATCCAATAATGTATCCAATAAAGGCATTCATAGTTACTCTCAAAAATATCTACTAAGTACTTTTAGGAATCTATGTGGAAGAAAATAGGACAACAAGATACCATCCTTTTTTACATTGAATGAATATATACACCAGTTTTTAAAGAGATCCTGATAACACGACACCAGCCTTTTAATGTTCCTTATTTCTGTCAAAAAGTTGATTCACAAATTGTATACGATGACCATTTCTGTACGGTTTACTTCACTAAATTAACATGTTCAACTCTATTACAACTCTATTTTAAGCTCTTAATTCTCCCATTCTGATAGAAACATCGACCCATGCTTTTATGTCATTTTTTATATATATTTTTCTATATTTCTTTTGTAAAGTTCTATAGACTTTCTGTGACTTGGGCGGTCTCTTTTTTAAAATATATTTTTACACCCGTTTTTTGTCTATCATAACGGTATGATTGCAGAGCAAGCCTACAACCAGAGGTGTAGATACGAGAGAGTTATGAAATTCTAAACCTTTTATCTATCTTACAAACCCTGTATCAATTGATGAGGGAATCCCATAAAAAAGCTCAAGAGTTTTTTGTGAACAATGTAAATCATGGCATTCAACATTTAGAGACTGAACTCTAGAATCTCGTATGTTCATTTTGTGATTTGTATGTAACTTGTTGAAAATAAACGAAATTCACCTTTAAAACAATTATGATTTAAAAAAAATACAGAAACGGAAATAATCTAACTGATTGCATCCGGTTCGAAATCAAAATGTCTGGATTAAGAGTCCTCGACCTTACAGTATAATTTGACGGCTATAATGTGCCACCTGACCTAGACCGTGTCGCGTTAACGTTCACTTAATGAGGGATAAAAAGTTAAGTTTTTTTTATCTTTTAAAACGAAATTGATTTAACCCGAGTCATGCTAAAACCGGAATATTCCTGTTTTGGCATGAGATAAATAGACAAATACACATATGTACAGTTTGAGATTAGTCTACACCACCTGCTTGTCCCTTTTAAACCAGTATTGTTTATTAAATACATTTTCAAAAGAAATATTAACCTTCAATTTGTACTTTCAGTGCTTTTATTCCTTTGATTTTCATGAATATATGTAGATGATTCATTCAGCATGACAAGGCCTAGGACTTATAAGTGTCTGATAGACGACAATTGACCAGTCACTGGCCCCGCCTACTAAGTCCGTTGGCAACGCCCATTGACTCAGACAGGAAGTCCCGCTTCGATTTTAAACGGCGTTATTTTGCAAAAGTTATGGCAATTATCATGCAACGAAAAAGTAGAATGGTTGGTTTGCGACCTAAACGTCGTAACTACTGCGTTTACAAGCTGTAGTTACGACGTTTAAGTCAACAAACCATCAAAAAAGATTAACAAACATGGCGGCCAATGTTGGAGTTTAAAAGCTCATGTCAGTGCTGAATGAATGATTTGATTGGTAGATTCCTTAATTGACAGCCTTGATTGGTCACTTAGTAAGAACAACACAGTCGCCAGTGTTATGATTTTAAAGGCTTTTATTGGTAAACAAGAGCCATTTTATCCCCGGTCAAGTATAGTAAATATCGAAATTATCATTTACCCTAATGTTTCCGATATGTTAATCTACATAAGGAACTTTCTACCGAATAATGATGAGGACCAAAAGACGTAGTGTATGAAAACCAAGTAAAGATGTTTGCAATGCGAAAATATATTTTTATATTGGGTCGAGATAATGATGGAATGGGAAAAGCGCGAAACAAAGAATACTTAGAAGTGTAATTACCAAGCATAGATTGACTTATATTAACCCTTTCCCGTTTTTTTTTTTTTTTTTTTTAATCTTAGACTGGTCCAAATTGAAAGAGGTTGCAGACAACATTGAGAATTGGATGTAATTTGGAATGAAACCATCCTAACTGGTAGAAAATATTGTGCAAAAAGAAGAAATTGCTTGTCACAAGCAATTTCTTCTTTTTTCACAATGTTTTCTCTAGTATAAAATCACAAGGACGTAAAAACCAGTGATTTTAGAGGAAAAGGTTAATAGAAATCATAACTGTTTCTGGACAGTAATGCAATGTATCAGAGTGGGGTGTTATTGATAGAACTATGTCTCCTAACTGGAAAATTGGAACAGTCTTGTCTCATGTATTATGGCCACCCGATTGTATTTTTCACATTATCTATATGAAACATCGACGAATCAGATGATATAACAGCATTGTGTTTAAGTTGCTATATGTTTTTATTTGAAATAAGTCCACTTTTTTGTTTTTGAGTGTGTTTGGGGACCCTACACATATCAAGCCTAAGTTTGTATGGAAACGGTAGACTAATTAAGTCTTTTTGCAAAAAATAGCGTTAAGCGCTTTCGAACGTACACATGTATGATAAAAGCGCTATATAAATGTGGTATGTAAAAATCCTAAAAGTCTTTGAAAAGAAATCAAAGGAGCATGGTAGTCTTTTATTATAAGAAGTTTAAAAAATTAAGGAGATTTTTCATTCAAAGTTTAAACGCTCTTGGTCATTTTTTTTTTTTCTTTTTGGAGAAGGTTTTTTTAAAAAAAAAAGATTTTCTCATAACACAAAATTTCGGTGAAAAAACGCCGGCCCTGTGGAGTGAAGTACTTGCATACAAAATTGAAAAGCTCAATACCTTTTGGTTCGAGAGGAGCAGATTTGAGATAGTCTCTTCATCTTTTTGTAAATCCGAAAATCTTCAACGCATTGTCGGTGCGAGAGTAAAATGACGTAACAACAGGTTTAACAAAGCTGTTGTTACAACATTTCGCTCAAGCAGTGACGGTATGGCGTATTTTCATTCAAGAGTTATAATTTGATTTCTTTCTGTAGGGTAGGTGATGCAGCATGCTAACTTGAGGTAAGATACCGGAACCAAAACATAATTCTTATGATTTATCCTATACTGATACAATGAAGGATTTTGATAGAGTACATCTATACCATTGTACCATAAGAGAATGGCGCATACAAAATATGAAAGGCATAAGCCTTAAGTTGTGTGGGAAAAGGTTCTGAAAAAAATCCTTTTTAGCTCAATGAAATCGTAGAACCCACAACATAGGTTACCATTTTTCCGCACATGAATACAACTGACTTACAGCACTTCTGGTTCTGCAGATCGGGTGTCGAAGTACCTCCTCGGTGTTCGCCAACTACGCGCTCCCATATGAATTGGCCAATTAGAAAAGCATAAATGTGATAGTTGATTAGTTGATGGCATCTAGACTGAGGCGATAAACGACGTTATTATGTAAAAGTAGTAGTAAAAGGCAAATGGTTAGTTGGTTGGCGACCCAAACGTCGAACCTACAGCTTTATCAATCTCAATATGAATTTCAAAGTTCAAGCAAACTTCGAGTCTCAATGAATAATTCGATTGGTCAATAGATTTCCTAATTGACAGAGGTATTTTGCCAATTGCTCTTTTTTGGAATATTATACAAAACAGTGTGAGCAAACCAAGAAAAAAGTGGAAGGGCAAACAGTATAATAAGCTTTGAATAACCTCCGTTAATGAGGTTAAAGCAAGAATTCCTAGTACAGTTAATTAGTTCTGCAGTCGCAGTTAAAGACGGTAATAAAACCCCCAGGAACATGACACGGACTAGCAATTACCAGATGATTATGTTTATTATTATTGGACATAGTGTTAAACACGCTCTTTTGAAAAGAGAACATACTACATTTGTAACTAAATATGAAATATCAAAACATATTTAGTATATTTATCGGCTTTTCTGGTACAACCCATGTGAAGCCTATGACAAAAAACACGAAACCCAAAATATAATTGTCGTCCAAGATTTCTGTAAACATCTTTCCCTCCTGAACCAGTGAAGGACCAAGATCGTCAGAAGTAAAATTAACCATTTGTTAGATCTCCAGAATCGCTCAAGTATACTTCCCTGTGCAAAGATATATGATATATGATGTGACTAAAACTTAATTATATTGGTTCCTAATAGCTTAAATCGATATAACACCTAACATGAACACAATCAAAGAACTGAAAGTACTGTAAGCTAGCAAAGCTTTGTTTTATTATGTTATCGTCTTTGCCATTTGTAGGGTAGAAAACATTGTAGACACTGAAGAAATTGCTTGTAACAAGCAATTTCTTCAGTGTCTACAATGTTTTCCAAAGCCTTGGGGGTCTTAAAAGCGAGATTGAGTGGGAATGTGAAGGTGTTTTCTACAATTTGAATAAAGTTAATTGTAGAAAACACCTTTTGAACACAATATGCTCGAGTATACACAAGAACTACTTTTTGGGCGTAGACATTCAGTGGATTTAGTAGTTAAGCCTCCAGTGGCAGTTTGCACTCGTTTGAACTCTGAGAAGACCCTAAAATTTTGTCTGTTAACTTAAGCTATCAAAGCTTACGCTTTGCTAGCTAAAAATCGTAGTTGACTGACCGCTGGCCATCCACACCGTCCTCGCTGCCTACTAAATCCGACAAATGGATTGCAAACGACATTATAAGGTAAGTACAGTTCAGAAAGCACCTATCCTACATTATAACAAATATTGTGGTAAAAGAAGAAATTGCTTGCTTGGTCGAAAAATATATCCTTTTTGAACCCGAAATATTCCATCTGATACATGCAGTCTCATCTAAGTCTAAAAAACGTATTTGTATCTTTCAAGCCTGAGATGCTTATGAAATTAATATACAACAGAAATATTGACACATAACTAGAGCTTCAAGTGCTTTCAATCCTTTGATTTAAATGCAATTCTGAAAATGATTTATTCGGCTTGATAAGACTTCATTCGTGAGTTGGCGCTCTTGTTTTCAAAATCGTTCTCTGTGTGGGAAGAAACCAATTTATTGTTTACGGATGACCAAGATTAACTCAAGTCTGCATAGGACAGTTGAGGGCAACAGGATAATAGTTTTAACAGAAGCTCTCTTGGTCTTATACCTACTAGGATATACACGAGTGATTGGGTGTGTAGGCGGTAATACACCCTTCAACAGACCATGGCTCAAATTACAAACATAAATGCTTTCATACATTTGAAAGAACGGCTTTAACCCATTCCCACTCAGAGACGCTTGTAGACGCCCACAAGAAAAAAGTTTTGTAAAACATTTGGATAATGAAGAAATTGCTTGTTATTATCCAAAATGTTTTTTTTTTTACCAAGAGAGTTGAACTAATCAAAATTTGGTTAACTTTTATTTGCCGTCTGTCACTTCTTTCATTTTGGTCCAGTCTAAACTGTTGCCATCTGGTAATGGGTTTAGCTGATTCTGTAATGCAAATGACTATTTTTGTTGAATAAGTTATCTCTCGATATGATCTAACATTGCCTTATTTTTGGTTTTCATTGCGTAATTGACTTTCGCGAGTAATTTAGTCGTTATAGACTTCAGCCGAAGTTTAACGAACTTATCCGAAAAATTCCGATGTTTGAAAGTAACGAATTAGGAGTATACTATATGAAATTGCAATTTATAGTGAATTTAGTGGATGCAATACGAAGAAAGAACATTTATTCACTAGAATTAAAAGAAAAATTGGGCGAGACGTTATGTAATGGTAAATATCGCTTTTGTTCAATTTCTTGCACTAAAGTGTTCTAAAGTGCGTTTAAACAGAAATTAAAAGAATACGTTTATGAAGAAATGCTATGGACTGGCTGAAAAATATAAGGTTTTGAAACACCTTTTTTGTTTTGAATTATCAAATGTGTGGCTTTCTGGACAAATATACATTTTCTTTATAATATACAATCAAATGTCTAAAACAATCAAGGAAAATCTAAAGTAGATCTCCTTGAAACTGAACATCTGCAGTTTTATCTTGACGTAATATGAGATCTTATAAAAAGCAATTCAATCCATTATATTCATTGTGTATTTTCTTCACAGGTGTTAGTTAGCTCTGTGGTGTTTAATTCTGCTTTGAACAATCTATTATTCCTTCTTTTATTCACCTACTATCGTGAATTACTAATTGCAAGCTTGCATATACCAATGTGTACAACGGCACGTCGGGTTTCGAACAATGACCTTTGGTATATCTCTTAACTGGGGATTGTGAGTTGGGAGATTTCCTAGGTGAGATCCTAACTCTAAACCTATTGGAAAACACGTGTTTGTACTACCCTCCGATTTCATAAGGATTTTCCCTAGTCCCTAAATGGTATACGCGTTAAAATGGGCGACCGAATTGTCGTAGCTACATTAGATTTAAGATGTAATGACTCAAAGCGTGTTCAAGCCGTAGTTACTTGGTAAGTCGCAAATGACCATTTGCGTTCCTGCATTCCACAGATAATATATTGACACGGTACTTCAATGTGATATTTGTGGAGTGTAAGAGGGTGAGTGGAGAAAGAGAGTTCTAAGTTGACCACTAAACCATTTAACCCTTTCCTGTACAATCCCTGGTTTTTACGTCCATATGATAAATACTTTAGAAAACATTGTGGGAAAAGAAGAAATTGCTCGTAACAAGCAATTTACTCTTTTTCCACAATATTTTCTACCCTAATGAATGGTATTTTTTTAACTAAATCCATTTTAAATGGTCGTCTGCAAAACCTTTGAAGTTGGACAGGTCTAAAATCGTTTAAAATAGGAAAGGGTTAACACATGGAACGAAATAGGTTGGTACAATCCCCTAAAGGTTGTGAATCTTTCAAGTGTTCTTTTGTTGGGGAGTTTTAAATAAAAAAAAAAAAAAAACTCCGCAAAAGAAATTCTGTAGCAAGTCAATGTTGCTTTGACAAAACGTGTACTATATACAGAATTTCTCAACGATAACAACAAAGATATAATTAAAAAATTACCGTTGCCAATTTAAAAGGATTTAACCCATGACTAGACAGCTACTTTTAGACTGGTCCAAATTGAAAGGAGTTACAGACAACAATTTAAAAGTGATGAAATTTTAAATTTTTTCATCTTTCTGGGTAGAAAATATTGTGGAAAATGACGAAATGGCTTGTTACAAGCAAATTCTTAATTTTTCACATTTTTCCCAAATCATTTTTTTTGAAGGAGCGTTCCAAAGCGGCACTGTGTGTGAATGGGTTAAACTAATTGAATCATTCATTTCGACCGAAAGAGAACTTTGAACCCCGATATGTTAAATATTTTGTTGGTTGGTTATTCCAGCTGTGGCTACAAGTGCGACGTTCAGGTCGCCAACCAAAGATTTATCTTTTATTTTTATGTCTGTCACCACATATTTTGGAAATGAATATCGGTTATTGCCTCCTTCTAACTGATCAATATCGGCTGTCAATCAAGGAATCAACCGACCAATCATATAATTTATACAGGCCCGACCTGAGCTTACCAACTCCAACACTGGTCGCCATTTTTGTTCACCTTTTTTGTTGGTTGGCGACTTAAACGTCGTTACTACAGCTTATTCAAGCTGTAGTTATGATGTTTAGGTCACCAGATCAACCATTTTACTTTTTTGTTAAATATGCTTCTGGTCATACATTTTGCAGAATATCGCCGTTAAAAATCGAAGCAGAACTTCCTGATGGAGTTAATGGGCGGAGCATAGGGAGTCAGTGGGCGGGGCCAGCGATTGGCCAATTACCATGTCGGAGGTCAGTTGTCTCGGCCAGTGATCCGGCAATTATGTCTTCTAAAAAAGACAATGCTTATCCTTAATATCGACGTTCTAATTTCACTTCCAGTCTAAATGAATGATGTGATTGGCCAATCGACTGTTTGTCTGACATCGGTGATCCGTCACTTTTTTTAAGGAATTTCACGGACATGGATAAATATCCTTTCAACAAATCGTTGTATTTATCAATTTCATTTTTCCAACCAGTTGAATCGGTACGTTTCCATTTAGAACTTCTCTAGAAATATGATAAGTGCTTTGGAAGACATTCTCAGAAAAAATGTTACATCAATAACTTTAAAGGCAAACACGTTGGTTTTATGACGAAAATACTTCAAGACAATTGTTCCGCAATTATCCTAAGCGCCGGGTTCTCCCATGTTCTTTCCTAACAGAAATGATTAATTTGACTTATGAGATCTCGTTCATAGATTTTATTTAAGTATGCATATATCAGATTGTTTTAAAGTTTAAAATGATAAATCACTAAATAATCGAATTTAATATTACGAAATGACTTTAAAACATAATTACGACCTACTCAATTTTGTAATTAAAACATTGTAAGCTAGTTTAGCAGATACAACTCACAACTTATTGACTGATAGCGTTGCCAGTCAAGGAAAAACAGACCAATCAGATAATTCATTCGACCCGGACCTGAGCTTGGTCGCCATTTTTGTTCACCTTTTTGTTGGTTGGCGACTTAAACGTCGTAACTACAGCTTGTTCAAGCTGTAGTTACGACGTTTAGGTCACCAAATTAACCGTTTACTTTTTTGTTACATGCTTCTGGTCATTCATTTTGCAGAATATCGCCGTTGAAAATAGAAGCAGAACTTCTTGTTGGAGTTAATGGGCGGGGCTTAGGGAGTCAGTGGGCGGGGCCAGCGATTGGCCAATTACCATGTAGGATATAAGTTGTCGTGGCCAATGATCTGGCAATTATGTTTCCTGAAAATACAATTGTTGACCGATTTTTTACTACTCGATATAAAAATTGGAAGATCGCCAGTAACGCCAAATGACCTCCGACATGGGACAGTTCTTCTTAATCCATTACCACACAACTTAACCTTAGACTTGTTTGAAATCAAAGCAGTTACAGACAACAATTTCAAGTGGAGGACTTTTATTATATATTTGTCTTTTGAGGTAGAAAACAAGGTTGAAAAAGACGGAAATTGCCTTGTGACAAGCAATCATCTTCATTTTCAACCATATTTTCATTAAACCTTTCGGGGGCGTAAAAGCCGAGATTGTGTGGGAATGGGTTAAGTAATGAACTTAATAAAAGTAATTTCACTTTCGGTCTAAATGAATGATGTGATTGGCCAATCGACTTTTTGTTTGACATCGGTGATCCGTCACTTTTTTTAAGGAATTTCAAGGACATGGATAAATATCCTTTCAACAAATCGTTGTATTTATCAATTTCATTTTTCCAACCAGTTGAATCGGTACGTTTCCATTTAGAACTTCTCTAGAAATATGATAAGTGCTTTGGAAGACATTCTCAGAAAAAATGTTACATCAATAACTTTAAAAGCAAACACGTTGGTTTTATGAAGAAAATACTTCAAGACAATTGTTCCGCAATTATCCTAAGCGCCGGGTTCTCCCATGTTCTTTCCTAACAGAAATGATTAATTTGACTTATGAGATCTCGTTCATAGATTTTATTTAAGTATGCATATATCAGATTGTTTTAAAGTTTAAAATGATAAATTACTAAACAATCGAATCAAATATTACGAAATGTCTTTAAATCATAAGTACGACCTACTGAATTTCACTATTAAAACATTGTGAGCTAGTTTAGCAGATACAATTGGCAACTAATTGACCAATCGCGGCCATAAGTCAAGGAATAAACAGACCAATCAGATAATTCATTCGGCCCGGACCTAAGTTTTTCAACACCAACATTGGCCGCCATTTTTGTTAATCTTTCATTGTTGGTTTTGCGCCTTAAACGTTGTAACTACAGCTTATTCAACCTGTAGTTACGACGTTTAGTTACCAACCATTATACTCTTTGTTACAAGCTACTGGCCATAAATTTTGCAAAATAACGCCGATAAAAATCGGCGCGGAACTTCCTGTTGGAGTCAATGGGAGGGGTTAACGTAGTGAGTGGGCGTGACCAGGGATTGGTTAATTGTACACGAGGGACGATACTATATTCTTTTCTAATCTTAACCATTAGTTAAGTCAGCCGTTTAAGATTATAGTCCATTAGAACAGAACAGAACATAAATTTTATTCAAGAGATTGACTTGAACAGGTATAGTGCATCGTCGATAAACAAAACATTATACAAAGCATACACGTGTAAGATAATCTGTACCCTCTATTGTAGGCATAATAACAAATTTTGGGACAAACATACGTGATTTCATTTTTAACAGTTTGAAAACTTGTTATTTTAAAGCGGTTCTTGCACAGAAATTCATACTGTAATGCTTTAAGACAATTGAAAATAGGAAAATAAGTCGAATCTGTTATGAAAATGACAGTTCATAACTTTAAAAAGAAAGAAAAGAAGCAAAACCATTTCGCATTACAAAACGCCAAATAAATCAACGAAGATCTACACGAATGGAACCGGAATTCATTTCGTAAAAATGTAATCTCTCGATTGCACCGGAAATCGTATTTATGGTTTCCATGACGCACCAATTACGTAATTGGCTTCCGTTTGCAATTCAGTCGTAATCGACATCACGCGAAAATAAACGAATTCGTCCGATCATTTCCGACGTTTCAAAGTAGGACATAAGGAATATACTATATGTAATCCAATCTATACGGAATTAAATACATTTAACATGAAGAAAAAACATCTCTCGTGAAAATGACATCAATAACTATTGGAAAAGCAGAAACTTTCCTGTATCAAATTTTCATATTAATCTGATCAAGAGCCGCTTTAAGGATATAAAACAAAATAGGCTCATAAATTTGATTATAGAATAGTAAACGTATATAAGAATCCACGAGATTGTATCTCTAAACAGAAGTCCACTTTTTACAACCACCAGAATCCGTCTTGCCGAGAACTATGCCTTTCTATATAAACCCTTAAATAAAATGTCCTCAAACAGGACCCAATTTTCAAACAGTAACAAGAATTCGAAACACAGATGTTTGTCAATCGACTTTTCATTTTATCTGATAATACTTTTATCTATTTCTTTTTATTTGATTATTTACGGTTTAAACTAGAGTTAACCCGTTACCAGAAGACAAAATTTCAGACTGGTCGATATTAAAAGGAGTTGCAGACATATGAAATATTTTTTCTCAACTTTCTGTGTAGATTTCACGGAATTCGGTTGTCGACACCACATAACCTCGTTTGCATATGACCAAAAGTCAACGGAAGGTTTAAAGTTGACAAGCGAAACAACCAAAGTCCTAAATTATTTCACATCAAATGGTAATAGCAAAACTAGGGCAAGTGTATATTTTCGTATTTTCGCTTACGACAGTTTTAGACTGATCTTTTCAGAATTGAAGACTGGCTAAAGAACATATTTCTTGATGACGTAACGATAAATTTGGTTGAGCAAATTAAACTGAACAATAATAAGCAACACGAGAATGACCCAAAATTCATTGCCACTGTCTCGACTTAATCTAAAGATAGCCTACGTAGGCTATTAAGGAAATACCCTGTGATTTTCACAAAACTACTTTTCAGATTATTTTATTAATATAGTATATGAAATGAAATAAGAATGATTAAAATCTTTTACATGAAAAAACATCCTTTCAATACCTAACTTTAAAGCATATTTTGATACTGATGATCTAAAAGGTCATTGATCATAAGGACTAAATACGTCCTCTTGATGTTGCGGTCAGTATATTCTTTCAATACATAGACAGCTAGACAATATTCGTTTTTTACAAATGATTCTATGAAACAAACACGCCTTATTGAACCCAATTTAGGGAAAGACGCTGTCAATTTGCTTTTCTTTGTCTGTAATTCTATGGGACTGTATGTCATGTTACTTCGTCTATTCTATGTGCCTTCTCAAGAAACATCCGAGATGCAAATAATGTCAAGGCCTTAGCGCCTTACCGCTGTAAGTGTTTACATTTATATTAAGCTTCAGCTATCACATGAAAAACAATAAGAAGTTAAAAAGTTGTAATTCTTGTGTTACATGTAACAAAAAATCAACTCTTGATGTATTCAAAATTGTTTTATGATTCTATTCAATATCTGTATAAATGGGTCGTTATGATTCAAATGTCCAATTAATTTCATAACAAGGGCTCTGTTTGGACAAATTGTGCCACGACCATTCAGCGTCGTCTGTTTGAATTTCAAAGACCAATAAGGATTTTTTTTTTAAAATAGACACTAGTCAGTACACAATATTTTATTGACGCAAAATTTGCAGTTTCTGGTCATACGAATTAACAACATGGTATCATATGAAATAAGTCATGACGTCAAATAAATTTAAATAACATAAATAAGGTACACAGTTTTGGTCAAACATTATAAAGACTTATAAATGAGAATATTATTTAGATACAAATGTTCTTTTCAAGGAAGAAGAAAAGAACAGATTGAAGGAAGAAAGTTTCAAATGCATAAAGATTGGACTGTTAAAATTAAAAAGATAAAAATTTCAATAATTCCTTTGGATGTTATTTAGCAAACTAGACCTCACTTCTAAAGCTCCTTTGATGGATTTGGCAAGTTTTACTAAAATTTATTTTCTTTTTTGATTATTAAGTAAAAGTGTCATTTTATACATGTCAGGATGGTAATAATAATTTCTAATGATAAGAACTCTCCTTAGATCTACATATGCGTTGCATATAAAAAGAAAGTGATATTCGTTTTCGATCTCGCGTTTATCTCATAATTCACAAATACGTTAGTTTCTCTCAATTCTACTGTAGCCATATCTTCCTGTCTCTATTCCAAGAAGATGAGATGAAAAACGTAACTTTGAAATGTGGTTAAACCATATAAAAGGCATTCAAATAATTATCTATGTCTTGGCTAGTCTTTAAAATTATAATGTGTTAGCAGTGTTTAATTGTTAATCAGAGTGTGCATATTTTGATATAAATTCAAAAGTTGTGATACAAAACGTTGTATTTGATTCGAGCCTTGTAGGTAAAAACATAAATCGAGTGAAATGTCAAAGTTTCCTAGGCGGCGAGAATCCAATGCAAGGCTTTAAATCACTACTACATCATAGTATTTTATTTGATATATAAACGAATTTTGATTATGAAAGATAAAAAGAAGCTAACGTAATTTGTCTAAAATCAATCCTCGAAGAAAACACGAATAAATAAATAAACAACGTTATTCTTTAACGGGGAGATGACGTCATCTAACCATATATTTATAGTTCAGTATATGCATGGTACGTTTTTACCTGTTGACTCAGATCTTGTCCGCCTGCAATTAATGTATACTATAAAGAAATTTGGTAGGTATATAAATGGACATTGAATAAGACTGGCTGACGTAGCTGGTCCCAATCATGTATAAAACGGTTAACTTGTAGCAAGCGAAAATTATTTGAAATATTATGATGAAATGCCCCTTTTCTAGGTTAGAGGTACCTAGCCGTTCCATCCATAGAAATGTTATCTGTTATTACAAATTAAAGAACTGAAAATACAGTGAGCTAAAAAAACGTGTTTTTTAAAGCAATCTTCTTTGTCAACGGTCATCATTATAAAAGAAAACGAAGTTTAAGTAACCCCGGGGTTAAATATCATGTTTTTGAAGGAGCTCTCTACAATTTGAATAAAGTCAAACTCCGAGAAGACCCCAAACCTTCGTCTGTTAACTTAAGCTATAAAAGCTGATGCTTTGCTAGATAAAAACAATGGAGTAACTATTTGTGTTTCTGTCTACAATACTACCCGCATCTTGCAAACGTATTTGCGGCAATGTTGCCAGAGTGGTCTAAGATACATTTACAGAAAGGTTTAACAGATGTAAAAATTCGATACCTAAAGTTGAATTTTTCAATTATTTCTTGCTTCAACACAAGAGTTATTTTATAGATCAAAGAGATGTGTAGGAAATATTCCCATAACAAGTCCGTTTTTCCCGTGTGTAGGCTCAGATATATAATATCAGATTCGTTATTAGACTGCATTTTGATGAATAGCCTTCCGTTGAAAATATTTGATCTGCCGCCTGTCGAGATTTATCTCCACCCCTTTGCTTATTTTTTATATTTCCGCTATTACCTCTTGCCTTTTCAATATTTTCGTCTTTCACTATATTTGAAAACTTTGACTAGAACGTTCTTTTATTCAAGTATTTCTAACAATAACAACAATAAGCAATAGTGTAGGCAAAGATCAGGCTGCACGTCTCTGCAGGCTGATCTTAGTCTATACACCTACCAAAGTCATTGTCAAAGCGGGAATATTCCGGGATTAGCGTGACAAGGGTTTACAACTATTTTTACCCCTTTCCTGTTTTTTTTTTTTTTTTTATTTTAGACTGGTCCAAATTCAAAGATTATGCAGACGAAAATTCAAAGTCGAACTAATTTGAAAAATAGTCATCGAGTAGGGTAGAAAATATTGTGGAAAAAGAAGAAATTGCTTGTTACAAGCAATTTCTTCTTTTTCCACAATATTTTCACAAGTATAAAAACACAGGGACGTAAAAACAAGGGAATAAACAGGGAAGGGTTAATCTGTATAATTGCAACTGCTCTATAAGCTTCACCTGTGTACTACAAAAATAGAAATAACGCATACCACCTTCTCACACATTTGTAGAAACATCTTTTAAATGAAGCCATCTTGTCGTCATCTTAATGCACGATATTTTGGTAGAGCCTTGGTTCTGGAATTTCAAGAACAGTTTCCAAAGGTTCAAAGCCACATACTCATTATAAAACCAATTGATTTATCACTAATGCTCCCGCAATAATTTTTAAATTCCCGACTCGGTTAAGATAGATTTAAAAACCGCATGATATGCATATTGGTTCAGCTTAGCTGTACAATGCCAGAAGATTAAAGATTTGATTGAATTTCTTTAAGTAAATAGGAACCTTAAGCGACCATCAAATCCCGCTAACTGTGAACACGCGAGGTGTTATAATTATCTCGTTCATGTGCATGCAATGTTATGTCTCTTATTCCTTTTCATGCTTACTCCGGTGGGTCCCAACATTTGTAGGATGTATAGACTATTAACAATCTGCACATTTGTGCAGCCTGACCTTAGTATAAGGCACCTGTTTGACGTTTTAGGTCAGAATGTTTTGGTTTACTATTTTATCATAATAAAGCAACAAAAAATATTGAACTACCACGAGTGTCTTTCGGTGCTATCACTGCTTTGAGTTTAATGCAATGCTGAACAAGGGCTTAATCAACATGACAAGGATTAAATGATACGTGGGACATTTAAGCATCCTCTTGAGGAATTACTTGCGATATTTTGCATTTCTGAATATCGAAAGTCCTTCTAATTTGTCGCATCGAAAATTGATGTTCAATTATTTTGTATTAAGGTATATGCGTGGGATTGATAGAATATCGTATACATTATGTCTAAATTGAACGGTGTATGTTTTCATTTTACTCCATTCACTTTAGATGCATACAAGATCAAGTTTGTTTAATTCCGTGTTGTTGCATGCTGAAATCTGGAATTTACGGGACGGGCGACCGATAATCCTTTTTAAGATTCGACGAATAAAAAATGCAAACCACGTTTTCGAACGTAAAAACTCGCCTCCTTTTCTTTTCTTTTCTTCGTTTTTATTGAAGAATGTCGCATACCGCCGGAAAGTGACCGAATTTCGCAAGCTACAAGGTTTCGGTCTCCAAACGACGAAGATATAAAAGAGAAATGCCACATATATGCAAAGTTGCACAATGGCTTGAGTACCAACGTCCTTAAATAATTGTTAAGGCACAGGGTTAAGTTGGTTAAAACGGGAGATTACAGTATCATTGCATGACAATTTTGACTTTGGATTTTGCGATTTGTTTTCTGAACAAGGATGGATATAAGAAAAACAAGGTTCTTTTGACGTCTAGATATAATTTTTAAACCACCGGACAAGATACAATGACAGCTATATAAAGACAAATCTAAAATTAAGGCTAGACAGGAAGATTTTCTTCTTCAAACCAATAATTTCACAGGCATAATATTTGGATTCGCCATCGTTTAATCCGTGGAAGCAAAACAACATTTATTAAAAATATTTTATTAGAATTTATAATCAGGGCTGCATAGGGTTCAATTGCAAGAAGGAACAATGAATAGATTCTATACTGAACTGAAAAGGAAATGCATAAAACTGGAGGGTCGCTGACCCCACCCACATATTCCGTTGTCCACGCCCACTTAGCTTAAATAGGAAGTCTCCCTTCGATATTCAATTGTGTTATTTTATAAAATTTATGATCAGTAACAAGCGTTTGTTTGGCGACTTAAACGTCGTAACTACAGCTGGAATAAGGTGTAGGTACGACGTTCAAGTCGCCGAGCCAACAAAAGCATCACACAAATGTCGGTCGATGTCGGAGGTCAAAGTTCACCTCCGATCTATACGAGTTATTTATTGATTGTTTCTTTGATTGACAGGCGCAATCGGTCAAGTGTTACCATGTTTCATCAATATTCAGACGAGAGGCCAAGGGTCATCCTGGTCCTCTTGCTCATTTTCATGCCGACAACAAGCAACCCAGAGAGCAATACTATTTATTTCACCTCTGACAAAATTCAAAGTTCTTATAGGATATTTAACCCTTGTCATCCAGAATATTCCTATTTGAACAGGGGGTAAAGGCAAAGATCATCCTGCACATATGTGCAGTCTGATCTTAGTCTACACCACCTCTTTGTCTCTTTCAAGCCTGAATTGTTCATAAAATCAATTTTCAAATCAAATATTGACTTGTAAATAGTGCTTCCAGTCATTTAGTAATTTGATTTTGGTTCAATTCCAAACATGGTTTTTATTCAGCATGATAAGGGTCAATCCAAACATTACAACATTGGTTGTTTTCTATTACAAACAAGATACACAAGAATGCGAGATTTGCGGAGCAGTTAATTTGTAACAGATTTATTCACAGATGGAACTCTGTAAATACAGGGGAAATAAGTGATGTGTAAAAAGTTCTTTAATCTAATCATTTCCGGAAGTCCTGTTTGAACAGGGTTCAAAAGATTGAACCTGTTTGATTTTTAGCTAGCCAAGCGTCAGCTGTGATAGCTTAAGTAAACAAACAAATTTTGAGGTCGTCTCAGAGTTCAACGAGTGCAAATTGCCACTGGAGGCTTAACCACTAAATCCATTAAATGCCTACATCATAAAAAGTAGTTTTGAGAAACCTTAATGATATACCAAAATCAAATTAAATTGTAGACCCATTCCCACCCAATTGAAGAAAAATGCTTTGGAAAACATTGTGGACATTGAAGAAATTGCTTGTAACAATGTCCACAATGTTTTCTACCGGATTCCACCGTCTTGAAATTGTCGTCTGCCACTTCTTTCAATTTGAACCAGATTTTGTCATTATGTAATGGTCAACTCCTCGGTTATTTTAACCTCGTTTATTTATCATGTTAAAAAAGATAATTGCTTTACAAAACAATGCTTTGCTAGCTTACAGTACTTTCAGTACTTTCATCTATTTATTTACCACAAGTTACTTTTATACCTCTTGTTTTATAGGTTAGCGGGTCGTTGGCCGCTCCCACTGATCTCAGATAAGCAGATGCATGTAATTGTGTTCACATTTTCAATAATGTATGCTCACAATTTAACAAGAATAGCGTTTAAACGAGTGGCATTTCTTTCCCGAGATTAATATTTTGGCATTTTATTCTTTCTCTTCAATTCTCATTTTCCGTAAAATCACTTGTTTACACGGTTACAAGATTTCATGCGACAGAACATTGGAGAAAAAAAGAAGAAATTTCTTGGACTTTTAGCACAATTGTTTCTTTCTTATAAGCTTATTTCTCTGTTTACATACAATCGATTTGTCGTTTGTACATAACTCTTTCAGGTCTTAATTTTCGCCCCTGGTAAAGAGTTAATATATGAATAAAGGTAGATTTATATATGAGTCTAACAGTGAGCTGTACACAAAATCCACATGTGTACATGAACAAATACACCTATTCCCACATACGCCCTCCTTTTCGTGTACCCCAATAAAAAAACCTTAGAAAACATTATTGAAAATCGATCAATTTCTTCATTACCCACTATCAAAGACGACGAAAATATTTATAATTAAATCAACTTGATATGTCGTCTGCAGCTTATTTCGATTTGGACCAGTCTAAAAGTTTGTTTGGAATAGGTCAACGTAATTCTGAAGCGAAAATACACCTATTCGAGACATGTCTAAACTTTGTTCGTCTCTATGCAACAAGAGGAGATCAATGTAGCGCCCCGATAAGGATACGAACCCTGGACCCCTCGCTGACAGGGCGAGCTCTCTTCCAATTGAGCTACCTGACCACGTCTAAACCTAGTGTCTGTCTGTGGAATAGATGCGCCCACTATATTCTCCTCATGCAACGAAGAATTCGTCCCTAATCTCATTTTCTAATCGCCCCGGTATCGAGCATAAGATCACTGCAGCTTAATTACGTAAGTCGCCAGTATAAGGAGAAAATGGTAGGATCCCATTCGGGATTCGAACCCCTCAAATAGCCTACAGGCCGAGCTCTCTACAAATTGGGAAACCAGGGCACATCCCAACCCGGTGACGGTTTAAAACTGTTTAAGGAATAGATATCCCCACTACATCTATGTAGTCTGGAAAACTAGTCGACTGGTTGTCATGTCTGATTCTCAAACCAGATTTTGATTGGTTTGTAGATATTTGACAGTAACAATGAAATAAATAGCCGTAGAAGACAACAATAAATGTAATGATCTTGAAATTCAAAGTATCTTCATTCAGTTAAACATGTCTGGAATACGATACGGAGTTCGTCAAATATCCCAGATGTGTACCGCTTTGACTGTTTGTCGATTCATTCGCTTCTTGACAAGGGTTTGTTTTCAAATGAACATTATTATGCTCAGAATCGCAGCAAAAATTCTAAGGTTTAAGACTTCAAAAAGAAATGATTACATTTTTAAAAAGCGAGTCTTGCCAAAATTTGAGTATCAAGTGTTGGAGACATTCGCTTGATTCAGATTAACCCATTTCCAGACGGCATTATTCTCAGACTGATCATAATTTGATGAAGTTGCAGACGTCATTTTCAAGTTTATGAAATTTTATATATATATATATATTTTTTCAACTTTTTGGGTAAAAAACATGGTTGAAAATAAAGAAGCACTGCATCAAATAATAACGATGCAATATGGAAATTTGGTAAATGGGTAGTATTTCTTGAAGTGATTCTCTATATCATAGAGGGAAAGCATGATTGGCGAAGTTGTCTCCCCTTGAAATAACCCGACTTGGTTCTTGAAAAAGTCTGATTGATTGTAAAAGTGTTTCACTGTACATCGACTTTAAAACATTAAATATTTTGCAATTTATAGCCAAACTATGAATTTTAAGCCACAAAGTTTTTCTATCAAACTACCAATACTGCCATACTAATTTTTTGAAATCCATAGCAAGAAGAAAGTTTTTATTTTGAATCTAATTATTTTTCTATGAAAGAATAAAAAATAAAAGTAGCGTCTTAAGTCTCTAATCCCTTTTCAAAACCTAACTGGGCATTAACTCAGATATTACACCCTTCTGTCCAAGTTTAATTCTATTAATTAACACAATATTGATGAGTTAAGCGAAACAGTTAGTCAAAGAAATAACTGTATGATTATTGGGGCCCACACGATCGCCTTTTAAAAATAGGTATAATTGATCCTTCACATTAGGTTGAAGGAAAGTCACCATTATCTAATTTATCATGAAACAATTTTATAAGTACATTTGCAGTAATTGGTAAATGATGTCAGCGTAGTCATAAATCGGTCTTCGTCAGGTGACAAATTATCGCCGTATCATACCCATTGGATACAGTTATTGATTACAATGTACGTCTTTCAGTAGAAAACAACGATAAAACATTAATTCCCGAAATTTATTGGTTCTTTTATTACCATAATTATTTCATTTTCTTTTTCTTTTTTTTTTCTTTTGGGGGGGGGGTGTCAAAAGTCGCTGTCAGTTTTCAGAGGTCTAAACTCTTAAAGGAGAGGTATTAAAATCCTTATCATACTTTACGTGTGCGCCTCAAAATTGTTGTTTTTGAAACTTTTTCTGAAAAAAGGAAATATATTACTTTTTTGCAGGCAGCAATACATCTAACAAAACCTCGATCAGATACTTTTTTTCGATTAGATACCTTATCTCGAAATAGATTGTCCAAAGAGGCATTTAACTCTGTATGTTCAATTACATTACATCTGTGATCGGTTCTAATATATTTTAGGCAATATCAAGATATGCAGTGCATGATCAATTATAGGTAAAGAATGGATAATTGAGTAATTGAGGATATGTTGATGCATCATTGAATGGACAAAATGTATTTTCTCTTCGGTATATTAAGTTTCTCTCTCTTCAATAATTTAAATAGATATAGCAATTGGAATGCCAGTTTGACTTGTAATTAAAACTCAATTAAAAGTAAATATTTCGGTACCTCCAATGTAGCCTTCACTTATTGAAATATCTACCCACGCGACCAAAATACTAGGCAATGGGTCTGAAGTGCCATGTATATCATAGTCGACACAGCCCCTGTAATTGACCAATGCAGGCTGCCAATCAAAGAATCAAATAATCAAAGTACTGAAAGTACTGAAAGCTAGCAACGCAAGATTGTATCGAGTAATCTTCCTTGTCAAGGTTGTCGTGATTACAGGAATTTAGGAAACCTTTGCCTTGTAGGTAGAAAACGTGTGGACAATGTAACAAGCAATTTCTTCATTGTCCACAGTGTTTTCCACACTGTTTCTTGAGATAATTCTAAAGCGAGATTGGATGGGATTGGATTAAATAACATGCCTTTGAAGGAGCTGCTTACAATTTGAATAAAGTTAATATATGTTGCCATAAAAAAGCAGTAGCAGAGTTCGCAATATTCCTGAAATAAGAGCGACTTTTTATGGCGAAGGCATTCAATAGATTTAGTGGTGAAGCCTCTTGTGGCGGTTTGAACTCTGAGACGACTTAAAAGTCGGTCTGCTAACTTAAGCTATCAAGGCTGACGCTTTGCTAGCTCAAAACAGATCAAATAATTCTTTTTGACCCTAAGCCACTTTCGAATTTCGACATTTATCTGCAACATTTTTGTTGATTTGTTGTCTTGAACGTCGTAACTACAAATTACCAAAGCTGCAGTTACTATATTTAAGTCGTCAACCAACCATTTTCTAGTTTGTTACATGTTTCTTAAACGAGTTTTATGAGAAGCTATTCATTCTTTTGATTTCGAGGTTGATTTTTTATTTGAAACTGTCTAACTTTTTGTCATATTTTCATTTAAAAAAAATCTCTAATGAAAAATGTAGTCTTACATATTTCAATACAGCCTAACTCTCTTTTACTAATGACAAGAAATATTCTGCCAAACCCAAACGCAACAAACGACTAAAACCCATTCCAATACAACCTCTCCTTTATACGCCACTTAGGAAAGAGCTTTCAAAGTCAATATGGAAAATAAATAAATTTCTAGTATCTAGCAAGTCCTTCATTATCAACAAAAGCTGAACAAGTAGAAATTGTCGTCTGCAGCTTCTTTTAATTTGGATCAGTCTAAAATTTTGTTGAGTGGGAATAGATTAAATAGATAAAGGTTAAGAAGATAATCGTAGAACAGTGCTTTTATTTTCTGATAATCAAGTGCACTATAAAAAATCGGTTTTGGACTTTTGATTGAAAAAATACAACCTAAATAACCCCCACCAGAATTTCAGCTTTATAATTCGCTTTAACGCCGGGACAATAGCGCAGTGGTAGCGCACCGGACCCTTAATTATGAGGTTCGGGGTTCTAACCACGGTCGCGGCAAATATTCTGTCAGTCATTTATCTCGTGCAAATGGACGGATAATGGTAAAACTATGGGATGAGAAGCCGGTATGTAGTGGTAAAACTGGTGTGGACAATGGTAGAAATATATAGCTAGGTGCTTTAAACTAAAATACTGTTAAAGTGGCGTTAAATCCAACTCAAACAAACAAACCCCACATTCTTAATAGATGAATCACGATTTATAATATGAAATAGCTTGTTTGTCAGCGAGCTTCGTGTATTGTTTTATTTATAAATCAAAGTACTGTAAGCTAGCAAAGCATGGTTTTGTAAAGTAATCATCTTTGTCCGAGGTTATCATGATAAATAAACGAGGTTAAAATAACCGAGGAATTCTCTCTACAAATTGACAAAATCCGGTTCAAGTTGAAAGAAGTGGCAGACGACAATTTCAAGACGGTGGAATTCGGTAGAAAACATTATGGACATTGGAGAAATTGCTCGTTACAAGCAATTTCTTCAATGTCCATAATGTTTTCCAAAGCATTTTTTCCTGAGATGCTAAAAAAGCGGAATTGAGTGGGAATTGGTTAGATAACATGCTCTTGAAAGCGGTCACTTCGATTTAAATAGAGTTTGTAAAACTCTTAAGATACGCAAGAACTACTTTTTATGGTGTAGTCATTCAATGGATTTAGAGGTTAAGCCTGGTGTTTTGCACTCCTTGAACTCTGAGACGACCTCAAAATTTCTCTGCTAACTACAAACAATGAAGTTCTTAACCAATTCCCACACAATCATGCTTTTTGACACGTATGCAGCATCCATCAAGTAAAAATGTTTTGGAAAACATTTTGAAAATGAAAAAAAAAAAAAAAAACAATTTTCTCATTATTCATAGTATTTTCTACCTCATATGAATAAATAAATAAATAAAAATAAATTAATAAATAAAAAACACATAAGAAAAAAATAAGATAAAGAATATGAATAAAAAAATGAAATAAGAAATAAAACGAAATAAAATTCCATCAACTTTACTTGTCGTCTGCAACCAGTCTAATTTTTTGTCGTCGTGTTATGGATTAAACGTTACAAAGATTAAACGAACTTTCACGATATTCTGATCAAGATTTACATTGTTAGAGTCGCAGTGTTGACGAACTAATCCCTACCTAACGACATAATGATGTATGTGACGAGATAGGCTATATAATCTGCTGCAATATTCCCACTTCTGTCTCAAGTTACTCTATCATCCATGTCTAGACAGGCCTGCAGTGATGTTTGAAGATATACGATATTCCTTGACAATCTTCAAAATGTCATCCTGCTTTATAAGGAGTTAGGTTACAAGTTCTATTGCGCAACTCGATCTTTGGAATTTTAAAATGCATTTGATAGTTTTTGTTAAGATTATGTTTTTAAAGATGACGGATAACTTTGTAACCATATACAATTTGGATACAATTTGGACATTCAAATATTTTTGTCAAGAATTGTTATGGCATTTAGACAAATGAATCATTAGGATAAGGTAAAACAGAAATACTGATGGCAATCCGTTTCAGCTTGGTTAAAAGGGAAGGAAAGAAAATAATGATCTATTACAAAATGCTAAAAACTTATTGGTAATGGTGTATGCGATGAGGATAATTTGGTGCTATTGCCTTTTTTCACGTTGGTTGTAAAACAAGGCCTCGAAAATTCTTTATAGTTTGTCGTTGTTTGTTCCGTCCGTTTGTGCCATTAGTCAGATAAGTTCAACGTGTCAAAATTAAATGTTTGAGTAACCAGCCAACTAGTAAAACTTTCTCACTGTTCGAAGCGCAATCAAGGGTGACTACATCGATTAATAAATACTTTCAACAGTTTCACTTATTTGTACATGTATTTGGGATTCATTTATATCTTTTCATCAACCAGTGGATTCAAATGACCAATTCAGATACCTAATATACTGCAGTATTCTCATGTCGATCTCTTCTTACTTCATCATCAAAGTATAGATTTTTAAGTAGGTGTTATCATAAAGATGAATTCCTTTCCCTGGCACAAAAGAAATTGACCCCGTAAAATATTGAGATCCACAACAAGGAATAGGTAGAAAATACAGCTTGTAATACTAAATTGAAAACAAAAATGATAGATGATTGTCTAACATAGAAATGAACGGATATCTGGCAACGACTGCTGGTCACTAACACGACAGCTTTACTGAAATAATTACGGCATTAGTTTGTAAAATGTCTAATTAAGGACAACCGATAAATGCAAAACGTTGCTTGGCGATTTCAACGCCTTAACTACATCTTATTTAAGCTGTAGTTGTAGTTCGCAGGACTACCAAGAATGCTTAACATAAATATCAAGTTCGACTTAAATGAATGATTTGATTGGTCAGTTTTTCATTGACAGCAGTAATCATTCAATCATTTATATGTAGCATATCATTGTGTGCCGGAACAAATCACATCGATTTGATAAAATTGTGTGATTTCGCTAGTAAATTGTCAATGTAAAAAATTGTTATCACATTTAGACTTTTACACATTTCGTTGTTAGGCGAGCAAATCGTCGTAAAAAGAATGCATAAAGCATTCTGCACGCCCAACAACGCTTTGTCTACACTTGCTTGTTTGTTAAAGGCGCCTACGTTATCTTCGTTAACACATCGGTGTCAAAGATTATAGTACCATAAGATACTTTGCATAAGATACATGTAGTTTTCATTACGTTTATGTATAGTGCAACACACCACAACGAAAGTACAACAAATTACATATCTTCATTTCTATCACTCTGAAATAGCGAATTCAATGAAAGTATTTGTTGATGTAACCCTAACTAGTACTAACTAGTGCTTCAAGTGTTTTCAGACCTTTTATTTTCAGGTAAATTTAGGAATTTTATTCGGCATGGCAAGGGTCAATATGCAATATCCGGTGCATAAGGCTTGATTATGCGCAAGACGTCGAACGTTGACACTTTGTTCGCGTTCAATTTTAACTCGTTTCTTTTATTTAGCGGTTTCATTGGCATTAATAGATGGAATAAGTAAACCAACAAGGAAGCATAACATGTGGTCAAGCTGATTTTCTTGAAATTCTTGTCTATATACAGAACAACTTTTGTGTTGGACCGGAACATAAAGCGAGAACTTGGACACATCCTCCAGAAAGAGGTTTCTTACGACCTATCAGTGTTTTTGGAATTCGTTATAATAGTATCAGTGAGTTCCAGCGATAAAGGATGTAGTGATAAATATGTAGTAATGTATGTATACGACTGATTCCATCCTTCTTGTATTTCACAAAAAAAAAGAGGTTAAAACTACCATTTTCTTTATCGACCAACTTTTGGTCGTGCTATGAGTGGTCGCTTAATACACGATTAACTGACCATTGTATTCAAAATGTTATGCGAACGCGTATTTCTTAAGCGTGCATGCGTTTAATTTAGCGTGTATGACATAAACTGGACTTTGACCCATTTAATGCACCATAGACTGGTATTCTGGCTGGACTGTTGCAAAAAAAATGTGTTTTTCTTCCAAAAGATACATTATCTGCTCATAATCTTACAACTTACCCATCCGCAGCTGCCTGTCAATGAATCAAACGACCAATCAAATAAACCATTTAGACTGAAAGTGAACTCAAAACTCCAACATTGGCCGGCATTTATGTGAGACATTTAACATGGTTTGGTGACTGAAACATCGTAACTAGCTTATCAAAGTATTTGAAAATATTATTTAAAATTACAAAACTTGATAAACTCCGTGCTCCCAACTAACATAAACATGCATAATCACACCAGAAAATATTTCCAAGGATTGTCATTTCTCCAGCTCTTGGACAATTTAAAGAATTGTAAATCATTTCTGCTCGTTCCAATTAATGTCTCCTCGAGCATACATCGATATTTTGTAATTAAAAACAAAACAAAAACCAAAGCTATCTCAAAATAAGACGGCGTATTAATTAAATACAATTAACATTACGCTTAGATACGCTTTGTAAATGTAAATATCGCCGTTGTCGTTTTAAAATCCCGTAACGAGGTTACGAGGTTTTAAAAGGACAACGACGATAGTCTAGACTTGTACATTTACAAGCAAAAAAAAAAAAAAAAAAAAAGAAAAAAGAAAAAAATAGAATACGGAAAAAAATATTTTAGGGGAAACCAAAGAAGATTTCTTTGCTTAGGTAGCACTTTTTTCAATAATTGTTATTTATCGTAAACGGTGAATGCCTATACATTCTAGCAGACATCATATACCAGCATTAGTGTAATAAATCTTTTAGAATATTTAAGACTTGTCTATGACAACACCGCTCTCTTCGTACTGCGAGACAGAAACATTAAGAAATGTTGATCAATTTCAGATAATTCCATGGAGACGGAACAATGTAACATGTATACTGTTATTATTGTAAAAGACACAGAACGACTTACTTTGATCTGTATCATCTTAAAAAAGATACTTAAATAATTTCTTTCTTGATACCTCATTAACCTTCTTGCGACAACCTGGCCATATTTTGCCCCTATTAGTTTCAAACATATTGTTTTTATCGTGTATTTGCGAAAATCAAGTAAAACCTCAGATGAATTCTAGGTCTTCAGAACCGATTTTAGTGAAGGAGGTATGTATGAAAGATTTTATGTATCGACCGATATGAATTTGGAAACGACGTCTTTTTCCGCAGTAACTGAAACTGATACTTTACCTTTGGCAAAGTATGGTGGCATAGAATTGCCATGGGATAAATGGCGGGTATTATCATTTTTCCTTTTGTGAAGAAAAATTGTGATCTTTCTTTTTATCATGAGATACTAAGATATTAACTTTATGGGAATTCCATAATGTTAGTATTTTTGTACTACCACTACTAGTAAGCAGGTAACTTTTGCGAAAGATATGAGACATCCCAAAACATTTAAGAAAAAAATATTTAGCAATATGCCGGATATTTAAGTAAACATCTATGTCAATTTAGAGTTCTAAACCTGTCAAAATGTTTTACACAATTAATGCGGAAATGACAGATATTACTTTATTTTTCGTGATAATCTTATTTCGACAAGATACTAGATAATGTTATACAATAATCACCAAACCTGTTCCCAGATGATTCGTTGATAAGATGACGTTTGCCATTTTGTTGTGTTAAGTTATCTTCGGGATAATTGTCTATTAAATATCTAGTAAGTACCAGCAGTTTTAGAGCACTAACACGCAAAAAAGACACGTTAAACTTTATTATCTAATTATCAGCTTTCATTAACCCCCTTTTTTTCTTGAGACTGGTCCAAATTTAAGAAGTTTGCAGAAAGATAACTGCCTCGATGGCCGAGTGGTATAGGTGCTTGACTCGTGATCTTGAAATCACGAGTTCGAGCCCCACAGTCACCGGGATGTGTTCATGGGTAAGACACTTAATAACAAGCCCCAGTCTACTCAGCTGTAGAATTGGGCAGCAGTTGGTTTTAGACACTGCTTCTCTTTAACCCATGTCCTCACAGCAAAATTTTAGACTGGTCCAAATTGAAAGAAGCTGCAGACGACAATTTCACGTTGATGGAATTTGAAGTTTTTCTTCTTTTTGGATAGAAAACATTGTTGATAATTAAGAAATTGCTTGATGCAAGCAATTTCTTCATTTTCCACAATGTTTTCCAAAGCTTTTTTCTGGGGGGGGGGGCGTAAAAAGGAGGGATTTGGTTGGAATAGGTTAAGGGACGTGAACATATCTTGTGAGTGTGTGTGACTCTTTAAGCCAATGGCTTTCTTCGCAATTGAACTAAAATAAATTAGTATAAACGTAAGATGACGAAAATTGGATTCAGTTTAAAATGAAACCATCCTATGTGTTAGAAAATACTGTAGGAAAAGGAGAAATTGCTTGTCACAAGCAAATACTTTTTTTCAACAATGTTTGTCAAGTATAAAACCAATGGGACGTAAAATCCCGGGTTTTCAATTTTCACGTAAATTTATCTTGTACGTATAAGTGATAGCAGTTCTATGCCGCCATAGCATAGTTTTTCCCCAACTCGTTATATTTATTCAACGGGTTATTTCATTCTTTCGCTGTAGGTCAATTTGCATAAACGGTAGTTACGACATTTAAGTCGCCAAACAAACAACTACGTTTAACATCATTATGTTAGTTCAAAATTCAGAAAGATTTGATTGGCCAATCGATTTTTCGTTGACAGCGGTGACTCGTTAATTCCTTAAGGTTTTAAAAATGGGATTAACAACTGGTTCACTGAATGCTTAAATGGAATATTTCTTAAATAAAGAGAGCTGGGGAAAAGTTCATTTTTAACAATTTCTTCATTTGAAATTCTTTCTTTGGATTATATATTCTGCTTCTACCAATCTAACAGGTATTGCTTCAAGTGGGATGAGCAGTTGGAGGCTCGGGACGGATATTGTGACAGTACGGGTGTGCGAAATACCAAAGATCCATGGTTAGGTGCTCCAGCCGTTGCGATATGACTGAAATGTTGTTAAAAGAGGCTTTAAACCCCATTCAATCAACCAATCTTTCTATAAACACAGAAAACCAAAAATCACAACAGTTCATGCATCCTTACTTACGCAAATAATGTTGGATTTCTCCAGGTTTAACCAGAACTTACCTGAAATGAAATAAAACGGTTTATATGAATAATATATTATATGTCAACTAAAGAAAAAAGAGAACAAAGCGCCAAACGCTTCATTACATATTTAATCAGGGAGATAATGGATTCCTATTGAATATAAACCTCTAACTCAATGCCAAACAAATATTTATCTTAGAATCGTCCAAATTCGATTGGTTTAGTATAGTATTTCAAACCTTTCCCAAATTTTTCTTTAATATTTATACTTATCCAAATCCAAGGGGTTTGGAGACAAAAGTTAAAGTGGATTTAATATGGAAAAAAGTATATTCTGTTGTGTAAAAAAAATGTGGAAAAAGAAGAAATTGTTTGTTACAAACAATTCCTTATTTATCTACATATTTTCGCATTATACAACCATAGGGACGTAAAAGGAAAGGGTTAAGAACATTTTACTAGAAATGCTAGTGACATATGGGGAAGGTCCCTGCCACCAGGGGATGGAGAAATTTCTGAAATTCACGTCACAAGCGTTCTCTAGTTTTTCCACATTTTTCTTAATTTTGTTTTCTTATTATGTTTCTAAAGTCTACAGAGGCTTCAAGCGAAAGATGAGTGATGAACTCAATGCAGTGATGTGTTTAGTTTTTTTGAAATCTCTGGATTTTCAGGATAAAGCGGTTGTGTTCCAAGAATGCTATTGCAATTATTAACTATTGAATATAATTATTTAGTTAATTTTGACATTAATTAAGTCTCATGCCAGTCATGTTTGTGAGACGATCAGTTACCATATGAAGTGTGTAGAAATAACGATTCCATTTTACTTCTACACAGTCTATTGAATAAGTGTTGTCAAATGGGTTAAGTACCATCGGTATGGACTAGAGCATTGATAACGCCAATCCAGAAGAGTACATACAGTAAGTGATCCGAGCAAACCTCTTAATCATAGAGGTATAAGTCTCTTACCAGCTATAAGTAAAACATTCTCTAGTGTGCTTAATAAGAGACTAAATTAATATCTTTGGAAATATGATTTATTGTGGACGAGCAAAATGGGTTTCGAAAGCTGCGTTCGTCTACCGACCATCTATTTCTACTGTGTTCTATTTTAAGAAACCGAAAATCAAAAGGTTTACCAATCTTTGCTTGCTTTGTGGACCGTGTTGACTGAGACTGCCTTTAACTAAAGTGTGCAGGGTCGCTTTTATAATATAACGAAAAATATGTTAAATGTTACGAAAGGATGAGTACATGTGAACGTCTCTGTGACAAACTACTTTGATATAACATGTGGAGTAGAAAAAGGAAATAACATTACGTTCTAAAACAGGACGTTATATAGGTCTTCAACCCAAAGAAAGGTTGTAGAAACTGAATTCTACTTCCTATTTGAGTGCCCAGCATATTTACATCAGAGACTCAAATTCTACGTTACTGCCGAGAAAATCGTGTCAAACTTCCTGACATTATCATATCGTGATTGCTTGAAAATATTGCTTAGCGATAAAAGACTTGTATATAAATCAGCACAATTTATTCAGACTTGTATTGCCTTACAATAATAAAAAGGAATTAGAAGTGTTTCCTACAATACAATACTAATAGTCGACGTGCATAATCATGCTCATATACTATGATGATCATCTTTCAACATGAATACGATTTACCACCCCTTAAAAAAAATTATAGGGTGCTATAAATCCAATTGAAAAGGAAGAAATTGCTGGTGATAAGTTACTTTTATAATTTCTTACTCATTAGAATAAAAATGAAAGCAATCATGTAAACGCTTATGTGGTAAAGTCTATAATTAGTCTATCCCCAAAGAGCTTAAAGCTTGCCTCCGGGATGAGAAGGTTCACGAAACGTGTAAATACATGCAAAGCGGGTTACAAATATTGAGCGTTCGCGAACGCTTTTGCATCCTGAACGCAGTGCTGGCTTTAAAGGTAGGTATCGATGTTTTTATCATGCAAAAGATTTTGATTTTTCTTTTTCCCTCTCCTTCACAATTTCAATATAACATACTGAAAAGTAGTTTTGCTACAATCAGACGTCGTTTAATTGAATAAACAAGGGTTCTTCCTTAAAAGCCTACGTAGGCTGTTATTCTATTTTTATATCAAGCTGAGACAGTCGCGAAGAATATTGGGTCATTCAAGCGGTCTGGAATCTGTATTCAGTTTGAATTACACCAAACAACGTCACCAATACGTCATCAGAAGCTATTTTCGCTAGCCGATCTTCAATTTTGTAAAGATCAGTGCAAAACCACCATAAGCGTTAATACGAGTATAGACACTTACCGTAGTTTTGCGCTAACCATTTGGTGAAACATAATTTAGGACATTGGTTGTTTCGCTTGTCAATTTGTTGACTGGGTCATATGCAAACGAAGTCATGTGGTGTCGACAACCGAATTCCGTGATATCTAAAAATAACCTGGTATCTCGAGTAACCTTTTCTATACAACCCAAAAACGCCACGTTAAGCCTATCAGTTTACCGCGAAGACATTATCTGACTCAAATTTAAGTATTTAGCGTCCGCTTTAGCGTATTTTTAGGCGATTGGCAAATTTGTCTTATCTACATTTTAGAAACATCGATACCTCCCTTTAACGTACAAATCTCATTTAAACAAATAGTATCATTATACATAATATCTTAGGTATTATTAGACGACGAATTGTTAGACTGGTTCAAATATAGATTACGGCTAATAGACCAATAGAGATCGGATTGTGATTTCCAAATATCTCAGCGGAGTCTTTGGATACAGATTGTGCTATATGATAATGCCGCACAACCTGCATCTATACTCCTCTTTAGTCTGCAAAATGAAAGAAAATAGAAGACTCTATAATAACCCTCTCGTAAAACAAAGGTGGATCTATCATACCAATTATTAATATCATTTTTTTCTTAGTTGAACTCACCTATCAGATATGGTGTGTTTAATACGATATCTCTGATATGAGACAACGTTGATACATAAAAAGTGGTTATACCTTAACAATTTTTAAATTTCATTTAGTGAATCCTAAGCCATTTACATGGCACATAACACTTTAAAGTAATTATATAACAAATGTATTATTATGTGCATGTATTATGTTTCACTTTAATAAAACATATCGCTACTACTACACGTGTTTATAGTTATCTTTCATTTCAGCGCAAATGCCCGTAAAATGGGCGGAGTGTTATATCAGCGATTGTCTATGACGTAAACAATATATGCGTTGCGCAAAACGAAGCACACAAATCACAGAAGGTAGGACCAGTATACATACATAGTCTGTTGGTAATACATTCGTAAAATGCTTTGTTTAATGGCTATGAAAAGTATAAATACATGCATGATAAACTTATAACCTGTAAATAATTCAATATAAGCTATGCATTCAAAGGTCATAACTTTGAATGGTGATATTCTCTAGATCACGTGCAAGAACCCGTTAGACGAAATCGGTTTTAAATTACCTTTCACAAGGAAAGTCATATGTCAATACATAAACGCGATCCTGAAAACAACTGTAGCTAGGGAGCCGAGTCCCTTTTTAAATCGGTTTCAGATGTAATTTTGCATTGAGCTTCCTTACTTATCACATGGTTGGACGTATTTGTCCTATCTTTTGGAGAGCGAGACTCGCATGCGCAAAGATTGTTTCTAATTTTTAGTAACAAACCCCTGTTTGACACCCAAATGAGAAAATTCACCGATGATATCAAACAAGCTTATGGGGGCGCTAAACATTATTGGAAATAGTCTACCATCTAATTTCATTAGCATACCTCAACATACAGCCAGAACTAAAACTTTTTTCTTTTTTTTTTTTTGAGATTTAATTTTTATTACAACTTACATTCATTCTCTCGGTTAACAACAATATGCGATGTATACATTATCTGAATTATTTATCCAGCAGATATGTCATCACTCATATATGTTTTTTGGTGTGATTTTGTTAATTATCTTACTTGTATTGTTTTTGAACGTCATTTCCGAAATCTAGTATTTAATAAATTTTATACCTATAAAAGGGTAGGGACTTTTTAAAGTAGAAATGTATCAGCAGAGACTGAAGCAAATCAAAATCTTAAACTTCATGTAAATTCTAAATAATTGACGAATTGCAGGTATTGATAACACAATTTTGATCACAATATCTAATTATAATTTTGGAAATGACTCGAACTTTTTTAACTCCACAATTTATGTAAAGCGCTTTTGTTGGTTTGGCTGGCGACTTAAATCGGCTAATCAATGATTTTATGGTTACATGCTACATGCTAGATAAAGCGATTGAATGTCTATTTCGAACAGTCCGGGGTCAATCAATTTTGAACATGTCGTTACCATGTTTCAGACATGCAAGTGAAGGTATGCGTGTACAGGCAAATAAACGTATAAAAGCTCGTAAGCCATCGTAATGTGCTGATTACATTGGCTGATCAAAGAACCATCGGCCAATCATATAATTCATTTAGACAATAAATCAACTTTGAACTCATACATTTATGTAAAACTTATTTGTTGGTTTTGAGGCTTTAGATATCGGGGGCTTGGAATCACGACCCACGATACTTGGAATACATGTAAACTACAGTAACCACTAGACCACGGACAGGGTATATAACGACACATAAATTATTTTTTTGCATTTGTTGGGTTGGTTTATTGGCATTTTTGTATAATAATCGATAGAAATTCAGACAAGACGCATTTTCTTTAAAACTATGCATTTATTAACAGTTCTGTGTGCCTACAAGAAACTATAATTTGATCTTGGAAGAATTCGCGGGAGTGATTTTTTTCCCTTTTGATAGTTTACATAAGCAACGTTGAGCGAAACCTTACCGACACCGAGAAGTTTCCTTTCCTGTTGTTTTGCGAGCTCATCGTAAGTGACTTTTAATTTTCAAAACATTATATCGAGCAGACATCCAATTGCTATAGTTTTACAACCTTTGTCTTGTCAACGGGCAGTGTATCGATATCTGCCGGCTGCTATGGCAATACGACTCAACCAAACAAACAGATATTACGGCATTTTTGCAGAAATAAAATTACTATTTATAGTAACAGAATGTAGCAACGTTTTAGGGCCTTACAAATGAATGTTTAGTATGGACAGATATATCAAGATCAGTTATTAGACATATTAAATAGACGGGCTTTACAAAAATGATTCCGTTTCTCCAAATGGCTATTCTACAAGATACATGTAATATTAGGAAATAATATGGTAACGTGATTTAATATTGAGACGGGGTGTCAGTCATTTGGGTTTTTATTTATATAAATGGTCTACTGTTTTATAAATGGTCCACTGCGCGGTCTGAATACATGATAGAAATCGGTGTTCTGACATAAATCTAATCACGGCCCTTCATTTATAACCTTGTTTCATAACATTTAGCACCATTTCCTTTCTCATTGCAGATAGTCTTTTTAGTGGTGAAAATAATCTTTGATCGAGATTCTAAATATATGTATAAAACTTTATCGTCGTTTGGTGTGCAAAATATCGTAACTACAGCTTTATAAAAGCTGTAGTTACGACATTTTCCACACCAAATGACGTTATGTTTTGATTTTCGACGCCTTTCGATGATGAGACATTAATTTTAGTGAGTCGTTTATGCCATATTTATCTATTCATCGTGTTTGTTATCTTCGTGTGGCTTTTTTGCCTTAGTTAATCACAAGAATTTAAAATAAATTGATTCCGTTTTCAATTATTGAAAAAATGATAATAAAATCCAGAAATAAACCGAATATCTATATATTTATGATTATTTGTCATAAGCGATAAACCAGTGTGTATCTCGCATAACATATTTTTCCGAAAAGCGGTTTCTATTCATGCAGCGCACAAGATATACCCTAAACAAAAGGGAGCATAAAAACATAAGATTGAAGAACAATATCTAGACGTGTGTATAAACAGCAACTTCGCGAACCGAAGGCTTATTTTGCATTTACTATAGATTAGACAACTCATTTAACTGATCTAAAAACTGTCAAATGATTCAGACTTTACCTGTCTCTCATTAAGACTTCTTTGTCTGTTACGAAAATTGGTGCTTTTTTTGAGATTTATCACGCCTGGGTAAAAAGAAAGGCAACGAGAGCGAGGAAGAGTCAATGTGAATATGTAGAAATTTTGTCTGAAAACAGAAAGAAAATTGAATTCAGTAAGCTCGCCAAACAAAATGTATAAACATATTTAAACACAATACGTGTTCATAAGGTTGTAACAGATAAGTATCTTAAGATACAGTCTGATATTTAATACTCTTATTTTGTCTGTAAAATTTATGTAACTTTTTTTTCTGTTTGAATCCGTCTTCAAAAGCATCAAAGAGGTATTAAATAAAATTCCATAACAATAAAAGTAAAACAATACAATCAAATGTAAATTATTTGCCTACCAATCTTGATTCTCACTGAATCAGTTTGAAAGGCTCGAATTTCAATGCCTTGCATTAAACTTGAAGTGAGGCACGTATTTTGTCCATTTATTATTTATGTTTAAATCAAAATTACCCACGAGAAAAGATTTCTGACTTACACTGTATGACCCCCCAACACCCCACATGAGCGCTTGAGAATGTATTTTTCTCTCCTTCTTTGCACTTGCTTATAATCCTACAAGTATTTGCCCAGATTTGCGTTTCTTAAGTGATATTTGAAAGCGTCGTGCAACTTTAAAATTGACGAATAACCAAACCATTTTGTTCTTTTATCTTTTACTAACATGCCATTTCGAATATTTTACTGACATAATACAAAACTAGCTCTGGGCATCTCTGTTTGCGCTTTTTGTGGGTTGCTTTGATCTATATCCCCCGTGTGACTAATAATAATTCCATATTTCTCTACGGAATAATTGGTATAAAGACGTATCGAAAAATACAACAGGCATGTCTAAAATGTTTTTGAAGTCTATGAGAGAAATCAATCTCTGTCTTCTCTTTATACTTTCCCGTTTAATAAATAAATACGTAACAAAAGGAAGATTGCTGCTTTTATACAGACTGAGAGTAAAAATGGTTGCAGACGACAATTTGAAACGTTGTGATTTGAAATTTACGCAAACGGTCTAACAGACGAATTCTTAGAGGATAAAAATTACTCCTAAAGGCGATTTTTTTTATCTCATTACACAGATGTGTTAAACACTGTTCATAATAGAAGAATTAACATGGTTGCTTTGATTTTATTAGAAAATCAACTCCAGCTTCTTAATTCTACTATATTGTGGGCTATATTTGTTGACATGCGTAATTGACGAATCGCTTGACCTCCGACCTCAAACAGGAAATAAGCATGCGGTGTGATTTTTCAAATATTCCTGACCCGTTGGATAAAACCAAACTACGTAAAGTACTGTAAGCTAGCAAATCATGATTTTATTGAGTAATCTTCTTTGTCAAAGGTTATCATGATTACTGGAATTTAGAAAGTCTTTGCCCTGCAGGGTAGAAAACAGTGTGGACAATGAAGAATGTGCTTGTTACAAGCAATTTCTTCATTGTCCACAATGTTTTCCAAAGCTATATTCTTGAGGTGATCCAAAAGCGTGATTGGATGAAACTAGGTTAAATAGCATGCTTTTGAAGGAGTTGTCTACACTGCATAAAGTTAATTAATGTGGCCTTGAAAAGCAGTGGCAGGGTTTGAAATATTCCTGAAATAAGAACTTAGGAACTAATTTTTATGGCGTAGGCATTGACGTTTTAGAGGAATTTAGTGGTTAAGCCTCCAGTGGCAGGTTGCACTCGTTGAACTCTAAGAAGACCTCAAAATTGTGTCTGTAAACGTAAGCTATCGAAGCTGACGCTTTGCTAGCTATACGTCTAAACTTAACGATGTATTTACTGCGTTTAAGACGCCAAACCACCAAAAACGCTTAGATAAATGTTGGAGTTCAATGTTCGCCTCTTGTCTAAATGAATATTTTGATTGGTAGATCGATTATTTGATTGACAATGGCGATCCGTTAATACGCTCATTATCAGAGATACGTAAATAAATCATAAAACTGGTCATCATTATACAAATATACCTATATTTGTGAGTTCTCTTGAAAATAAAGGAAGGAAAATGATAAATTGATTTACGTCGTATTGCAATTGCGATTCCAATGTTTAGCCAGTAGCGATTCTATAGTGAATTCGCCATTGAAAGACGTCTACCAATGGCACGGCTTCATTGAATCGTCAAGATATAAGTGGCTCTTATATTCCATTAGCTTTTCTTACTTTCAACCAATTACTGAATGCAAACTACTTCAAATTAACTGCACTCGGGTATTTTGCATAACTGCTCTCAAGATTTGTAACAAGAGTCCTACTGTTATTATAGACAGTTGTTCAGCGTATAAAATATCTAGTATTACTCAAAGAACATTAGATAATATTCGAATACAATGTATCTTGTTTTAATCACAGGATATTAACAACTCAAACATGACTCGATAATAGATAAAATGAATCCGATAGAACTGTAACTGACTGCACAATTAACACATTTTAACAAACGATAAAAGGCAAGATTTTCTACTTGCTTTCCATTTAAACATTTTTGATAGCTCCTGAAATTTATTTTCTTTTAGATATAATGATATTCTTTACGGATCTTTGGCTGAAATATGGAAACGGAAGTGACGTCAGGAAGTAAATAACAAAGTTTTTCAACCGATTTCGTTATATTTTACTGCTGTTGATCATTTCATGATAAACTTGAAGACACTGAAAATACTAATTCAATTCGATATTCGAATATGAAACCAATTAAGATTTGTTTTTGTTGTTGTTGTTTAAGGGGAATATTATTCAGGAAGGTCTTGTATATGTTTAAATGTTTTTGATAGCGACGGAAACTGTGGAGAAAAATACCAACAATAACAGAAGGTCTAAGGGAACAATAACAGCTAAATCGGCTAAACAAACGGAAATAGATTTCAACCAAGATCATCGGACATTAAGGACAAACAAATCGAGTGAAGGGAGTTACAAAAATTCTCTTTTGAATAGTAGGAACCCCATAACAGGTAAAGTTTTAATTATGTGCGGCTCTATCAAAAAGAGAGGTCTGGCACGAGAAGTTGATGTGACAAATTTATGAGCAGAAGTTTCAAACATGAAGAAGAGGTTGAAACTAGTGTACATTTCAAGTTACTTAACAGTAAAAGTACAGACAGGCGGAATTGATCCAGAAAAGAAACAAGCAAGCGGTTGGAAACAACTTAGTAAAACTAATGAGTTACATTAAAGCCGAGTCTTTAGAGACTATCATGTGTATAACCGTAATATCTCTCAGACTAGATATATACGTCACCGTTATAAACAATTATATATTAAAGTCTTGTTGAAGGTCAATGGAGCCATATGTATTCTAGTTTGTGAACGACTAGACCCGAGTCCAGTTTTGTATGGGAAATATCTCATTTATTACCCTAAAAAGGAACGCCCGCCCTTTTGAAAACACAAAATGAGTATATTCAAACACTAAACGTAACTCTGCACGAAATAGATATAATAGGAAAGATAGACAAGTGTCCTTAGAGAGAAAGTCTTTTTGCATATGCTGTTATTTCTGTAGAGAGAAAGGAAATGGGTTTGAAGATTGTCGTCAAAATAAACAAAATAAATCACAGAATATATCAAGTAGAATGAATAGCTACGGTATATGACGCCCAATCATAATAATTTCTCTTGTCCGTGAGTCACATTATAGCGGTGTCCCACTAGCCTCTGATTTAGCGCCCATTGTTACTTACATTTATGGCAAGGGTTTGCACAACGATATCTTTAGACAAATATGCAGATGATTCGACATTATATAAGTCCGCAATAGACATTGATACTATACAAGTCAACTTAGTCAAAAATCTATACTCCATTAGTTGATTGATTGATTGAATAGGGTTTTAACGCCACTATTAACAGTATTTCAGATATATCGCCGCGACTGGAGCACCTAACAATGGATTCCTGGTATTTCGCACACCAGTACTACCACTACATCCTTTCCTAGCCTCCAGCTGCTATCCTACTTAGGTTTACGATTATCCACCCATTGGTGAGAGACAAATGTCGGAAAGGATATAAGCCGCCGCCAGGGATCAAACATGATCCCATGATTGAAGATTAGGAGTCTGACGCGCTACCGTTTGCGCTATGACGGCGACACTCAATTGGTGGAATAACTGTTGATCGAATCAAACTTTTTTTCTCTTTTTTAACAAAATATAGACCTAGAACTAAAAACAAATGAGTTTACAAAATGTGTACGTCAACAAACATCGAAGCTACATATTGAAAACCAAAGATAAATTGCTATGCTCAAGATATTACGACTTATATGACCTTAGAAACGAAGTAATTGTTATACGGTTCATATTCTCTACCCTACTTGGAATATTGCTGTATAGTTTGGTTTCCAATCGCTTGGGAAAATTTAACTATCTTTACTTCAAAAATTATACTAAGTGATTCATCAAGGATGCCTTTGACTTACCTGTTCTCTAAATTGAATGGGATTCCATTTGATAACCGGTGTAAAAACCACACTGGCGTTTTTCTTTTCTTTTTTTTTTAAATATTGCAATAACCTAATAACAACAGAATACTTCACTGATATCATTTCATATATTTTAGCAACTCTAACTATAACGCTTCATTTTAGATTGGTTAAGAGCTGGGTTGGAAAAAGCCAGTACTTCTGTATTCATATCCATGCGGAGGACTACGAGTGGTGTCAAAGGTTATATCTTCGAATTCCGACTAAGCCGTTGTACACATTTGTATGCTCGCAAAGCCAGAATATACTATGGTTGATATCGATGAACTTTAGAAAAGAACTTTAGATTCATTTGTTAGTTGGGTCAACCTAGGGATCGAACCCGCGATATCGAAGTTTGAAGTCGAAGGTTAATCAGGCTGACCTCTCGACTACAGGCTGTACGGAAAGTGATTGGGGGCTCTGCCCCTTTTGACCCTCCAGTTCTGATTTTAGTACTTTTCGAAGAATTCAATAAACCGATGCCACATAAAAATATATGTAAATTACACTGACGTGAGAATTAATATGTTTATCGGTTAAATTGGCATTACTGCGACCAATACTAACAAGAACTACATTTATTCATCCGCCAACTGTTAGTTTTTTGGTCCTCAAGTGCGTAAAAGTCTGAGAGGTCCTTGATACAAATTAAGTTAAGTTCAAACCATGGTTGGGAAAATGTTCAAGATTTGATATCCGATATTTCTATGCTTTATATACAATGAAGATTTTGAAAATAGATACACCTTGGAAAAACAAGCGTATTACTGTAGTTATGAGTAATCGTTCTTTTGGGATTTATTCGGTATATTGAATTGAGACAATGATAACAAACCCGATATAAATCGGGAAAGGGCGTAGAGTATATTAAGCTTTGAATAACCTCTGTTAATGAGGTTAAGCCAGAATCTCTAGTACAGACAATTAGTTCTCCAGTCGCAGTTAAAGGCCACAATAAAATATCTGAGAACATTGTAAGGACAAGCAATTACCAGGTGATTATGTTTATTGTTATTGGACATAGACTTGAGCACGCTCTTTTGAAAATAAGAAACTACAAGAAAATAGAAAAAATCATAACATATTTAGTACATTGATCGGATTTTCACCAGTTCACCAGTTCCCGCGAACTGATATAAAAAAAAATGATATACATACAAAGACTAGCACATTCACAAATCATGGGTAATATAGTGAAACATGTAGAAATTCGAAGTAACTAAATAATATGAGGCCCATCAGGGTCTGGGACGCTCTACTAGTTATCAAGTCTTCTGTTTAAGAATTCTGATATTGAAGGAAGTTAATTGCTGAAAGAAGAATGCAAATTGAACCTCATCTCCTTTATTGTTTTGAGCAATCAATTCTTAAGGCCCCTTTTCCCATCTTTCACGACAGATTCACTTCATTTCCTAAAGGAAGTTTCCTTATGACCCTATAATCATACTTTGAAATTTTCATCAGAATCCGATAATAATTGTGGACTTTATCGCGTAATCAATATTGTTTTAAAAAAATCCATAAGGCCCCTTTTTCCTATGTTTTCTTATGGATCCATTTCATTTCCGAAAGGAACTTTCCTTACGACCATCCAATAGTCCTCTATGAAATTTTAAAGACAATCTGATAATAATTATGAACTTCGTCACATTAACAAGAATCTTTAAAATGATAATCTGCAAGGCCCCTTTTCCTGTGTTTACAATGCCACAATTATTCCATGCATCTTTGAAGAGAATCCGATTAGAACTGTGGACTGCATTGTGTTAACGAAGGTATTTCAATCAAATTCTCATAAAGCTTCTATCCCCCTAATACTTTATTGTTTGCTTAAACATTCTATGAAACTTTAAAGTGAATCCGATGGAATAAGGGAGCTTCATTATATAACTAGAATATTTAAACCAAAAATCATATGGCCCCCTTTTACATGATACTTGACGAATTTTACCCAATTCTGAAAAGAACCATCCTTGTCATTGTACAGTCATTCTGTGAAATTTTGAAGTGAATCCGCTGAAATCCAGAGACATCATTGTATCAACTAGAATATTTAAGAAAGTTTTTCATAAGGCCCCTTTTTCATATGATAATTGCTGTACCAGATCCACTGTCAAAATCAACAATTGTAATGATGGTTCAATCAATGTGTAATCTGTGAAATTTATTGTGTTAATAAGGATTTTATAGTGAAATATTCACAGGGCCCCTTTTCCCATAATACTTTACAGAACAACCCCAATTTCAAAAGGAACAATACTAATGAAGGTACAATCATTCTGTATTATTTGTTTTGTTGGTGATACATAGTTTTGGACCATTTCCAGTTAAATAAAGGGGAAAGTCTTTTCTAAAGTTCGTCGATATCAACCATAGTATATTCGGGCTTAGTCGGAATTCGAAGAAATAACCTTTGACAACACTCGGAGTCCTCCGCATGGATATGAATACAAAAGTACTGGCTTTTTCCAACCCAGCTCATAACCAAATGGGTATGTACCTTTGACTTGGCGACTATATTTTTCCCCAGTTTTACCAGACTTCAACATACCCGATAGTCAATCAAAGAATCAAATAAAATCATTAATTAAGACGTGATGTGAAGTTTGAACCCCAACCTTTGTCGACATTTGTGTGCAGCATTTTTGTTTGTTTTACAACTTAAACGGCGTAAATACAGCTTATTTATTAGTTGACTACTCAAAATCCTGCTCATGGAAGTGGAGAAAAGCGTAGAAGTATGTTCGTGGTCGAGTGGTAGAAAGTCGGCTTCCCGATCTATAGGTTCTTGAGAGTTCGATCCCAAAGAACGCCTATCAATCTTGGTTCTATCATTAGCCCAAAAAAGATCGGCGCGAGTACTATTGTATTCGCCAGGAAGCATAATTGAGATGGACTAATCTAAGTTGGAAGAACCTGTTTGCTAATCTGTGTTATGAAATAGATTTGTTGCTACACCTGTTAAATAAGAATCACCACCCAAACACTTATATCTTGATATACAAACTAAAATCAAATTACCAAACGTTATAAGAAGAGTTTTAAATCCATTCAGGTGGCGGGATTAACCGTTTTCCCACTAAATAATGCTTTTTCACCATTCCCGAGAAAAAGGAAACATTGTGGAAAATGAAAAGAAACCCGTTTGTACTAAGCAATTGTTTCATTTCGACAATGTTTTGTACTCCAAAAGAAAAAAATAATGAACTGAAAATTATCATCTGCAACATCTATTACTTTGGACAGTTCAGAAAGTTTGCCATGTGGTAATATATTAATAAGATCGATATTTAATTAATATAAATTTGATATTCCATCTACACGAACTTGATAATTGTGCTGGCAAACAGCAGAGTCGATTAACGATATTCCTCGAAACATATATAGTGTCGTTTACAATATGTCATCGTGTTCTTGGCAATGCAAATACATTAACATAGGCTTCCTTTTTGTGAAATTTTAACCTGTACAAATTAAAGGATTGTGCAGATGACAATTTGAATTTAATTATTTGAAAAATAATCATTGAATATGGTAGAAAATATTGCGGAGAAAGGAGAAATCAAATTATTTGTTACAAGCAATTTCTTCCTTTTCCACTTTTTTTCTCAAGTACAAAATCTCAGTGACGTAAACACCAAGGATTGAACAGAAAATGGTAAATTTGCATATTAACAAACAAGTGTTATGTCACGTATTTAAATATAAAAATGGAAAGTTTCTAAACGTTTATGTCATCCCTGCGTAGAGGCTTATATTATAAAATTTACACATTTACAATAATGCGCTGCATGATCCGGGTATTGTAGAAAAATACAATTGAAACGATTGACAGATCGTGTATGTCGACCAAAGAATCAATCTTCCAATCAAATCATTCATTTGGAACGGAAGTGAACTTTGGACTTCGACATTGGCTGAGATTTAAAGCATTTTGTTAGTTCGGCGACTAAAATGTCGTTACTACAGCGACTTCAAGGTCGCCAACTAACTTTTGTTTTTTTGTTTATTTTTGTTCTTTTTTTTTTTTTTTCAACATGATACTTACCATAAATCTTGCATAATACCGTTAGTTATTGTCTTAGCAGAACTTCCTTCAGGAGTCAGTCAATTCGGCAATACGTTCGATGACATTCGGTTATATCTGGATTGTGGAACGATGAAGGATGCTTGATACCGGTCACTTCTCTAACCTTTACTTATGAAAAGAAACGTACTCTTGGTATCCATTAAATGTTGTGAAATATTCCAAATATTACATGAGCTATTTATTTGATAACGGTTACGTTAGGGATAACAGAGGCCTTTATTAAACGAAAAGATAACTTTGAAAATTTGTGATTTGAATCGCTGCTCAAACTAGGATAGTATATAGACGTCTTGTGAAAAATGCTAATGTTCCTCGTTCTGTAGATTCTGTACGTATTAACCCTTTTCATGCAGAATAAATACCTTTTCGGAATTTTATAAAAAGATAAAGGACTGGATGTACTGGTAGAACTTGTTGTTCAGTTGACAATACTTCTTTTTAAAAATAATTTCATAAACAACTCTGATTTTACAAACCGTTGTTACAATCATTTTATTTTCTCAACAAGTTCAACCGGTACACTATCAGCTCTTTTTAGTTCTTCTCGCTAAATATAATAAGTGCCTTGGAAGATATTCAAAAAAGAAATGTTACATCAAAAGCTTTTAAAGGCAAACACGTTGGTTTTATTAGAAAAGCACTTCAAGACAATTGCTCTGCAATTATCCTAAGCGCCTAGATAACGTAGAACTTTTACTTTTTTAACCCATTACAACACTATACCGCTTTTTGACGTCTCCCACGATCAAAGCTTTGGAAAAAATCGTATAAATTAAAAAGTGCTTGTAACAAATAAATGCTTCATTATCCAATATGTTTCCTACTCAAAAAGATCAAACAATTTAGAATCAGATCTTATTTCAATTTCGACCAGTCCAAATTCTATCATCTTGCAATAGGTAAGAATAATTCAAAGTATCGAGAATGTAGTTTGTAGTGAATCAGATGTAAACATTTGTGAAACATAACAAATGTATTTTAGGATAATTAGTAAACCAGCAAATGAAAATGCAATAAAAAGTTATAAAAGTACCTTCCAATATTATTTTAATCTACAGGAGGGCCTTTTGAAAAAAAAAAACTGTCATATCTTAGGAAATAATCTACGCATCTAAATAGAAATATCATGTTTGAGTGAATCATGTGCAATGATGGCTTGTTAGCTTCCTATTGTCCAGCTGTAACTTCTGAACTATTGGAAATACAGGATACGAATTCAGTAAACATTTGTAATTCCGGTTAACCCTTGTCATGCTGAACCCGGAACATTTCGGGTTTGGCAGGAGGTGTAGACCAAGGTCAGACTGCACATAAGTGCAGTCTGATCTTAGACTACACCTCTAGCTTGTACCTTTCCTGCCAGAGTTGTTTATGAAATTGATTTCTAAAAGAAATATTGATTCTTTAACAACAAGTTCTGTCTGCACTTTCAGCCCTTTGATTTTACAACAATTCAGTAAGGTAATTTATACAGCATGACAAGGGTTAATTGCAGTGCCGGTGTTATCCAAATTTCCTAACACATGATTTGTTAATGAATTGTTATTGTTATCTGTAGAGATATTTGAAATTGTAGCCATTTGTCAGAAATAAATTTGAACAACAATCTTGATACCCTTGAACAAACTTCATATTACACAATTCTATTTATAGTATTTTGAATTCTCCCAACTACGGCAGTGAAACATGTCATTTCAACACTAGCGGAGAACGAATATACGGGATACGAACCTACACGGAAACGGCGATGTCCGACGTCTTTAACCTCTGTCACAAGCAATTTCTTCTTTTCCCACTTTTTTTTTATTTCAGTAAAAAGAAGGGGGCGTTAAGCCAGTGATTGAACAGGAAAAGGTTAAGGCGAATCTAAAGAGTATTCACATCTGTTGATTTAATACTTTAGATGTCATAATTATCTCTGGTAGCCAAAAGGATTGAAGAGCAAAAAGCAAGTGATCTGCCAAGGTAGTATGCATGTATAATGGACGTATTGCTTGTCTTGCTGACTGACGTCTCTGGCCAAGCTCTCGGACTCCTAGATGAAGGCCCACTTTAATATTAAACGATGTTATTTTACAAAATTTATGGCCGATAACATTAAACCAAAAGCGAAATGGTTGATTAGCGACAAATACCAGCTTGTAAAGCTGTAGTAAGGACGTTTAGGTCACAAAATTAACAAAAATAATTCACATGAATGTCGGCAATTCAATTTTTTTTGTCGGTCTATATGAATGATTTGGTTGGTCGAATCATTCTTTGATTGTCTGCAGCGATCCGCCGATCGTTGAAAGCCTCGTATATATGTACACTTAGACATATACATGACTTTTTAGTTGGTTCGTATACGAAACGGAACATTCCAATATCATTTTACCAGTACAGGAAGCTTACCGTCGTTGGGCGTGAAAATGTCGCAACTACACCTTTATCCAAGATGTAGTTACGACATTTTGCACATCCTAACGACCATACAATGTACAAGGCTGCTTAGGAACTGCAGTAACATTTCCGAATTGAATAGATAAAATATAGCTGCCAGTGTCGAAGAAAGTTAGAAAACTCGACGTTTTTCTTGAACAAACGTATCATAACGTTGTGACAAGTTAATGTCTAGACCACCTTATCTTTATTTCTTCAGTTACAAAGACATTAATAAACTATCGCTGGGACAAACATTTTTTGCATAACGGACATTTTACAGCCCGCTTTAGGCTAAAGTACAAAACATATACGCACATATGCATACTATAATCAATCTTGTCGTATCCCCTTATTCGTGAGGATGATGATAATCACAAACGCAGATAAGATGTACAGTACTCCACCGTACTTATAATAATACAGTATGCAAAAAACAACAACATAATAAATCGTTAAATGTTTATTTTAATAAACCCAGTAATCCCTCCCGCACCTGGTTTAAAGTCAATAACCAGAAATTAAATTATTTACGACAGGAAGAAGATATTTCAATCGTTTAGGTATGAAACGTAAGTCCTACTAACACTGAGTGGAGCCGCGGTAAATTTACGCACAAGCTCGGTTATGTTTCATAACTTAGTTTTTGAGTTGTGATTTATCCTGACCTAACGAGAAAGAGTTGTAAAAAGCAAAGAGTCTGCCGTATTGAGACGGGTGATAATGCAACTTTTGTTTTCATTTGATTCCCCCGAAAAATGTTGCCTCCCGCTATTAATACCCAAAGGGTGTTACTTTACATAATCGAACATGCTTGGCAGCAAAGATACATGGTTTAGAAAAATGGTAATTTCATTTTGCATTATACTATTAATTTTCTTTGTACAAACCTGAGGCAAAGCACCTGTAATATCGTATTATACTACATCTAAGAAGTTTTGTGTCATCTTCTGAATGTAGTTTGGACTTTTATCTAGTTTCTTCAAGGCGTTAAGTAAAGACACACGGTAAAGATAAAAGGTCCCTGGCCTTCATGACTAAATACGTCCTCTTGATGTTGCGGTCAGTTTATTCTTTAAACAGAAACCTAGACAACTAGACAATATTCAGTTTAACAAATTATTGTAAGAAACAAACACGCCTTATTGAACCCAATTTAGGGAAATACGATGTCAATTTGCGTTTCTTTTTCTGTAATTCTATGGGACTGTATGTCATGTTACCTTTTCTGTGCTTTTCGCTCTCTCAAGAAATTACTGATATCCAAATATCAAAATGTAACATCATTCAGAACACCTATGTGTACAAAAAGACTCATCGAAGCGTTTTCTTAGGAAATTATGAGATTTTTTTTCCATTGAAGATGAACCTAAAAACTTCATCACACTGTATGAATATGCGAAGCGAATTCATGCATTAGTGTGATTAAGATTTCAGAGTGATTCTTCAATGAAAACTACAAAAAAGGTCTCTAATACTTTTATGCAAGAATGCAAAACACAGCAAATATTTCACAAGTTTTGAGTAAGATGATATGGATCTTAATTGTGTGCGACCATGGAAAATATTTTTATGTTTAAATATTGTTCGTGGAATTATGAAATAATATTTCCGCCTATCAAAACGCTTAAATTATGATAGATGAAAATAAGATTATATCATATGTACTTTTTTTTTTAAAGTTTAATATTAGCCAGGGTCAATTCGAACTAGCAAACCTAATCTGAGAATTTTTCAATTTCAAAACGATGTCTTTGACTGAACGAAAAAACGACGGATCGCGAGCGTCAATCAAAGAATCGGACGTCCAATCTAATTATTTATTTGGACCGGAAGCGACTATTAGGTCTCCAACTTTTGGTGAAACTTCTTTGAGGCATTTTTGTTGTTTTGGCGAAGTATACGTCATTACTACAGATTATTCAAGCTGTAGTAATGACGTTTATGTGACCAACCAATTTTATTTCATGCTACTAGCTAAACATTTTGCAAATAACGCCGTTAAAGATCGAGATGGGGCTTTTTGTTTCAGCTCTGGACAGCGCAAACTGAGTCAGTGGGCCCGGCCAGCGCATCAAAAATCTTTTGGTAAATCGGGGCTCTATAGTATTGAAATTCAAATAAAAGTCATTGACTGTAAATATGTATCAAGCGGAAACTTTCATGAGTAAAACAGTTGTCACCAAGGTAAAAGGCAACTGTCTGTATTTTATTTGTAGAATCCTGATAGAATACATAATATTCAAAGAACGTGTACGAGCCATACCTAATACAAGTATAATTTCCTATTTGTAGGCCAAAAGTTGTATTTAGACACCATTTTGATGAATACAATTCCGTTGAGATTTATCTCCCACTGTTTCCCTTTTTTCAATAATTCCCCTATTTGAAATTTAACTGTTCGCTATGCTCCGTCATCTTAATTGCTGAAAAGGGTACGAGTACGGTATAAAGAAAAACAATCACAAATGCCCTAATGTTAATTACAATTACAATATTCTCTTTTGCACAAAGCCATATTAAATTCAAAGCGCTGAAAGCCTGAGATATGTTTACACGAAACACATAACCTGGACAGAAAAAGTTTGATGGTCTGAATGTTGGAGGTGTCACTTTCCACCAAAAATCTACAGTCAATTTGTGCGCTAGGGGACATATTTTTCAACCCATCAAAATGCTTTGAAGGAATCTGATAAAGGCCACCCAAGAACCCTTCCTATTTAGTTCTTTCTTAGAAGAAGATTCTTTAAGTAAAAGTTGTCAGACGACGGACATCATATCATGACAAAAGCCAGAGAGAGAGAGAGAGAGAGAGAGAGAGAGAGAGAGAGAGAGAGAGAGAGAGAAGAGAGAGGGGCATATAGTGTGTAAAAGGTTCGAACTTGGAGCCTCTCGGGTGCGATGCGAGTGTTCTACCATTGAGACCAATATCGTTATGTAAATTTGCGCTTTATAATCTCCGGGTAAGGAGAGAGAGCAAAAGAGAGGGCGGGCGGTCGTTTACCAGGTTTAGATTTTATGTACACCTCTCAAAAAGGATATGCAGACGTTGCTGTTACAAATATATCCTATTGATAGAAGTTGGGGGTATATATGTATAGACACAAAATCCGAGTATGCAGACAGTGCGAATATTATCCTATGAATGACCAATTAATTTTGTTAAACAAAACATTCCAATCGTGCGTAAAACAGACAGCTTCGCTTATCAGCTGTATACAGCAACTTCGTCTAACCGGACCGTTTTAGTACTGTTACTCTAGAATAAGTAATATTATTTCGGAATAAAACAAACACCTTATTTTTTCTTTACAATTTGATATGATTATACATGATTAATAATTGTCCAATATCTAATATAACTCCTTTCTTTCTGTCCGTTATCACATCAATTTTTGACAATTTTGCGAAATTCATAACACTCACATGAAACTACTGTACATTATGAAATGAAATGAATCATATCTCGCCTTTGTCGTTCTTGCCTCAATCTAGACTGGTGAACCTGTCCCATCTACGCTGCTCGCCGAAATCGTCAGATTTGGAAAGGCTCGTCAGTTAAGCTTCGATCGAGCGTATTAATTCATACTCGCAGTCGTGTAATTCGGTCCGACCTTCTTTCCACGTGGCAGAAGATAGTATTTATTGCGTTAGAAGTTTTTTTTACATTTTTTTGCATTAAACTCTGGGAGGGTTGACGCTACGCAATCTCAGGCTAATCATATAAACGCAACGATATTGGGGCGGTTAATTTTGGGGAGGTAGGGGCTTTGTGTATGGTATTCAATATTAAAAATTGTATCTGTGAGAAAACAAGAATGGCTCCTGATTCTATTGGGATTAGATGACATTAACCGTATCTATAATGAAAACAAAATCCTTCTTGCTAGATTATTTTCTTATAAACCTATCTGAAAGATATATTTTGGCATGTTGTACAGAGACTGTTTTTGTACAACCACCTTTCATTACTCCTACACAAAATATCAATTATTATTTCAATTGGCTAATAGCTGATCTCGCCCTGTTACTCCGTTGGTCCTTCCCACCGACACCCTTCCTACCGACTCCTACAGCAAGTTCCACTTCGATTTAAATCGTCATTATTTGCAAAAATTATGACTAGTTGCATGTAACAAAAAGTAAGGTAGTCGGTTGGCGACTTAAACGTCGTAACTACAGCTTGAATAAGCTGTAGTTACGACGTTTAAGTCGCCATCCAACAAAATTACTTCACATAAATGGCGGCAAAAATCCACTCTCGATCCAAATTAAAGATTTTTTCATAGATTGATAGCGAAGGTTGGTCAATTGTACAAATCAATGACTTAGGACAATTCTAAACCGAGTTTGAATGATACATGCGACTGTTCCTTTTTTATGTTAGTCAAAATAATAATAATAACAATTATAATAGATAATAATAATAGATAATAATAAATAAATGAATTGGAAAACATGTCGTGAGGACCAAATCAATCATTAGACATTTCAAATAAACGGAATTTTAAAGCACCATTTTAAATTATATGGACAAATAGCAATTTTCATTTAAAAAAATCATAAGTAGGATTAGAAAGTGTTAATTTTCACGAAGAAACAATGAATAAAAAGATAAGAAAAACAGGAATGGGTTTCCTTTCCCTGTTTCACCAAAGATCCTGCGGGTGACTTAGGGCCACTCTGGCCCTCTCTGATTTTTGAATCTGACTACTGTTAATATTTGAGTAATTTACGTAGAAAGATAATATTTATTTAACGTCTGAAGAACAACTTTTTACATTTTATAGGATCCTCAATACAAACATTTGGGCATTGGTTGTTTTCTTTGACAAGTAAAATACACAAGAATACGAGATGTGTGGAGAAGTTAATTTGTAACAGATTTTTTCACAGATGGAACTCTTTCAATACAGAGGGAATAACTGATGTGTGATAAGTGCTTTAATCTTATCATTCACAGAATTCCTCTTTGAAGAACGTTCAATGCAGGATTTTCCGTTTGTTTTTAATATAGAAACTTTTACTTTGTGTTCCTCTCTAGATTTAACGATTTACAAATGAATTACTGTATCATCGAGGATAAGGAGATTTGTCCGGTTGTATATACATTCTGAAAAAGAGTCTTCTAAAGAGTAGTTTAACCCGTTACCAGATGGCAAAATTTTAGACTAGTCCAAATTGAAAGGATTTGCTGATGAGAATCAAGAATTAAAGAAATTTTAGATTTTTTCATTTTTTTTACAAGAAAACATTGTGGAAATAAGAAGAAATTACTTGTAAGAAGCAATTTCTTCATTTTGCACAATGTTTTCACAGCTGTTTGTTTTTGAGGCGTCAAAATGCGTGATTGTGTGGGAATGGGCTAAAACAGAACAAGAACAAGTAGCAATATGACATATATTTTTTCGGGAAATACTGAGTAGAAAATAAGAATGATTGGTCAATCGAGTATTTGATTCAGTCCCGGGAAAACTTTACCTCCACAAGCATTGGTTTTTTTGTGTGTGTGTTTTTTTTGTTTTGTTTTGTTTTGTTTTGTTTTTTGGGATGTGAGGTGAGTGTGTGTGTTTTTTTGTTTTTTTTTTTTTTTTTTCCTGTCTCGAGCAATTTTATCATATAAGTCTATTTAAGAGATGAAGAGATTTTTTTTCGTAGAGGTGTGAAACAAAAAACAAAAAAAAAAACTTTAAAAAAATAAACTAATCACACTGTATGACAATAGTGTGATTAGTTTTTTTTTTTTTTTTTTTTTTTTTTTGTCTCGTGCCTCCTTGAAAAAACAAACAAACAAAAAATACGCTTCATTTCTTATAATATGATAATATCGAGAGACGAAAAGGTAATATTTTGCAAAATTTGAAACATTTATGAACCTATTTTATGCGTAAGGATACAAGAAAGCTGCGTGCTTAAAATTCGTTCATGGAGGTATGAAGTTTTTCAGCAAATATGAACGTTTTTTTTTTTAAAGAGAAAATTACATAATTACGGTCAAAATTGAAAGAAATTGTATTTCAAATAACTCTGCCTTTCTTTGTAGAAAGCGATGTTGAAAATCATTTGTAATAAGAATTTTTTCCCTTTTAGCCAGCAATGCGTCAGCTTTGATAGTTTGGGTTAACAGACAAGTAGTTCTTATATATTTCAGGAATATTGTAAACTCTGCCTGCATCTCAAGAAAAAAAGGAAAACATTGAGGACAATGAAGAAATTGCTTGTAAAAAGCAATTTCTTCGATGCTCATAATGTTCTCTATCCTAAAAGGGATCGTTTTCTTTACATTCCACAAACTTGAAACTGTCGTCTGTAATTTCTTCTAATTTGAACCAGTCTAAGATTTTGTCTGGTTGTAATGGTTTAACTCTTTGGTTACTTTATTAGCTAGCAAAGCGTCAGCTTTGATAGCTTAAGTTAACAGACGAAATTATGAGGTCGTCTCAAAGTTCAACGAGTGCAAACTACCACTGGAGGCTTAACCACTAAATCCGTTAAATGCCTACGCCATTAAAAGTAGTTCTTAATGTATTTCAGGAATATTGCAAACTCTATTCAAATTGTAGTAAACTGTGTCAAACGCACGCTATTTAACCCGTTCCAAGTCAATTCCGCTTTATAAGCATTTTGAAAAAAAGCTTTAGAAACCATTGTGGACAATGAAGAAATTGCTTGTACAAGCAATTTCTTCAATGTCCATAATGTTTCTACCCAACAAGGGAAAGTTTTCTAAATTCAACCATGCTTTGCTAGCTTACAGTGCTTTCAGCACTTTGATTTATCATGTTATCACCTTTGACACAGAGACACTTAACAAAAACTTACAATACTTTCAGCTTTTCAACTTTTTTTCTAGATGGTCGTGAAAAAGTGGGTTTGTATGGTCGTGGTTCAAATAAGATTTGATTTCTTCTTCTCAAAAGGATTTAAAGAGAAGGGATTTCTAGATTTATTACGTTAATTATCTTCATTTGACCATCTTGCATGAAACGAACTAACTGCATTTTATGATCAGGAAATCCTGCACTAAGGGACTACGTTCAAAGCACAAGAATCAAGTTGTAAAGCCGAAAGTGGCAGTTTAAACGGGTTCACCTCTTCAGATTTTCAAAAGTTCTATTTATCAAATCTGCGGGCTTCGGATATAGCACAGTGGTAGCGCGTAGGACTCGAAGTCATTGGGGTCCCGGGTTCGATCCCGCACGCGGCGAATATACTTTCCGATATTTTTTCTGCCATAAATGGGTGGGTACTCGTAAACCTACGTGGGATGAGCGGATTGAGGGTTGGCAAGGATGTAGTGGTAGAATAAATGATAGAAATATCAGGAATCCATTGTTAGGTGCTCCATGCAGCCGCCGCGATATGACTGAAATACTGTTAAAATTGGCGTTAAATCACATTCAGTCAATCAATCAATTGTTAGAGCCGCGGTTGCTAGTTTACAACAATTCAGACAACAATGCAACCATCACACAGTGTCAAACAATTGTTTTTAACAGTTCGAGATTCACAGCCTTAATCTCTTTTCTCGTTGGATGAAAGGGATCAATTTTAAAATTGCTTGAGATAAATCAAATGTATGTATGACACGTTTACATGTATAGAACATTTATGTTTGTTACACAGTAAAGTTAAAGTTTGGTTATGCATATTCTATTGCTACCCTTAGCATGTTCAACCAAATCAACACTTTAACCCCGATTACTAACTTACAAGTCGGGTTTAAACTGACCGATCGCAGGTCCCGCCTACTGACTCCTTTGGTCCCGCCAACTGGCTCCAACAGGAAGTCCCGCTTCGATTCTACACGCGTTTATTTTGCAAAGTAGCATTTAACAAAAAATAAGAATAGTTGGTTAGTGACTTAAACGTCGTAACTACAGCTTGCAAATTCTGTAGTTACGACGTTTAAGTCATCAAACCAACAATAGGGTTAAAAAATGGCGGCCCATGTCGGAGTTTAAAAACATGAATGATTTTATTGGTCGACAGTTTATTTTACAGTCGCGATTGGGCAATTACGTTACGTATCTGGCAGCCAGAGCACATTGGTTTGCATGCGTAACAAGTACCAAGTATATATACCTGGTTTGAAAGGAGCAACGGGATACGAACCACGGACTACCCGTTATGTGGGTCGTCATTCAACTTGGCCATGGACTCCTTTCAATGGAACGGAAAGAGGTATTTGTCGTTTACAGACTTCGAAAGTTAAATATTAACCCAAACATGAAACTACGTTTATCGTTTTTTATGAGGGAACTGAATATCACGCTTCAGTAAATCGAGGGTTCATCGCGATCCTGTTCTGGATGTCTATACATTTTATAGACATATACAACAGTATCGCAATTACCCCTCGAAATACGGATTTTGCACTTTATGAAGCGATAAATGGTTAGCATTCGGGGATTACTCACGACTGTTGGATAATATAGTGTAGATTTCACTAATTTTACGAAAAATGAAGTGGGACGACTTTGCTACCTGTAAGTATTAAAGCGTTTAAATGTTGTTTCGTTTTATCACTCTTTACACAAATCAAAGTACTGAAAGTACTGCAAGCTAGCAAAGCATAATTTTGTTAAGTAATCTTTCTTACTAAAGTTTATTGACAGATAATATTTCCCTTGTTGGGTGGAAAACATTGTGGACAGTGAAGAAATTGCTTGTCACAAGCAATTTCTTCATTGTCCACAATGTTTTCCAAAGCTTTTTTCTTGAGATGCTTAAAAAGCGGATTTGAGTTGGAATGGGTAAAACAGCATGCTTTTGAAAGAGTTCTCTACAATTTGCAATATTCCTGAAATACATGAGAACTATTTTTATGGCGTAGGCATTTAACGGATTTAGTGGTTAAGCCTCCAGTGGCGGTTTGCACTCGTTGAACTTTGAGACGACTTCAAAATTTGTCTGTTAACTTAAGCTATCAAAGCTGACGCTTTGCTAGCTAAAAATCGATTTCTAAGATTTTTTAATGATCATCATCATTTTCTCCTTTTTTCTCTCTCTTTTTTTTTTCTATTTCTTTTTTTAGCCGCCGTCATAGCGCAGTCGGTAGCGCGACAGATTCCTAAATTCAATCATGGGATCTCATGGGTTCTATCCCCGGCTGCGGCACATATTCTTTCCGACATTGGTCTCTCACCAATGGGTTGATAATCGTAAACCTAAGTGGGATAGCAGCTGGATGCTAGGAAAGGATGTAGTGGTAGTACTGGTGTGAGGAATACCAGGAATCCATAGTTAGGTGCTCCAGCCGCCGCAATATGACCGAAATACTGTTACAAGTAGAGTAAAAACCCCAATCATCAATCGATATTTTTCATTTGTGACTTCTTGTTATCGTTTGTGATCATAGACATAATTTTGACCCAGAACAACTCTCTGATTGGTGGATTGTCGCGGTCAATTAACCAATCTCGATTGCCAGTTAAAAAATATTTCAACCAATAAATTCGTTCATTTTGAGCAGATATGTGTTTTGAACTCCTACATTGGCGCCATTTTTTGTTAACCTTTTTGTTGGTTTGGCGACTTATTCAAATTGTAGTTACGGCATTTTTGTCGCCAACCAACTATTATACCCTTTTGTTACATGCTCCAAGCCTTATATTTGCACGCCGTTTTAAACAGAAAACCACCTATCCAAAGAAATAATTTTTTTTTTAGCTCAGACGGTCTGTCATGTCAGAGGTAAGTGGGCGTTACCAGCGAAGCATATCTGAATATTTTTTTTTTTCATTTAAGAGATGAAGAGAATATTTTAAGTTTTCATGGAGGTATGAACCATACATTTAAGTGGTATGAGCAGCTTGAGGGTCTGAAAGAACGTAGTGGTAGTACTGGTGTTAGAAATAACAAGAATCCGATGTTAGGTAATCCAGCTGCCGCGATATCACTCAAATACCATTAAAAGTGGCGTCAAACCCCATTTAATTAATTAGTCAATCCAATGGTATTATTCTGAGTTCAATGGTTTTATTCTTATGTCTTGATTATCGTTTAAAATGATGGGTTTTTTATATCGTAGACATAATTATGTCTTTGCTTACTTTCGAATTATCCTAAAAGTGATAAAACCACAAGCCTCGTTTTTGTTTCTTTTGAAACTAACTCCTTAAGTAATGGAATACAAGCTAACAATAATTCATGTCATTTATCCTTTCCCGTACAGTCCATGTTTTTTACCTACCTGTGGTATTATACTTGAGAAAATATTGTGGAAAAAGAAGAAATTGCTTGTAACAAGCATTTTCTTCTTTCCCAACAATATTTTCTATCGTTTATGATGGTTGCTTTTGAGCTATACTTACTTTTCAATGTCCTCTGCTATCCTTTTGAATTAGACAAGTCTAAAATGTTGAATAACAATAAATGGTATATATAACGTCCAATCAGCACGAACCCTAACTCAATTATGCGCATGAAGCTTTTAACAATATGATATTTTTGTTTTATTATTATTATTATTATTATCGTTATTATCACCATTGGCTACGTGTATTTGATCTATCATTTGTGGAACATTGCCCAGTAACCCCGTAATAATGGCTTGTCATGTAGTGTCCGTGGTCGAGAGGTAGAACATCGGATTCCCGATCTATCTGTCCCGGATTCGATTCCCGGGAGCGGCTATCGATCTTCGTTCTGTCATAGGCCCACTTAAACCGGTACGAGTAATACAGTCCTACACTTAAGTGACTTCCAGCTAGAAATTTCCTGGAGAAAGTAACTGTAAATGAATTTTCTGTGGTCAGTTAAATATGCAAACTGACCCTCAAATCACCCCAGGACACCAGATTGGTATGTTTACTGATAAGCCCAGGATGTAATTTGAGTAACTTGAGTATAAACTTTGTAATGGTGATAAATCCAATTCTCGATCATGAGAGGCTTTTATCAGCCTAACTACATTCTAAATGAAACATTCACTCTGTACATATCAGCAATTCCATATTAAATCATTATCACAAAATTTGCCCTTTTGACAAACTTAAGAATATGAGCTTAGAAAAGTAGAGTTGAAAAAATTTCTCATTTTCAAACAATGTTTCTTACATAAATGACATTTTTCAATCTGAAGGCTTTTTAAAATGCTGTATTTGGTAGTGAGCACAAAATGTGTTCTTTGTGAGCTAATGTGATCGGTCATCGTCAGGCATCCGTCTGTCTGTATGTCCGTTCATAATTAAAAAAAATTCTTCTACTCCTAAACTATCATGGAATTTTAACTAAATCTCACAGAAATGATCCTTAGGTCATGCTCTTTCAAAATACCTCAAAAAATTGATATCCATGTAAAACTGTCGAGCAACCAAGTGAAAAAACTTAAAAAGTCTTCTCCTCCCAAGCCATAAGGCCAAGAGCTTTGATATTTGCTAGAAATTATCATCTATTGACCCTCTCCCCAAATACTTCAAAGAATAAACGTATCTTGAAAATTAGCCCTTTTCTTTGCAATCCCTGATTTTACATAAAAATAAAGAAAGAACTCTTTGAAAACCCTTTTCTCGAAAAGCATAAGGCCTAAAGCTTAGATATTTGGTATAAATCATTATTTTTTGATCCCTCTTCAAAGAATAACCGTATCTTGAAAATAAGCTCTTTTCTTTGCAATCCCTGATTTTACAGGAAATCTTTGAAAACCTTTTCCTCCCAAGCCATGAGGCCTAAAGCTTTGATATTTGGCCCTCTATCAAAATACTTAATAGAATTACCGTATCTTTAAATTTAGCCCATTTCTGTGCATTCCCTAAAACACATAGAAATGAAGAAGGAAATCTTTGAAAGTCTTTTTCTCTCAAACCATAAGGCCAAAGCATTGATACTTGGTATAAATCATCATCTTGACCTTCTACCGAAATACTTGTAAGAATTAACTTACTCTGAATATGAGCCCTTTTCTAAATGATCCTGTTTTTACATATGAATAAAGAAGGACATCTTTTAAAATCTTCTTCTACACAGCTAAAAGGCCTAGATGTGTATTATCTAGTGTATATCAAAACCCTTTGAACCGCTACCAAAAATCTTCATAGAATAATCGTATCTTAAAAGTGACCCCATTTTTGTGTGATCCCTGCTTTTACATAAAAAGAAAATCTTCTTCTCCCAAACCATAAGGCCCAGAGCTTTAATAATGGGCATATATCAATACCTATTGATCCTTCACCAAATTACTTAATAAAATTACCGTATTCTGAAAATAGCCTTCTTCTGTGCAATTCCTGATCTTAGAAAGGAACATATCTTTGAAAATCTTCTTCATCTAAACCATAATGCATAGGGCTTTGATATTTGGTATGTATTAATACCTATTGACCCTTCATCAAATTACTTCAAAGAATTACCATACTCTGGAAATTAGTGCTATTTGGTGGGATATTCAATATACTTAATATCAAAGGAGGAAATCTTCTTCCCCAAAATGAATAGGCAGAGGGCTTTGATATTTTGTACATATCAAAAAGCCTTGAGCCATCATACTCAGGGTAGCGATATAGGACCCTCATGGTCCTTTTTTTAATTTTATACAAGCCTAAAATACTTTTACTACAAATTGTTAAACCTAGCTGTATTAAATCACTGGGTCTCGCAGCCCTCGGTAATAATTGGAGAAATTTTCCGTTTACAATGATATTTAATAGTATTTCAATTTGATTTCCAGGCAATTTAGACACACTTTAAATTGTAACCTGCCTCTTTTTTTTCGATTTCAAACAGGCTATTGTTTAGGGTGTGCGTATTATGCGTTCACAGAATTGATGCTTAGGCCACGATCATTCAAAATACCAAAAATAATTCAAAACCATGAAGAACATTGGTTGCTATGCCAACCAAAAGAAACAATTTTGGAATCATTTTTCTTCCACACATACGGCATAGATCTATCAAATTTTGAATGCAGCATTTACGTGCGGTACTTAAGCTACCAAAATAATTCAAATCAATTGGGTGAGGTCATCACAAGCCTTTTGCTATGGGAACCCTTTTTTTATAGAGATGATTGATTGATTTATTGAATGGGGTTTATCGCCGCTTTTAACAGTATTTCAGTAATGTTGCGGCAGCTGGAGCACCTAACAATGGATTCCTGGTATTTCTCACACCAGTACTACTACTACATCCTTTCCTAGCCTCCAGCTGCTTCCCTTTAGGTTTACGATTATCAACCCATTGGTGAGAGACAAATGTCGGAAAGAATATGTGCCGCCGCCGTTTAGAGGTAAACGGACAAATCTTAGTAAATATTCTCCTTGCAGTCCATAAGGCATTTGGCTTTCAAATTTTGTAAGTAGCATCGCCTTATCAAGTTATGGTATTTTTATAAAATACTATAAACTATCAGTCTTCGATCAACGTAAGCCAAGTATGTTGTGGGATCACAGATTTTACATAGAGAAAAAGAAGGACGTATTATAAAAATCTTTTCCTCAGAAACCATGGAGCCTGTAGAGCTTCCAAATTTTGCATGAAGCATTTCCCTATGGTGCAAATATATTTCAGGTATATAACTTTCTTTATAAACTTAAGCCCTATGTTGTTTGGTCTCGATTTGAAGAAGAAGGGAATCTTTGAATAATCTTCCTATACCATGAGGCCAGGAGATTTCAGTTTATGCCCTGTTGGTACTGTAATAAAATACTTTAAATGTTTATTCTTAGATCAATATATAAATTATTTGTTGCGAGATCCCAGATTTCTTTTATCTGGAGATTCATAATTTAAAAGAAAATCTCCTAAACCAAAGACTAAAGCTTTCGAATTATACAGACAGCATTACTTTATAGTAAATCAAAGTACTGAAAGTGCTGTAAGCTAGCAAAGTATTGTTTTGTTCGATAATCTTCTTTGTCAAACATTATTATGATTAAGAAATGAGGTTTAAGTAACAAAGGAGTTAACCCATTCCCACACAATTCCTCCTGTTTACGCCCATCAAAAATTAGTTGTGGAAAATGATGCCATGATACTTTAGAGAAACTAAGAGGCTGGATTATGGGCTATTTTCATCAAATATACAAAGTTTGAAGTGGTTTGGTTGATGATTATAATGTCAAGCAACTGTTGACAGCATCGACTTGAAACTTGATCAAGCGGTTCACCTAGGGGTTCTCAAATGCGCTTACCAAATTTAGGTCCGCACCTTACCCACTTCCTGTTTTAGGATTTGTCAACAAGTTAACCCAATGAATTCCCATAATTTATCGGATTTACTTTAAACATTAGGATAGATCTTTTAGAAATTTGGTCTGATCAATCAAGAATCAAAATCATGGGACAAGGGACTTCATGGAAATTTCACCACAAAATCTTTGTTTACACCACAAAGTCCACATTTTTCATCGAATTTTCTTCAAACTTTCACAGAATGATTTTTTAATCCTAAGAATTGATTTTTTAAATGGGTAAGGTTAATAAAGTATCACGGGAAATGGGGCCTTATGAGAACTTGATTGAAATACCATTATAACATAATAATGTTCACAGTTTTAATCGGATTCTCTTCAAAGATGCAAGGAATAATTGTGGTACTGGAAACACTTGAAGACGGGCCTATAGATTATGATATCATTCAAAACAATCTTTAAAATGTACGCGATGAAGTCCACAATTATCACAAGATTGTCTTTAAAATTTCACAGACCAGTTGTAGGGTCGTAAAGAAAGTTCCTTTCGGAAATAGAATAGGTCTATAAGAAAACAAAGGAAAGGGGGCCATATTGATTGTTGCTCAATACAATAAAGGGAATAAAGTCCAATTATTTATTTTCATTTTATGCATTCTTCTTTAAGCTATTAGCTTCCTTAAATTTTATGTTACTTTAAGGGAAAACTTGATGGTCAGTAGAGCACCTCTGGCCCTGATGTGTCTCTTGTTAGGAAGAGAGCCTTAAAATTTCTGAAGAGTAGGGTTTATTAAACCCATGTTTTACCAAAAGATGTTGCATAATGAGATTTACTTAATTTTTAAAGACATTTAAATATACCAAAGATATAATTGTTTAACACATTCCCACACAATGACGCTTTTTGACGCACATGAAGAGGAGCAATTTGGAAAACAATGTGTAAAATGCAGAAATTGCTTGTTGCAAGCATTCTATCCATTTTATACCCATAAATTTGAAAATCTCAAATTGTCGTTTAGTTGCAGCTCCTTTTAATTTTGACCGGTCTAAGATGTTGCCGTCTGGTAACAAACTAAAATAAAGTACTTACTATTTACCCCGAAATACAGGACATTGATAAGAACAAATTTAATATGAATGACCCATTACACTTAAAAGAACCATCTTAAGATTACAACAAGCAGTTGGATAAAAGAGAGTCTTTACTTTTCAAGTTTATTCAATGCAAACACACAAACACATTGTACAGTAAAGTAGAATGAGCATGTGTAATGAAAGTAATCCCTCTGGAAAATAAATATAAGTATTTTCTTCGCAAATACTTTTCAATATGGTTTCAAACCTTTCATAAGATGGGTAAATGTAAGCATATAAGTAGGAATTATGGGCTGGCTATTTAGACTTAAAACCAAGGCAGGTACCTTACATGCACCTCTGTATTTTACATGACATATCATTAAATCAGGGTGTAACCTTTTTAAAAAATATACATTCAATAGTCCAAAATCACTGGATACAGTAAAAGTGTGGTTGAAATGGAAAATCTGTCTACTTGGAGAAACATAAAATCAACAGAATAAATGGGTCAACTCCACTCCGGAATTACTTCCGGGTGGTTGTACCCTAAAGTAGTCCATTAAGAAAATTAGATCTCCTCCTTTTGTCATGCTGTTTCAACTTTTAATCAACAGCAAGTTGCTTGATGTTAGGTTCTGCAGAGTGAGAGATCACTGCTGCATGCCATGCATGTGATTCAAAGCTTTAATCAGGGAACTATTTCCTTGTAGAAACTGACATTTGAAGGTGGTACCCTACAAGACTTTCACTTCCGAGCCTAAACAATTTCATGGGTTGATGTGCAGAATGAAGATTTGCGAAAAACTTTATCCCTAATGATACCATTTTCCTGGCCTGTAATTCAAGATCAAAGACTGCTCTTTAAGACGGACTAAGATTTAAGGCCCAACGAAACTTTTGGGAGGAGCTACAGTTTGTGAAAGTGGGCCCTTTTTGCTCTTTATTTAATGAGGCAAAAACGGACAGGAGTGTAACCTATATGAAGCAGGTGGGGTTATACAAAAACGGTGATATTGGCCGTATTTTTGTGAATTTTCTTTTCAAATTTTGAACATGAATAGAATAGATAGTGTAGAATTGGATTTTAATAAAATTCTTTTATGGTAAGTGAAATTTTAATTTAAATTTTTGAAAAAACATTTAAATTTCAGTTTTCACCCTATTTGCAATACTCTGATCCCCCAGAATGCATCAATTTTGGCCAATGTTGTCATAAAAGCTCGTCTGCACCTCTTGTTACCCCTGGATAGTACTTCAAATGACAACAATTCAACACTAGACGGCCAGCCTTGGGCTAACATTGCGCTTCATCAGTATTTACTCTGTTTCAGCTAGCATCAAGCCTCATCAGTGGTGTTGCTTTCCACCAGACAGAAATTGCTGTCATCTCTCATCCCATCTTGTTTTCTGTTTACTAAATCTCTATCTGTTGTTCTTTCACCTCTAGTTCACAATCTGTGCATAATTATGTATGTCATCATTGCCCATATACCCTGTTTCATTTCTGTTTTTCCTAGCCTCATGGTATTGAAATTCCATGACAGCTCTTCTTCTAAGACGCTTTTTTCTGTACCAGTCAGTTTTTCTGTATTTCTTGGTCTTCATTTGGCATACTGAAATCTGTTTAAGATGCTTTTTACCCTAACTCCAAGCCCTGTTCCTGTTATTTTCCATATTTTCTTTTTGACCGCTTTGTCGAAAGCATCGTTTGAATGCAAATTTTGGGCCGAAAGCCTTCTTTTGAAGGTCCGGCTGAAGCTTACTCTTTTGCTTAGAGTAGCTGGTGCTGCGCTGTTAAATACTTCACACTTTTGTGCGGATGCCCTGGAACTCACACTGTAAATTGCACCTTCACTGAGTCTCATCTGCAAGATCACCTCTAACAATGCCTACATCATTCTCAGTCATTCAGAGATATGTTATGTTGGCAGGGCTGAGCAATTTTGAATAGGCATCAAAGCAGATACTCCAATCACATAGAAGAGAATTAGTGGCACAGTTACTACAATTTACAGCATAAGATTCCACAGTTTAGGCTCTTATTAAGCGCAAGTCCTTCAACGTTTTGGATATGTCACCCTGCCCCCTTCTTGCCATTTCTGCAATGACAGTGTTACATTGCATTCTTGTATCATATCACATCTTCCATTGTGCAGTCCGTCTAATGCTTTGTATTGAATGGAAACATTCTTTCACTGAAGTGAACGTTACATACTTTTCGTTCTTGGCAAACGGATAAATGGTTTGGGTCTGCGTGTCTTGTCACGTTCCATTCTTTGAGAGGGAGTTGTAAAAGTCCCGCATTCCAAGCTGCGACTTTGTGTGGCCATACGTGTGGTCATAGGTTATAGCTATTTTCTTTCGAAACATTGTGGTCTGCAGCAAAAATGATATTGGCCCTTTCATCCGTTTCTTGTGAATGTCCTGGGTGCTTCCTTCTTTTCAGTAGCTGAAATGTATTCCCTTTTTTGTAAAAGCAGTTTGCTGAAACTCTTTTAAGTCTTTCCCGTTTGACCAGGGTGAATTCAATATTTTCTTGTAATGTGCAGATAATGAATGAGTAACTAATTTTGGTCAAGAGAGGCATTTTCATCCTCTTTTATACCTACCCTGCCAATGTCACCCTCTCAGTCACATGATCAGAAAGGCATTGATTGGATTGGCTGCCAGCCTATGACACTCTTGAAATTAAGTTGATAAGCTTCTAAACCCTAACCCTAATTGGGCATACCCTGTAAAGAGCCCCTTTTCATTGTTTCATCATCAATGGTCCAGTGTTGGATTCAGCAACTTCCTAACTTAAATCATCACAACGACAACAACATCAAGCAAAAGAGTGAACATTTCAGAAAATCTAATGTCTTTAACCCATTCCTGCACAATGACGCTTTCGGATGCCCCGAAGGAAAACAATTAGGAAAACATACATGTAGTTGAAAATGAAGAAATTGCTTGTAACAAGCAATTTCTTTATTTTCCACAATGTTTTCTTGACCTAGAAGGTTGAAAAAATATAATATTTCATGAGCTTTAGATTTTTGAATTTAAAAACATTGTTGAAAATGAAGAAATTGCTTGTTACAAGCAATTTCTTCACTTTCCACAATGTTTTCAACCCAGAGACTTACTTTTTTAAAAAATTTCATACGCTTTAAATTGTCGTCTGTTAGTCCTTTCAATTTGGACCAGTTTAAAATTTTGCCATCTGGTAATGGGTTAACAAAAATACACTGCAGCTATATTAATTTGAAGGTGCCAAGGCCATTTCTGATATTTTAGTGTATGGGGTACCCTTTTTGAACACTGTCCTGTTAAGCCTATTTACCTTTTTCTGTGTGTTTTTTTACTTAGACTTATTGTAAACACACCAAATTTGTTACAAACACCAATTTAAAAGATTTTGTGTGTATTTTTGATAATTTTTTTAAAGATGATTTAACTTGGTTTAAAATTTAAATTGCATTTTTTGGGTCAATTTTGTACATTTCAAAAGCAATTTTTGACAAAGTCATCTTGTAAAGGGTTAGATTTGAAGAGAGTGTCATTTTTCTATAGGTCACTTTTTATTTCATGAAAATTCATCCGTTATTACAAAAGTTATGACCGTTTCTGTTCACCATAAGAAGAAGACCAAAACTGTCCCATTTTTGGGATAATTTTAGCAAAAGGGGCCTTGTACTAATTCTTCTGTCATTTCACTCCTAAGCCATATATTTGAAAAAAAATAGAAATAGGGATTGTTGCAATTAGCATATGCATAGACTAATTGCAGTTTTGTCAAAATCAAAAGAAAAAAATGTCTTATATAGGGTCAACTCCACTCCGGAATTACTTCCGGGTGGTTGTACCCTAAAGTAGTCCATTAAGAAAATTTGATCTCCTCCTTTTGTCATGCTGTTTCAACTTTTAATCAACAGCAAGTTGCTTGATGTTAGGTTCTGCAGAGTGAGAGATCACTGCTGCATGCCATGCATGTGATTCAAAGCTTTAATCAGGGAACTATTTCCTTGTAGAAACTGACATTTGAAGGTGGTACCCTACAAGACTTTCACTTCCGAGCCTAAACAATTTCATGGGTTGATGTGCAGAATGAAGATTTGCGAAAAACTTTATCCCTAATGATACCATTTTCCTGGCCTGTAATTCAAGATCAAAGACTGCTCTTTAAGACGGACTAAGATTTAAGGCCCAACGAAACTTTTGGGAGGAGCTACAGTTTGTGAAAGTGAGCCCTTTTTGCTCTTTATTTAATGAGGCAAAAACGGACAGGAGTGTAACCAAATATGAATTGTAACACTGATAAGCCCAAATGTGTGACTTCCTGTTATCAGGATTGTTGATCTAATGGTCGGTCAAAATAGTGTTATTGCCCCCATGCTCATGTTAAACTCCCCAGGAATGCCAGAATGACCGTTACAGTGGTATTGAGATCTGATTTTATCTTGATTCACTAGTGAATATTTTCAGGCACTAAAGTACAGTAGAACCCCGTTAATTCGAACGTCACTGGTTCGTAGATATGTGTTAGTTCGTATACTTCACTCGGTCCCGACCTTTTTCCTTCTTTAGCTTTGTTTGAAAACTCTGTCTAATTCGAACGTCAGTGGTTCGTAGTTCGTAGGCCATTTCAAGTCCCGAAAGTATGATTATAAAACAAACTCCTATGTTTAATTCGTAGGTGTGATAAACTAGTTGACAACAATCACCACTTACCTTGATTTTCACACCTGCTGATCTATATGACAAATAATGTGTTATCGTGTACCTTTAGTTAAAAGGGGCTGTTTGATTTGAAAGGTGGGTAATTAATCGAATAAAGATTCCGTAATTATCGCCGTAAATTTATTTAAAATTGACGCACCCCAATAAGTACCAGTATTATTGGTCATTTAGAAATCCTAACCACTCTATTTTATTCTGCGGTTGCTTTCTTCACAATCGTTGGTTCTTAATTTTATGATTCGGTGATAGAATACTCAGAGTGATTTGATCAAATGTATTGCAAAAGGAAATCGCTCTGATGGAGGCCACTTTTATACAAACACTGTGTTTAAAACAGCCAAGAATTAATACAGTGGTAAAAGCATAAAAATACAAAAGGGGTGTTTTTAATTAATATTTTCCTCAATTAATATCTGCGGGTCTTGTTTAGAAAAAAAATACCAATTTAGAATCAATTCCTAAATAGGGGACAGATCGGACCATGTCAGATTCAGTGTAACTTAAACAGCCAACCTCTTGTCCTCCGTTTTGTTCGTACTACGCTTAATTCGTATAAATTTCCCCGGTCCCTTGCGCTACGAATTACCGAGGTTTTACTGTATCTGACTGAATAGTGAATTCTCCAGGAAGCAGAATCGAGGGAGATCAATCTTTGTTGTTTCCAATTCGATGTAAAAAAGATAGGTTTTAACCAACAATGGTTTTCCGCTGGGAAAGCCATAAAGATAGACATTAACTTATTTTAACCCTTTCCCGTTCAATCCCTGGTTTTCACGTTCCTGTAATTTTATGATTGAGAAAACATTATAGAAAAAGAAGAAATTGCTTTTAACAAACAATTTCTTCTTTTTGCACAACATTTTCTACCTTACTGAATGGTCATTTTTCAAGTTGAATTCACCTTGAAATTTTTGTTTACAAAACCTTTGAATTTCGACAGGTCTAAAAGCGTTAAAGAGACTTTATGAATCCTCAATAATTCAATTTCGGGAAGTCTGCTCTGATTTTCTGTTGATTGCTAAGAGATATAATAGATAAGAATAAGAGATGTTTAACCCAGAAAGGGATTCTGAAGAGAATTTCACATACCACTATTTTTGAATATGTCTTTTAGTCCTTCACGTGTATTTGTCAACTTGATTTTCAGAGAAAGTCTTGTGTGCAGGACTTAATATAAACCACACATTGTGCCCTAAAGACACGTGACAATGGTAACCCCTTGCGATATAACGAAATGTCGTGACGGCACGACTGAAAATCGTAGATTGTCGTTTCTAGTTATGTGGCACATTATTTACTCATGAAACCAGAAATTGAATCCATTTCCTTTACCACGGGTTTCTGATGCTTAAAGTCACCAGTAGTTTGGTTAACCCATTTTTAGACGTCAATGATTTATACAAAATAATTCCAACAATTACACTAATCTTGTTCACCGAGTCAAGATTCATATCAGCCTATAGATCATGGCTGTCTGATCAGTATCTTCGCTGTATATACAGCCGCTGAAATAACGCACTACCACGCAATGACGCTGTCTGACGCCCCGAAGAAACACAATCATGAAAAAAAATGCGGGAAAATGAGAAATTGTTTGTGACAAGTAATTTCTCCTTTTCTCAAACTATTTTCTACCCTATTTGACTCTTATATTCGAATTTTAGCACAATGGAAAACTTTGCGGGAAAAGGAATTACTTGTAATAAGCATTTATGTAATTTCTCCTTTTCTCGCAGTGTTTTCCACAGTATTTGGCTCTTAAATCACTGAATATTATCAAAAGTCTGTTTATGTATCCGGACTGATCAGTGTTGCCCTAAACGCGCATGTGAAATTACAAGAATAAGAGTGTCATGGTAGCCCTGGATCGCTCGCGAGTGTGTTCAGCTGAGCAGAGAAATGTAAAACTTCAAGGAACGTCTTGTGAGACAAGCAGTACACAAAGCTTATAAAACAGTAAATAGCGATTAAATTGTCATTAAAGTGTCGCTCTAACAGATTGTGGATAATAATGCTTAAGGAAGGGGATTAACCCTTTCCTGTTTTATGAAATTTTAGACTGGTCCAATTTGAAAGAGGTTGCAGTCGACAATGAAAAATGCATGCAATTTGAAATCTGACCATCCTATGTGGTAGAAAATATTGTGGGAAAAGGAGAAATTGCTTGTTACAAGCAATTTCTCCTTTTTCCACAACGTTTTCCCAAGTATAAAATCACAGTGACGTAAAATCCCGGGTTTGTCCAGGAAAGGGTTAAGCTGATTTTGTTAGGAAATTTGCCTTTCATAACTTAGAAAAAAAGAGAAAGAAACGAAAGAAGCTACATAGAAAAAGAAGAGAAAACAATTACGTAACGCCTAATACGTCAGCGAAGTAAAATCTGAAATGTACCAGCATTGATCTGGTACATACGTTATTGTTCGATATCACCGGATAGTGTCTTCTTATAGGTTTCCAAGGCGTATCCATTACGTCATTGGTTAACGCTAGCATTTTATACTTAACCCGAAAACTAACAAACTCGCCCTGGAACAGTAGGGATTAAGTATAATGTATTCATAGCAATTTAATGTGAAATTAGTAGATTTACCGCTAACAAAGCATAATATTATGAATCGTGAAAATGACAAGGCTCATAATTTTGAGATTTTTCATTCAGATTAGACCAAAAATGTAGCCGCTTTTTTTTTCAAACAAAGACAAATTAAGGCACCTTTCGTGTTTTGCTTTTCTTCTTTCTCCCCTCTCTCTCTCTCTCTCTCTCTCTCTCTCTCTCTCTCTCTCTCTCTCTCTCTCTCTCTCTCTCTCTCTCTCTCTCTCTCTCTCTCCCTCTCTCTCTCTCTCTCTCTCTCTCTCTCTCTCGTTGTGTGTATTGTTGTTGATATTGGTTGCATGTCTGTATGCTTTTTTGAATTATTATCCAAATAGGCTTTACTCTTCGTTACATTGAAACTGAACCAAATTGTCTCTAAATCGTAAAAAAAATATTCATTAATGTCCCTTTCCATTTTTTTTCAACACAATTTTCGTATTTCCAATAGGTATCATCCTTGTGACTTTACACCCATTCTGACCAAGTTTCAGTGTAATTAAACTATTGCCCTATAGTGTGAACTCTTTAAGTAGACAACCCATGTCACAATCCACCTTCTCCGTTGGCCCCTCCTATCGACTCTAACAAGAAAAAATCCACTTCAACTTTAAACGACGTTATTTTTCAAGCTTTATGGCTAATAGCGTGTAATAAAATCAAAGTGCTGAAAGCACTGTAAGCTAGCAAAGCATGGTTGAATTTAAAACAAACTTTCCCTTGTTGGGTAGAAAATATTATGGACATTGAAGAAATTGCTTGTACAAGCAATTTCTTCATTGTCCACAATGTTTTCTAAAGCTTTTTTTTTCAAAATGCTTAAAAAGCGGACCTGACTGGGATTGGGTTAAATAGCGTGCGTTTGACACAGTTCACTACAATTTGAATAGAGTTTGCAATATTCCTGAAATACAGTAAGAACTACTTTTAATGGCATAGGCATTTAACGGATTTAGTGGTTAAGCCTCCAGTGGTAGTTTGCACTCGTTGAACTTTGAGACGACCTCAAAATTTCGTCTGTTAACTTAAGCTATCAAAGCTGACGCTTTGCTAGCTAAAAAGTAGAGTGGTTGGTTGGCGATATAAATGTCATAACCAAAGCTTAAATAGGGATCTCAGGATCTGAATAAAAATGAATAAGAGTAGGAAAGAATTATTGTTCAGAAAATCTACTAGGCGCGAAAAGTAATGGCCAAAGCCAGTTTGAACAGTCTTCGCCGGGTCGATACATTTAACATAAGGCTTTTATTTCGCCGAACAGGTCACATACTGGTAACCCTGTCATGCTGAACCCGGAATATTCCTGTTTTGGCAGAAGGTATAGACAAAGACCAGCCTGCACATTTGCGCAGTCTTGGGACAAAGATCAACCTGCACATTTATGCAGTCAGTTCTTAGTCTACACCTCCTGCATAACCCTTTAAAGCCAGAATTGCTTGTAGCATACATTTTGAAAAGAATTATTAACCCACATCAATACTATCAGCCCTTTGACTTCAATTCAATTCGAAATAGGATTTTATTCAGCATGACAAGGGTTAAAACAAAGGAAAAGAAAAACAACTCAACTCTCATCAAACACCTCTGCGGTTGGCTAATGGCAAGATCCTTATCAAAAAAAGAAATGAAATATATATTAATTTTCTGTTGGTTGGCAAGAAATAAAACGTAACGGATATAATAATCATGGTTCAAGGTATGTTATTTTAGCATGAAACATAATGATTTATCTTAAAATCACCGAACTACTTTTATTGCAAAACCGTTTGAAATGCTTATGGAAAAAAAATCTCATATACATGCTGCCGGTTTTCATTTGAAATCCGTTGCGGTACATGACGTCATGTGACGAAATGATGATGGATTGGGGCGGACTATTTATCGAGCCCATCACAGAGGTGAATGGGGAATGAACCCAAGTGCCAGATAGTGACAAAAAGCAAATTTGTTTTCCTTCAAAAGCCCTCCCTAAAAAAATCTGTTGATTTCACTGTGTTCAAAATATTATTCAGGGCCGCCTGACCACGTACGTTGTTCTTCCATTTTGGTGAATGGCTACTCAGAACCGACTTACGTGGCTCAGTATTTTTGGTCCTTTTTTACAATATGATTTACTTTCATTTGAAATTGCTTTCAGAAAAACAATGTTTGTTATAATGTCGAAACATTTTAAAAATGTGCCATTAAAACTTTTTCCAAAAAATATTTCGACTGCCAAAGAATTGCCTATGTTGACGACGAGTTTGCGTGACTGCGTTAGTAGCTATTAGTGATATGTCATTTCATATAGCCGTGTGCATATTTCTGTAGAATTCTGTATTGATGTTGATTCGCCCATAGAGTCATGGCATATTATCTAGACAACATTTTTTTCGATTCTAAATGTAAATTGAAACATTAGAGAAAAATAGTCCAAAGTGATATTTTGTGCATTGATAATTGTTACTAGAATTTGTAGTTACATGTAGACGTACTGTCAAACGATTAGCCCTTGTCAATATTTATTCCTGTTTTGCAGAGCAGTCTGATCTTAGTCAACAAAACCTATTTGTTTCTGTTAAGTCAAAGAAATTAATTTTCGAAATAAGTTTTCCGCTCATTTAGTACTTTCGGCGTTCTCAGCCCTTTGAATACCATGATTTTTTTTTAGAAGGATGGCACAAAGGTAATGAAAATTATTCATTTAAAAAAGTATTCACTAAAGTTGAAATAGATATATACAATGGGATGTATTGTCGCAGACCGCTGTCTGTGTATGTATTATCACACATTATCGCCGTCGATATATAGATACATCAGGTAAATCTCGACGGCCTAAAGCTTATATCAGTTTTTTATTATGTGTTGTCGGTTTTTAGATTAAACTTGCATTTTTAGCCTGCAAAGCGTCAGCTTTGATAGCTTAAGTTAACAGATGAAATTCTGAGGTGTTCTCAAAGTTCAACGAGTGCAAACTGCCACTGGAGGCTTAATCAATAAATGCATACGCCATAAAAAGTAGTTATTATGTATTTCAGGATTATTGCAAATTGTAGAGAACTTTTTTAAAAACATACTATTCATCCAATTCCGACTCAGTTCCACTTTTTAAGAATTTCAAGAGAAAAAGCTTTAGAAATGGTTGGCGACAATGAAGAAATTGCTTGTAACAAGGAATTTCTTTTTTGTTCACAATGTTCTCTATCCAACAAGTAGGGTATTTTCTAGATTCAACCAACTTGAAATTGTCGTCTACAATTCTTTGTTAAATTGGTTAACTCCTGAGTTACTTTAACCTCGTTTATTTATCATGACACCCTTTGACAAAGAAGATTACTTAACAAAACTATGCTTTGCTAGCTTACATTGCCTTCAGTACTTTGATTTGATCGTAGACGCGGTCTTCTCTAGGGGACACAATATCGTTATCGAATGATACAAAATGTGTAATTACTGATCTTCGGACTGTCGTCCTAAAGGTTATGGATAATTGGTACCATTTAATCCCTTCCAACACAACACATTTTTAGACTGGCCCAATTTGAAAGTAGCTGCAGACGACAATTTCAAGTTGGTAGAATTTTAATCTTTGTTTAGTCCTTTGGGATAGATAACATGGTGAACAATGAAGAACTTGTTTGCTACAAGCAATTTCTTCATTTTCTACCATTTTTCAAAAGCCTTTTATTGAGGGGCGTAAAAAGGATTGATTGAGTGGAAATGGGTTAATATAAACAGCTTTGGTATAAAAAAGAATCCCTAAAGGGGCGGCTTTCTGTGAAAACCAGAGTACCGACTTTGCACTCTGACCAATGTCTAAACTTTTCGAACATGTTTTCATTAACATCTGAATCGGAAATGGCCATTCTCCTTGACATCTATTTAACATCGATATATGAGCGCATGCGTGACATTTCCAACCATTACACATGTGCGCCAAGAAAAGACTCAGATCAGCCTGTGCATCCGCACAGTCTGTTCAGAGTCTTCACTCTGCGCTCTGTAGATAGATACTGACCCAAAGATTCTTTAAACAATCAGCGAATGTTCTAATTTTCTCGAATGGCTGTCCAGGGTGCTCAATGTGTGCGAGTCTCGCACATGTGAATGGTTGGAAATGTCACGCATAGGCTCATATCTGTTTGACCTCTGCTGGATTCGATCACTTTAAAATCGTTCAATGAGCCCAAGAGAAGTTCTTTGTGGCGTGATTGTTCAAAACTAGAAATATCGGATAAAACGGCTGAAAATATGGCCCGAAGCATTTTGTACAGCCACAGCTATATTTAGTTTGCTGTCCAATTAAGCCAAGCGTAGGTAAGTAATAGCAAGGCAGCTAATTTCGTTACTTAAAATGGAACAGGAGTTAAAAGGCAATTACTTGTGTGAAACATTTCATTTGAATTGCCAGCTGCTCGGTGCTTAACACTAGATGACATTTAGTGCATCCTCTTTTGAACAGGGATTCCAATTTCAAAGTCTGCGAATCTTTTAAACCGTAGAATTTGATGTTGTGCATGTTTGACAAATCGCTGCTGTCAATCAAGGAATATATCGACCAATCAAATCATTCAATCAGCTCGGAATTAAGGTTTGAACTCTGACATTGACCGCCATTTGTGTGAAACATTTTTGTTGGTTTGGCGACTTAACAGTCGTAACTACAGCTTATTCAAGATCGCCAACCAAACATTCTACTTTATGCGCAGATCTGCCAATAAGTGCGCTAGGGGACACAATCTGCCCGCAATAATTTTCATCCCATTGAGGTATTGTGACGATGTATTGACATGTATATATCGTTACATATTTTTCTTCCGATCAAAATGCTTTGAAGAGATCTGATAAAGTCCGCCCAAGGATCCTTCCTGTGAATTTTGGTTGAGTTTGGTTGAATTATTTTTAGTGCTTTCTGAGAAGAAGATTTTTAAAGTAAAAGTTGACGGACGGACGGAAGGACGACGGACACCACATCATGACAAAAGCTCGTTGGCTTTCAGCCAGTGGAGCTAGCGAGAGAGAGCTAGAGAGTGAGAGAGATGGGGGAATGGAGCGTGTAGCCAGGTTCGAACTAAGAGGCTCTTGCGTGCGATTATTCTACCACACAGACCGATTTCGTTATGTAAATATGCGCTTTATAATCTCCAGATAAAGAGAGCGAGAGAGGACGGGCGGTCGTTTACCAGCTTAACATGATTATGTACACCTCTCAAAAGCGGTATGTAGACGTTGCATCCTTTGGGTAGAATTCGGAGGTAAAAATATACACAAAGTCCGAGCACGACCACACTGTTTTCAGACAGTGCGAATATGATCCTATGAATGACCAATCAATTTGTTAAACGAAACATTCCAATCGTGCGTAAAACTGACAGCTTCGCTTATTAGCTTTGTACAGCAACTTTTTCTAACCGGACCGTTTTAACATTGTTACTTTAGAATAAGTAATACTATTTTGGTATGAAACAAACACCTTATTTTTCTAAACAATATGATATAATTATTATGTTTAATAATTTTCAATATATTATATATCTCCTTTCTTCTTTCCATTCACTCGTCAAGTTTTGCTAATTTTGCCAAATTCAGAACACTCACACGAAAGTACTGTACATCAAGCCGACAGCTTTCAATGAGTCATATCTCGCCTTTGTCCTTCTCGCCTCAATCGGGCGTATTAATTTATGGTCAGACCCGATCTACTTTTCAAGCGACAGAAGATCACATTGATTGCGGTAGATGTTTTTAAATTATGTTCTCACATTAAACTCTGCATGGGTTTGAATTTTTCGCATGGTAACTTTAGCCTCAGATTGCTTACGCAATCTCAGCCTAAAGACGACTTTCTTCAGCTCAATATAGCGTAAATGGGAAGGAAAACAAACATGCCTGTGTATTCTGTGATTTGACCAAACATTGAAATCATTCTCGAGGCTTTAGTCTTGTGTAAACGGGTACTCAGAAATTTACTTATCATTTCCTGTTAGATGCGTTGTTTAATTCTTTCTTTGCAGCAATAAACCCATTTTAAAATGGAAAGCCCGAATAAAAAATTACGGATCGCCGTCCCCGCCCTCTTTGTTCCAACAGAAAAATCGACTTTCAAATTACAATGTTATTTTGAAAAAATATTGCCACTAACATGCAATAAAATGTAAACTGGTTGGTTGCCGCCCTTTTAATCATAAATAAAGCTTGAAACGGCTGTAGTTACGACGTTCAAAATGATCAATATAAATATCGGCCGATGTCAATGATTAAAGTTCACTTCCGGTCTAAATGAATGAATTGATTGGTTGACTGATACTTTGATTGACAGCCGCGTTCCGTAAATTGCGTAAACGCGCTTGCGTCTATACATCGGACAAACCATTACTAGAGGGAAGTTGTCTTTTATCTATTATACACGTCAAACGCTTGAAAAAAAAGTGTCAACCGTCATTTTATGCCTTCTGGGTTTACAAATTTCGATAAAGTTCAGTTGAACCATTTGGTTGATTCTGTGCCAATGAATCCATGAATGAAGTAAGTTTAGATGGATGAACGTACGGACAGGACCGTACAAACATTTGGTAGCTTTCTGTAATGCAATGTGTGAGTCATATGTCAACTCTAATTCGTGCACTCTTCAATGAGTAAATAATATGGGTCCACTAACGCAGTCGAAACCACAACAATTGACCAATCGCGGTTGTCAATCAAGGAATGAACTGGCCAATCAAATAATTCATTCCGCCCGGAATTGAGCTTTAAACTTGGCCGACATTTTTTTTTTTTTGGTTTTCTATTTAGTTTGTTTACTTAAACGTTGTAACTACAGCTTATTCAAGTTGTGGTTACGACGTTTAGGTCGCCAACCGACCGCATTATTATTTTGTTAAATGTTACTGGCTATGAATTTGATCAAATAACGCCGTTTAAAATCGAAGCGAGACTTCCTGTTGGATTCAGTGGGTGTGGCCAACGGGGAAAGTTGGCGGCGCGAGCGATTGGTCAATTTAGCGTGTAAGCTTATAAAATATGAGTGTGTGCATAAATGTACAAGAGCCGGCCCGATTAGCTTAGTTGGTAAAGCACTTGACTTCAAACCTCAAGATCACGGGTTCGAGCCCTGGACTGACCATATCAACTAACAAACTAATTATCTTTCGGATGAGACGTTAAACCGAGGCCCAATGTGACGATGCTATTCATCGAGAAAGTTAAAGAACCAGGCAGGGCTCTCAGGAGTTTCGTCCTGTATCCTTGCACTATCCCCTGTAACAACTAACCGTCTTCTAGGGGTGTCGCTCATAAGGGCATGTGCTACGGTAGCGACGATAAATAAACGGAAAAATCCATAAATGTACAAGAACACGTATGAAATGAAGGTTATCACCTTTTAATCATGCGCACTTAAAACATTGGCGAACACACGATTTAAAAGAAGACTTTTGACCCAAACGGTACATCGTAGTTTTAAGGCTGAATCGGAAAGTTCATTCTTTGGATCTCTTTGACGTAGTATTAACAATTTGCAGAAGAAGATCGTACGTGGCCGTACCTGATCTGGTTGCATCGCGCTTGTTTATAACTTCTGGAAAACATGGAATATTTTCATTCAATCTGTGAATATCAAAAAGAGCGACTGATGTAAATAGAAAAAAATGAGCGCTTCTCAGAGTTCAAAGTGTGCAATCTGCCACTGGGATTAACCACTAATTCCATTGAATGTCTGCGCCATAAAAAGTAGTTTTTTACGTATTTCAGGAATACTGCGAACTCTGCCTCTGCATGTAGCTTCATCCTCAAGGTATTTTAGCTCACTTGCGTGTATTGTGTTCAAAATGACTATGACCAGAGTCGTCAAAGAAGTTGCAGATAATTTCAAATTATTTAAAATTCTAAATATTTATCTCTCTGGGTAGAAAACAATGTTGAAAATGCAGATAATGCTTGTAACAAGCAATATTTTTCATTTTGCACATTGTTGTCAAGAACTATTTTCTTAAGGGGCTTAAAATGGAGGGATTGTTTTGGAATTGGTTAACTCCTTGGTTAATTTATCTCGTTTATCTATACTGATAATCTTTGACAAAACAGATAACTTAACAAAACTAAGCTCTGCTACCTAACAGTACTTTCAGTACTTTGATTATCATTTCTGGTGTAAACTGTTTTAAACGGCCTGATGTTTACTCATGTTTCACAGTAAAAAATATCGATCGGGGATCGAACCCATGACATCCCATAATTGAAGATTAGGAGTCTGACGCGCTACCAACTGCTCTATGACGACGGCTCGCAAGCAACAACAAACTGAATCTTAGAATTGAGGCTTATCAACTTTTGAGTATTATATATTCGGTTAAAGTTAGAATGTGTGTCAAATACTTTTGCAAATGATGAAACAGAAATCAATTACCAATAAAATATAGCGTGTAAATATGTTTATAAAGTGGGATTTATTTTGAAAGACTCGTTAACCTTAAAAAGGTGAGAGGTTTTCATCTTCCAGTATTAAACTGTGCTGCCGAATATCTCGAAATGTTCGCGAAAAAGTCTTATATCAAGAGTTTTAATAGTTAAGGAGGGTTGAAGATTTGGCAAAATACATATACCATACTTTCACTTTAATATTTTGTTAATCCATTCCCAAACAATCACTCTGTTTTACGCCCCACAAAAAAAGCTTTGGAAAACATTGAGGACAATGTAGAAAGTACTTTCCTGATAATGTCGTAAACATTAAGTTAATAACACCATAATTTTGACGCTTATTCCACTCAATTCCACTCGCTAGTTCAACTCTCCATTCATATCACATCATATCACAACTTTTATAAAGGTTCGTAATTTCATTCTGTTTATTTCACTCAAACGTTTTTTTTTTTTTTTTTTTTTTTCGTTCAAAACGCTCATACCAGTTCTATTAACAAATAATTCTTTCTTTTCATTTTCACGATGATTTTATGTGTAGCTGTATGTATGCATATCAAAAGAATTTCTAAGCGTATCATTGAATATGTATAAATCCAAAGTAAACAAATGTTGATTTTTTTATCAATGGCAAATTTACTGTCGATAGAACCAATATCGACTGATATCTTCCAATGGCGATTTTACGGTCGATAGTATCACTATTGACTGACGCATGTACATAGAGAATAAATTCTCGGTTACTATTTTTAAAAATGAATTCGACCAGAAAATGTCCATGATAAGTAAATGTAAGTTAACCTCTCTTCGCCGATTTGAGCCTGCCTAGGTGAGGGTATCGGGGTCGACATTTTTAAGAACTCGCACGATCTCATTTAGAATAAACATTATAAGAACGTATAAACAAGAACATCTGTAACTTAAACCTTAAACAACAAAGACATACCTTGATTATCGAATATGATTTGCCTAGATTTATTATCTTGTCGATAAAACAACTAAAAAGTTGAAGATTTTCAAACGATTTCGTTGTATGCAGCAAAAAACAAACCCAAGACCAATGTCATCCTTATAGAGTATCACCGGATGGACAGAGCTTATGATTAGATGCAAAGTCGCAATTTCTAATAGTCCTCTCACTCAAAGAATATCCACGTATAATCCTCTAAATCCTTGAATGTTTTAAAATCCTGCATTTTATGTATGCTTCCATGAAATAAGTAGCGGTGCTTTCTGGAGCTTAGTTTTAAACAATAAATGTTTAAATATTCGGCTAAAAGTTATGTCCAAACATTATACTCAACTCTCAAATTTCATCGGTCGAATTATACATCGGTGACGTAGAGATGACGTTATACACGAAGCAGGCATTGTTCAAAAATAGTTCTCAAGTGATCAAGTGACATGATAAATCTAATCAAGTGACCATGTGACCTGATATCAACAAGTTTATCATACCCCCTTATAAGGCAGTATTTATGGAAGGTTACAGGATGAATAACGATAAGTCGCCATTGATTTGCGGGGATCATTATTAAATTCCACGAGGATTGAAAAGATTTTCTGTGATATTCGTCACAAAAAAACCTATAAGCTGCCGTTTTGATTCCGCTTTGAGAATGGAAAAAAATCCCTCGCCTTAGAAATTTGGTTGTTCGACCATATGAAGCATGTATTCAAATCGAATCTAAAACAGAACACTCTAATGAGAAATATAACCCATTTTAATTAGAGAAAGTTTCCTCTTCTTTAGGGAATCATGGACCTTATTTCAACGACCAATCAATTTATTATTCAATGTTGAATGTTATCTGAGTTCATTAAAATATGTCCTATATTTCTTTTTAAGAAGTCCAGACTTCCTTTACGCCCGAATTCACGATTTGTAAAGATTATGATTTTTCTTTCATTAGTTTTTTAATTCTTTATATTTGATAATTACAATATTAAATTAAACTGACTGTCTCTGGTGTTTTCAACACATTTGATACATGCAGTAATTCCCATTTATCAAATTCTGTTTACATTAACCCTTCCCTGTTCAATCCTTGGTTTTTACGTCCCTGTGATTTTGTAATTGATAAAATATTGTAGAAAAAGAAGAAATTGCTTGTAAGAAGCAATTTCTTCTTTTTTCCACAATATTTTCTACCCAACTGAGTGTTTTTGTTTTTTTTTTTTTTTTTTTCAAATTTGCCCCATATCAAATTTTCGTCTGTAAAACCTTTGAATTTGGACAGGTCTAAAATTTTGCAAAAACAGGAAGGGTTAAATGTGGATTCGAATATTTTTTGTTTCTAAATCCGAACAACATTTGTTTCTACAGATCACATGTCCGAAATGCTAAGCAAAGATTCAAATAAATGGCTAGGATATAATTTAATATTTCATTATAAATCATTTTCTGTGGATTTCATAATGTAATTTTATTACTGCACTTCGAGGGCTTAGAAGAACAATTTCGTAAGAGCCTATAATTGGCCAAACGCAACGCTGTCGTAAGTGCAAATATGATCATGTGAACTTACGACATTTTTTGTTCTAAGCTATCTATTTGAAGGTTTTTAGTCTATTTAACGCTAGATTATCAATGGATTTGCTTTTTAACAGGAATAAACTTGAATCGCTCAGTATTCTACATACAAGTTTACAGATAGCCAGAAAACATGTTTTCACAATTTCGACCCTTTGAGGATTTTCGGCCGAGAACACATGCATGGATGTCATGGGTTCGATCCCCGGCGGTGGCACATATTCTTTCCGACATTTGTCTCTCATCAATAGGTTGATAATCGTAAACCTAAGTCGGATGGCAGTGAAAGGATGTTGTGGTAGTACTGGTGTGAGAAATACCAGGAATCCATTGTTAGGTTCCATTGTTAGGTTCTCCGGCCGCCGCGAAATGACTGAAATACTGTTAAAGTGGCGTTAAACCCCATTCAATCAATTCAATTAATCAACGTTTACGATTCTTTTTATTTGTTGTTGAAAAATGCCGGAAAGGGATAATCGCGGAGGCTATGGGACCCCGTTATCAGGTGTCGAAGGCGTGACTAACTGTGATATGGTCGCGCCTACAAATTTTAATAAATGTACTATTGAAGATTAAGAGCAAAACAGTTATCGGATTTCTTTACTAATTTGTGACCTAAATCAAGTTTTACGAAAAATTATCTTTTCCCTTTGCCAGAAGGCAAGTAAGATATTTTCAGCCGTTAACACTATACGTTGCAGTTTAATTTGAACTGATCTATCTTAGAAGTGTTTTTTGTGTGATTGTTGTTGTTTTTATTGAAATATATAATTAAAGACCTAGTCAAACTCTATGAAGCCGAGAAATAGTTTAACCTAATACAAGATGACAAAAAATTAGACTGGTCCAAATTCAAAGATGTTGCATACGATAATCTTAAGTTCGTGAATATTCAGCAGGACAGGTGTTTCTATGTTTTATCCCACTAGAACCTAGATCGTTTCTAGCAGTTTTATCTATACAAACTCACTACAGTTAAACTCGTTAGTTCAACTTTCGTTTTTCAATACGCGTTAGTATTAACTACGCTCGCTAAAATCATCTACGAAAGGGTTCCGGAATACTTCGGTTGTAACGTTACAAATCTACAACTGAGTACGTCGACGACCTTACACGGATGTACATGGCGTCAGAACAAGAGATCTTTATTCTTCTCGTATTTTACAATTCAGAACTCTACGACTCCTTTGGGAATATGAGTTTATATTATTCATTTGGACAATAGCTATAGCACGATCATATTGGAAGCCTCGAAACATTCCCGAAAATTCATTGGATTTATTTCTAATTTATTCCATTTCAATGTTATCCCATAAACGTTTGGGAGAGTATATTCATTGTAATGCAGACCAATCAATCAAATTCAGATAGCACTTGACGCATCTCAAAAGAAGGGGTTTAACTTTTTTTCATTTAAGAGATGAATAGAATATTTTTTGTTTTCATGGAGGTATGAACCGAAAAAACTAATCACACTGTATGAATACGCGAAGCGGATTCATACATAAATGTGATTAGGTTTTATGGGACATACCTCTATGAAAACAAAAAAAACTCACTTCATTTTTTATAATTTAATAGCATCGAGCGAAAAAAAGCAAAAACTTTAAACATTTTGATACCTTTTTATATGGGACTATTTTGTGCGGAAGCATACAAAATGACTGCGTGCTCTAAATTTTGTTCATGGAGTTATAAATGATATTTTTCGACCAATCAGAACGCCCGTTTTTGATAGACGAAACTAAAGATTAAATAATTTGTCAGTGTTTCGAAAGTCAATTGCATGTCTAATTGCGAATTTATTATCCGTTTTCAGACTATTTAATATTTTATTACATGTAGTCGTTTTGACATTCTTTGAATGTCTTATGTTCTAGAAAGTTCGCGTCCATTACGTGTGATCTCTCGTCTTCCGCGTTGTCTGCGCATGTCATATTCTCCGAAGATTGACCTGTCTTCGGGACCGTGTCACTTATCCTGATTGGGATAAATATTATTACGTCGTACGCATAACTCCATATTCTATCGACAAAAAGTAGCAAGTTGATAATTGCAATAAAACTTACAATTGTGGAGAAATCAAACTTAACCGTCGCCAAAATTTTATTAGAAAAATAATTATTTTAAATTGCGAAAGCATTCACATCTTACATGTGCTCCAAGAAGAGGCAACAAGAATACGAAGCGTGCATTTCCTGGGCGCTGACATTTTGAATGTAGTTCAACGGAATCGGCCGAGTTGTCGGGAATGACACTACCCAGAATGCTCAAATTAGATAGGTCAGTATTTGTAAAATGCTACTTATCGGAAGATAACGTCGTATTTCGTTGTTTTTGTTATTATTTTACGACGTAATGAGTCATATTTTCCCGTCTTTTATTCTTATTTTCTTAAGTACTCAAACTTTATCAGTTTAAATTAACCCCCTTTCAAACTATTTGAATCTCGAAGAGAAATGTAGTCGATCTTGCTAGAGAGACAATCTCTATTAAGCGAGCTTTAGCGACTACAATCGAAATACCTTTTCTGAAATCTAAAGCTGTCATAAAAAAGTGGTCGTATTTGCTAAAACAAATATCAAACATAAACCTTATGTTGATGGTATTCATAAGAATCGCGTCAATGAGACGATTCAAATATGTCCAACAACATAGGATTTAGCGAGAGTTCTGAGATATTTTTTGTATGCAATTGAATCAGTCCTTCACATAGTTCACAAAAATGTGCTTTAACCCATTCCAACTCAAGCCCTCCTTTTTACGCCCCAAAAGAAAAAAGCTTTGGAAAACATTGTGGATAATGAAGAAATTGCTTGTAACAAGCAATTTCTTCATTAACCACATTGTTTTCTATCCCAAAAGACGAAAAAAATTGAAATTCCATCAACTTGAAATTGTCGTCTGCAGCTTCTTTCAATTTGGACCAGTCTAAAATTTTCTTGTGTTGGAATGGGTTACACGGAATACTTTTTTGTCGTCCCGTGGGTGGTCGTTAAATACAAGATTTATTGTAAACAACAAGCATGTGGCTAAGGCTGTAACTAAGATTATTCCATATAAGGATGTAGGCGAACATTCAATACGTTAGTTTAATGAATGTTGTCATTCAAGTCGGATCACGGGTAAATAGATCTGTGGTCCTCTATAGACAGTGTCAGAGTGTTATTTATGGCTGTAAAATATTGCTCCTAAACTTATAAGATTATTCTGTCGACGCTCGTTCATCACGCTGTTACTTCTCGAGATAAGCAAACCCTGTCTGGTTGTATGGATTTGGCCTCATAAGATGTTTGTGGGATTTTACCTCTTTTTCTTTGATTAATTTTGTACTATTGCGCGACGAAAAGCGATATATTACGATAGCATTATGTCCGTCTTACGTCTGTCAGTCCGACCTTTCGTCTGTCTATGACTTCTCTGACAACTCGACTTAAACTTGCGAGGGTTATAACCAAAACTTGCAAACTCTGAATATATATTCCACTTAAACTTCGTTCTAGAATTCAGACACATTCTATAGGAATGCTACTTTTGTGACTCTCGAAAAGATTCTTCGAAGAAACTTTGATATTACCATAACTCTGGCTTTTACTAATTCTCATATATGTTTTAGAGTGAAAACTTTAGAAATGTTGTCCCCTGAAACCTTTTGGCTGGTTTTCGACGAATTTAAAAAAAAAATATCCTTGTTGACCCTTTATCAGATTTCTTCAAGAAAATCTAATCGAATTCAATTAATGGTCCATACTGAAGGGACTTTTTTCTGTATAATATTGTATGTAGTGAAAAGCTCCCATAAACCTTGCTGGATTATTTCAAACGCATTTTACAGATATCTTTTCCAAATTGAACCTATATCATATCCAATTGATTTCAATCGAATTGGAATTTTCGTTTAAATCGATCATTTTCTTCAACGAGAACAATTTTCCGTTTTTTCAAAATACAATATATATGGAAAAAGTCTCCCTACCCCTCATGAAGCCAATGATGGAGTTTAAAGTTTACTTTCTGTCGAACCATTGATTTGATTGGTCGATTAAATCTTATTGCACAGCCGCGATCCGTTCATGACCATTATAGGTGACCCAGGCAACATTGCAAATGAATTCTCCATTTCACGACGTATTCCTAATGCTTTTCAGTGGGGGCGTCAAAAAGCGTCAATGTGTGTGAATGAGCTAAGATGGACTTGATCTTTTGGATAATACGGAAGAGCTTCTTCCAAGAGCCATCCTTTTTCAGGCTGATAGGCCAATGTGCTTATGAGAAGTTTTACACATGTAAAAGAAATGTATAGTACACTCATGGAAGACGAAGACTTTTATCCATTTTACGATCCCCCCCCCTTTTTTTTTTTTTTTTTTTTTTTTTTGTTTGCGTACAATATACATGTGCGTCTTACGAGTTTATTTAAAATTACTAGTAATCTCTACAAAGGTTAACCCTTGTCTTGCTGAATCCGGAATATTCCGGTTTTGGCAGGAGGTGTAGACCAAGATCAGACTGCACTTATGTGCAGGCTGATCTTAGTCTATACCTCCTGCTTGTACTTTTTCTGCCAGAGTCGCTTATGAAGTTGATTTCTAAAAAATGTTGATTTTTGAACAACAAGTTCTATCAGCGCTTTCAGCCTTTTGATTTGACAGCAATTCAGCAAGATAATTTATACAGCATGGCAAGGGTTAAAATCGTTCCAATGCTATAGTAGAGATATTATAAGAGTGGGTGTTTACAAACTACTGCTCCTGCTAAGAAAAAAAGAATCCCAATAACATAGAATGACAATCAAAAGAAAGGAAAATGTGGGGGAAATGAGGCTATGCAATCCGCAAAATGTGAACAAGGGGGGTGGGGGGTATTGAAATACCAGATTGCCCCTTTTCATGTGACGGGTTATAATTTCACTTTTCCTACGCAAAGTATGTAAACAAAGTCGTAACGGATATCGACGGTATTCTATGAAAACTGTGTAACTATACATAAGAATAAGCTGTAGTTACAAGGTATTAGTTAAACGCCGGCGACATGTTTCAAACAGGACGAGTGTGTGTGTGTCTTTCTAAATGAAATGCTATCGGAATATATATCGAGGGCATAGAGCATAGAGCATACAATACTATGTTCGTGCTCTAACCCCTCGTTATGTATGATTGTATATCGATCTTCAAGAATATATAACTGAAATCGAAGGCATGTCGTCTTTTCTTGGTAAATGGATGTATTATTAGATGTCTGTATATTGCGGAGTACTGTAAAAGGGAAATAATCAAGAACCATATCGCGATGTATGATTATGAAAGTTATCTGCCTTGATGCATATACTTGTGCAAAGAATTACAAATCTCCCCTTACCTATATTATGAAATGGGAGATCGTTACTATATTTTAAGAAACGAGGTCTGTCACTCCTATGGAACTTTTAGAAATTTAATGAAACCAGTAATCAAAGGAGATCGAGTTCACTTATTAACCAGTCTATTTTCCCTCCAAATACCTTCCCAAAATCAAAGTCTTATACAAAGTATTTATTTGGTTATGTATCGAAATCTAGGATTGAAAAGGGACATTTGACTTCAAACCCAAATAAACAGATAGAGAGAAGGAAATGAAAAAAGAGTATGGAAGGAATGAAGGAAGAAAGAAAGAAAGAAAAAAAGAAGGAAGGAAGGAAGGAAGGAAGGACGGAAAGAAGGTAGGAAGGAAGACAAGAGAAGAGAAAAAGTAAGGAAGAGAGAGAAAAGATAGAAAGATCGGTAGATAGATTGATATATGTTTAGAAAAATAGGTATGTAGAAAGATGGATGGATGGATGGATGGATGGATGGATGGATAGAAACAAAGACACGAAAAGAGATAAAAAGTTTACATATAGATAAAAGGAAAAATGACAGAAAGAAAGAAAGATGGATAGATAGATAGATAGATTAAACGCCTCCTCAATATATAACAGTGGAAAACATTGTGTAAAATGAAGAAATTGCTTGTAACAAGCAATTTCTTCATATAACACAATGTTTTCTACCCAGAAAGTTGAAAAAAAAAGAATCTAAAATTTCATAAACTTTAACTTGTCGTCAGCAACTCCTTTCAATTTGGACCAGTCTAAAATTATATTGTCTTGTAATGGGTTAAGTGCTAATACAATTTGATTGCAAGAAAATAATAGTTTTTCTGTCAAATATGGAAGAAAATGGACCGTTACTTGGCGTTTCCATCGTTAGATATTTATCTTCTACAGTGTTATTTTTCTTCCCTACAAGCAAAAATGGATAATTGGTAAATGCGAAATTATCGAATGTTGACGTGCTACGCTGCGCAGCACAGTCTGACTGCGGTTAAAGTTTTTCACTCCCTGTAGATTTTTTTAATCTAGAATAGTCGTCTTTCCTTATAAAATGTTTATTTTCTACGTGTAAATATTATTTATTATATACTTATAAATGATATGAATTAAAATCTGGGTATCTAATACAACACGACAGAAAAAAAATCAATATTCGGCGTGTACAAAAAAAACGTTTTCGTCGAGTCCCGTTAACACGGACTACTCTTTTGTGTATTGACGTTCGTTTTTTTTTTTCCGGAAAGTTGGTTATTTCTTAATCATTTAAGAGAATTTTCTTAATTACATGTCCTAAAGGTATATAATAAAAGAAATGTTACAACAGTGTTTTTTTTTGTTTGTTTATTTGTTTGTTTGTTTGTTTTTTCTCTACTTGTTGTTATCGTTATCTCGTGTTTAGGTATTTTTTAATGGATTCGACCTTCGGTCTCATCCAGTAAAAAATACCTATTCACGATTCTCTGTTTTCTTAAATGCTTTCAGGTGGATTATCGAGAAATAACGGTAGATTATCATTTGATAAACTCACCGCCTATCCAGTGAAATTATCAAATCGTTCATTTCACCCTATCTGACATATCTAAGCAGAGCCAAATAAGTGACGTCATCATAAGTGTTGCATAGCAGTCACGTGCAAAATGACGCGCTTTAAGAAAATTTGTCATAAAACTTCCGCATTTTGTCTAATTTTTGCATTAAAGAAATAGAACAATCGTTTGTTTTTCGAGTAAGATCGATTTATATTTCATTTCGTGAACAACAAAAGCTTTATTTCACCCGTGGCTTCGCTACTCTTGAAAATAAAGCTTTTGTTGTTCACTCTGCTTGACCATATCTCTTTTTCAAGTAGATCTATTTTGTTGAAACATTTCGCTTTACCTTTTACAAAAGTTTTTTTCAGCTTTCACTTTATATGATTATTATCGGACAGTAACACGCTCACTCTATAAAACACTGTCACGCAGAAACATTATCTCTCACCATAACGTGGCAAATGACGCCACATTATCCTCAAGGAATGGAAACTATATTTATTTTTCCATTACAAAATATATTTTGAAGGTTTGAGATCATTTCGTTTATTTTTTATGAATGTTATACTGGTAAAGAACCCATTATTTGTCTATTTATGAGACAAGAGCCTGACAGATTGACATTTTATATACGATTTTCGTTATTTTTGTAACAATACTAAAAAAATCCTGGAAAACGAGATCAGTAATAACTCACCCACCTGTTTATGTGGGAATGAGTTTTGATTTAGACTGCAGGGGTTTACATCTTGAACGTATCTAAATATAGTACATAGACAAATATGATCCATCGAAGTAAAACAAACAAACAAACAAAAAACGCCCGTGAACTTCGTGAAGCACATATATTACAAAAAACATCTAGCAGAGGTCAAGTCTATGTTGTATATCGAGAGAGATAAAACATGGTTAAAGAACGACAAAAATTCTACACAATGCGGACGATATTGATCCTGTTCACCTTGCGAGGTCCACGACGTTTGATCAGAGAAGACAAAGATGGTCCTTTGTCTCTTGTCGGTCACAAGTACAAAATCATGTCTTATCTGTCTCGCGAAATATTTATCATTTCTCTAGAAATCTTATTTTGTTTCGTCGAGATTTATTCTAGACTATTGTTTGTTTGTTTCCACTGATAACGTATACCGGAATCGATTTGTCTTCTTGGTTAACTCTTTCCTGTACTATCTCTGGTTTCTACGTCCCTTTGATTTTATGATTGAGAAAACTTTGTAAAAAAAGAAGAAATTGCTTGAATCAAGCAATTTCTTCTTTTTCACAATGTTTTCTAACCTATACCGAATGGTTATTTTCATATTAAATCCACTTCAAGTTTTCGTCTACAAAATCTTCGAATTTTGACAGGTCTAAAATTTCGTAAAACAGGAAGGGTTACGCTGTAGTTACGAAGTTATATTAGTTAGGACTCGCGCCAAATGTAAGTTTTTACATAAACTAATGGCAAACCTTCAATATTGGCCAAGTTAAAGTCTGGGTAATTTCAGAACATTTTGAATTCAGCACTTTACCCATTCCCAAACAATCTCCCCTTTTTATAGGCCTCAAGAAAAATGTTCTTGAAAACAATGTGGAAAATGAAGATATTGCTTGTTTCAAGCAATATCTACATCTTCCATATTATTTTCTACCCAGATAGACTAAAATTTTGGTAATTTCAACATTTTGAAATCGTCGAAAGCAACTCTTTTTAGTTTTGACTGGTCCAAGATTCCATTTTGTGGGAACGGGTTAAAGATTGAAAGAGACACAGAGAAAAAGAAAGAGACAGAGAGAGACAAGACGACAGACATACGGAGACAGAAAGACATAGACTTGGATAGACAGCGAGATAGAGAGAAAGATGAGAAAGAGATGACAACACAGAAGTCAAACCTAAAAAGGCTATAGTTATCATGAAGAGATATTTGAACAAAATTTTAACAAATTCCAAAACGGTTTATATTCTATGGTGTCCTTTTGGATCCGCTTCATTTTACTTCATTTCTGTTCTAAAAATATGTTTAAGAAAAATTTACCTTTGATAACACGACGAAGTTGGCAAAAATGAATATAATTCTTTTTTTTTTTTTTTTTAGGATTCAAATTCCAGAGTGGTTATTAAATTCATAAATCAAGAACACTGTAAACAGTCTATTTAACACTTTGAACGATCACAACAGTCGGGGAATACAATACACCATGCAAATGTACGTACGCACTCGGCACATGTTTTTATGACCGGTCGACACTTACCTGAAACGAGAAAGAAGAAAACATTTAGAAAATAGATCAAGGGAGACTACAATGATTGATTTTCATTTCTGAAATGTCTATAGTTACCTCCCGCATATTAATTCCAAATATATTGCCGAAAGCTGAAAGTGTTATAGAGGAAAAGTATAGAAGTTCAAAGTAAAAAGGCTTAGAAATACTCATTTTTTATGTGAATATTTTGAGACAGAACGTAACATATAATGAATAGCGACTGAGAATCAAATAATCATAATATTCTTCCAATGATATCATTCATTTAGACCAGAAGTGAGTTTTGAACTCCGATATTGTGCACCTTTTGTTTAAGCTTTTTGGTTTGATTTGTGACTTAATAGTCGTCACTAAAGTTTATTCAAGCTGTTGTTACAACCGTTCTAGTTTTGCTGAATGCTAGTGGCCTTAAATTTTGCAAAATGACGCCGTGAGATATTGAAGCGAAAGTTCTTGTCGGAGTCAATGGGGAGGGGGGGGGGCGGAGTAAGTGGGCGGAGCCAGCGACTGGTCAGTTGACGAATAGCAATGTCAATCAAACAACCAAACGACTAATTGAATAATTAAATTTTGATCTCCAATATTTATCCTAAGTATCTAAGTTAGTTTGGCGACTTAAATGTCGTAACTACAGCTTTTCATGTTGATTGTGTATTCTTAGAAAAATCCCATGGTCATATGGTATGTTTTATGTTTTATGTTGATTTGATGTGGGTGAATATCAAATATTCATCTCATTTTAAATATTTTTTGCACTGTTAATGTTTTGTTCGCCTTCAAGATTGAAATAGACAACATCTGACACCTAAAAGATACCACAATAAAAATATATGTTGAAATAAATATTTTTTGTTGACAGAACTTGCCAATTGACGTCTCGTTCGCCCCGCCCGCTAACTCCACTGGCTAAACCCTCCTTGTTTCAGCATGAAGTTTCTCTTACAATATGTCGAGGGCTTAGAGGGAAAACATAGTATGGCTCTATACAATGTATAGAGCCATACTATGTTTTTGCTCTAAGCCCTCGATATATATCCAGGAACATGTAACAAAAAAGTAAAATCGTTGGTTTGTGACTTAAACGTTGTAACTACAGCTTAAATTAGCTATTGTTACGACGTTTAAGTCGCCAAAACAACAACAAAATAAGTTTCACATTAACAAAAGGTCGATGTCGAGCTCATAGTTCACATCTGGTCTAACTGAATGGCTTGATTGGTTGAGTTCACATCTGGTCATACTAAATGATTTGATTAGTCGACTGGTTCTTTGATTGTCAGCAGCGATTGGTCAATTACGATGCTGTCAGCCTTCGTTCCAAATAAGGGCAGTCTGTGATATGCGTTATTAATCAACTCTGAGCAGACTATACGGATCTTTTAGACTTATCTCAGATTGGAACATTTCAAAATTGGAAGATTTTCGTAACTCTTTACTGTTTTATATAACCATAGACTAGTCCAAATTCAAAGGCTGTACGGACGACAAATTAAAGTTTATTTGACTAGAAAAAAAAAACATTCAGTAGGGTAAAAAATAGTGTGAAAAAACTAAAAAATGCTTGTCGCGATTTGTCAATTTACAGATAGTTCGACATCACAGAGCGACATGTATTTAGCATTAAGGCACAGCAGGCGAGATACGCCAGAGTCACCGATGGTCGATCAATAAAATGAAGCGTCTCGAACGACTCTGTGGTCAGCCTGCAGCTTGATTCCAACTGCAATCAAAGTACTGAAAGTACTTTAAGCTAGCAAAGCATGGTTTTGTTAAGTAATCTTCTTTGTCACAGATAATGATTATAAATAAACGAGGTAAAAGCAACACAGGGGTAATTCCATTACAACATGACAAAATCTTAGACTGGTTCGACTTGAAAGAAGTTGTAGACGACAATTTAAAGTTCGTGGAATTCAGAAAAGAAACCTTGTTGGCTAGAAAGCATTGTCGACAATGAAGAAATTGCTTGTCACAAGCAATTTCTTCATTGTCCACAATGCTTTCGAAGGTTCATTTCTTGACATGCTTAAAAGGCGGAATTGAGTGGGAATGGGCTAAAAAGCTTCCTTTTTAAAGAGTTCTCTACAATTTGAATACACTTGCCAATATTCCTGAAATACATAAGAAATACTTTAATGGCGTAGGCATTCAAAAGATTTAGTAGTTAAGCCTGCAGTGGCAGTTTGCACTCGTTGAACTTTAAGAAGACCTCAAAATTTTATTTAGTAACTTAGGCTATCAAAGCTGACGCTCCTGCTACCTAAAAATATATCATGCAAGCGCTCTCTTACGACGATCGGTAGCTGGTACAACTGTAATTCCGTCTGTGACCTTGTGGCGCGTAAAACTACCACTAAAATACCATCGACAGAATTTGAGTAAATAAATGAAAGTTATTTAGGACTTTAGCATAAGATCGGAAAGGAAATGTAAAATGGGAATCAAGGGCACCGTGTCAAAAGGGTATATTAATTGAAAGTACATTTGTGTGTGTGTGTGTGTGTGTGTGTGTGTGTTATTATCACTACAAAAAATAAAATCACAACGTTCGTTTACATCATCTAGATTTATGTTAAAATGTGTTGAAATCCAAATAGAAATAATGACAAAAAGTCCTGTTTCTGTTTTTATCAAAATGCCAATACTATAAGGCCATAAAAGGGAAGGAATAGCAACCCCGTGATTTGACAGAAAGCAATAAAGCTGCAAGTGTTCCCAATACACGGCTACAAATCAGTAATAAAGTCATTTCCCGTTGCACATGAAATAGTAATAAACCAATTTAGGAAATAGAGTTCCCGACGTCTTTATTTGAAATGATCGCCATTATTTCTTTTTAAGACATTATTTCTTTTCGAGATTTTTCTTCAGACCTTATCCAATCTCATTTCAGGGGAATGGTAATGTGTACGGTGTTAGAGCCAAGTTACCACGTGGAGCTTAAAACTCCGAGCTGATCTTGCTGGACAGAAATCATCCTTTGACGACAGATAAAGTGTAGTCAAACCTGAGAATTTTTGTACCTGAAAGGAAAACATCGTGGAAAAAGTAGAAAACGCTTGTTATATGTAAGAGTATTTTTCAATTCCTTTTTCTTTACACTTTGTCTTCCATCGTTCTTAGCAGTTTGAAATACGCAATAGTCCTGTAATTGATGATCGCGGGCCAGCCCACTGACTCCGCTGGCCACGCCCTCTATCTCCAACAGGAAATTTCAAATCGAAATTTTTGGGTATAATTTTGAAAATCTATGGCTAGTAACACGCAAACAAGTTAAATGGTTCGGCGATCTAAACGTTGTAACTATAGCTTATTCAAGCTGTAGTTACGAAGTTTAAGTCGCCAAACCAACTTAATTCTAAGAAAAAAAATATCGGCCATTTAGGGTGTTCAATGTTCACTTTCGGTCTTAATTAATGAATTGATTAGCCGTTTTATTCTTTGATTTACAAGATGATTGCTAAGTTTAATAAAGGAACAACAATCGACCTGATGAACAGAATACAAAACAGAAAAATGCAGTGACTTTGGTAATTATAGCTTTGACTATCGCATAACCATCAAAGACGATGATTTTGAAAAGAAATCGAGTATAATTGATAAAGTTGAGTATACGAAAAAAGCAGAGAAATGAACCGATTTAGAACTTAACCATCCCGATATTTTCGTTTAATGTTTCGTTAATTTGGACAGATTAATCACTTTGAATTTCCGGCAACTAATTAAATCTAGGAATAATTAGATTGATTGAAAGGGGTTTAACTCCATCTTAAACAGTATTTCATTCATATCGCGGCGGCTGGAGCACCAACCAATGGATTTCTGGTATTTCTCACACCAGTACTACCACTACATCCTTTCCTACCCTCCAGCTGCTATAGCTGCTATCCCACTTAGGTTTACGATTATTCACTCATTGGTGAGAGACAAATGTCGGAAAGAATATTTGTCGCCGCCGTGGATCGAGCCCATGACACCCCATGATAGAAGATTGGGAGTCTGACGCGCTACCGACTGCGCTATGACGAATAATTAGATCGCTGTGAATAGAGTTATGGAACCTGTTGAACAGTCGAGTCATTTCCACTACGATCTTTACTATGTTCATATAGAATAAATTTAACGTTTATATTGTATGATTAGGTTTATCGTTTCATACCTCCATGAAAACGAAAAATATTCTCCTCGTCTCCTAAATTCGTTTAGCAATAAGAGTAAATAGACTATCGCCCATTTCGTTCAAAACACGCATAAAATTCAAACATGATCATATCGCTTATAAATTATTTTGCGAAATTGTTCCAAAAGCATTCACCTTGTCAATTTCACAATGTTCTTAACAGCAATTTTTAGAGGAACTGTATATAATGCAGAGGCATAGATACGAGAGAGTTGCGGCATTCTAAAAGCTAAAATTTTAATTTCTCAACGAAATCCTATGTTGCGGGTACTCATTTGAATCGTCTTGTCGAGACGACTCAAATAAGTACCTACAACATGGGGTTTATGTCAGTATAGGTGAAACATTTACATTTTGAATACGAATTACCCCGCCTATTTGTAGCTGTGATAATGCAAAAATTTAAATTGTCAACGATATGATAGGTATACGTCGATAGCTCTGTAAGTATTTTTTTTTCTCAAATTATCAACCAGAGAAACACAGAGACTCGTTATTACATAGCCAGACTTATATCTGCGGTTGTAATTATTCTCTTAGTTTACAGTTATGGCTGCGGAACTAACACAAGTGATTGTTTTGATTCGATTAACTTCGTGAAATTAACTTCATGTTCTTGGAATATTTTCACAGCAGAAACGAACAAAATCAGATCTAAGGAACAGAAATAAGCTTTGCATAAAGAAGAAGAAAAATGTATAAATAATATGCGAGAGAAACTGTTTTCAGACCGTGTAATAAATTAAGGATATCATTCAAGTATAACCCTAGCGTTAACGAAACAAAATATATCTTCGATAGGAATCACTATTCATAGCGCAGTGGTAGCGCGTAGGATGTAGTTGTAGTACTGGTGTGAGAAATACCGGGAATCCGCGGTTAGGTGCTCCAGTCGCAGCGATATGACTAAAATGCTGTTACAACTTGCGTTAAACTCCAATTATTCAATCAATCACTGTAGAATACAACTTCTTCATATACACTAAAGTATCTAGTGTTTCTGAAATATTCTGACATAAATAAATTATATATATTTACAAAAATAGATCAATGAAAATGTGTAAATATATACCCTCTCTTCATTTACCTCTTACTTATTTTTGTTCCCACATAACAGACATTGATGAAAAAAAAAAAGATTTTTAAAGAGAGTAATAGACGTTTATTGAAAAAAAAAATAGATCACTGATACTTCTCAGTTCATTTTAAATAAATTATTTTATATCACAACATTAAAAGGTCCAGATTTTTCTTTGAATTCGTTTTACCTTATCTAAAATGCCACTCTAGGAAATTCTTATACCCTTAGTTTACTTGGCTTTATTGTAGCACGATAAAGAACTTCAAATGGGGTAAATGCCTCATAGACCTAAATAATTTAATTGTTAGTTTCGTCTATCAAAAACGAGCGATCTGATTGGTCGAAAAATTTAATTCATACCTCCATGAACTCAATTTTGAGCACGCAGCCATTTTGTATGCTTCCGCACATAATAGTTCTATACAAAAAGGTATCAAAAATTGTAAAGTTTTGCTTTTTTCGATCAATGCTATTAAATTATAAGAAATGAAGGGAATATTTTTTGTTTTCATGGAGGTATGAACCGAAAAACCTAATCACACTTTTTTCGGTTCATACCTCCGTGAAAACAAAAAATATTCTCTTCATCTCTTAAATAACCTCATTTCCCTGTACACTTTCTGTAAGGGATTCTTAATATATGAAGCCAATCTTGATAAAGCCACTACCAATGATAACTACCAGCATCACAATTCCAAAATTAAGTATCTATATTGTTGGTAACGCGTCGGACTGTCAATCTCGAAGTCCCGGGTTCGATCCCCGACGGCGGCAATCATCCTTTCCGACTATTTGTCTCTCACAAATGGGTCGATAATCGTAGACCTATGTGGAATAGCAGCTGGAGGCTAGGAAAGGATATAATGGTAGTACTGATGTAAGAAATACCAGGATTCAATTGTTAGGTGCTCCAGCCGCCGCGATTTAACTGAAAGATTGTTGAAGGCGGCGTAAAACCCCATTCAAACAAAACAATCAAATCTATATAATTAGACTTTTTTTCTAATAAGATTATCAAATGTAATTGCTATGGTGATGGAAGTCATTAAAATCGCTCATTGAGACGATTCTAATGAATTCAAACATAGGATTAAGTAAGAATTTATGTGAGCAGTCGAACCGACATCATATATGTATGTCACAAAAAGTGTATTAGACCTCTCTTAACCCTTTCCTGTTTCGCAACATTTTAGACGTGTCCAAATTCAAAAGTAATGAAGATGAAAAGTGTAAGAGAATTCAATTTTGAAAATAACCATTCATTAGGATAGAAAACGTTATGGAAAAAGAAGAAATTGCTTGTTACAAGCAATTTCTTCTTTTTCTACAATGTTTTCTCAAATATGAAATCACAGGGACGTAAAAACAAGGGTTTGAACAGGAAAGGGTTAAACGCCTATATTTTTGTCGTTCCTTAAGTGTACGCTTAATACAAGTTTAATTGTACAATTATTCTCACTAAAATGTCTACTGGAAAAAGATGTATGATATCTGCAAAAGAAATCTGTATGTTCAAAACTGAAAAATATAGCACGTATTGTAAAAAGTTCACGTATTGTATTTTCAGATTTTTTCTTTACAAAATATACCATCATTCAAAACATGCAGTCATTTATATGTTCGGTATTAATAGTTTAGAAATCAAAGATTACGAATGAAAATACTCTATATTTGCATCCATTTATCGTACATTTGTAAAGACCAAAAACATAAATTGCAGCCAAATAAGTTTTGTACCGTTTCCTGTCTAAAGGAAGGTTTACATCCTAGTATGGGAATGTATCAAAGCAAACACGTAAAACACCGAATCTGTCTAGACTTTGAGCAATTATAAAGTAATTCGTGGAAAAATAAAGAATTCAGACCCATGTATTTTCGGAAAAAACTCTCAATCGGTGCCATAATCTTTATTTATTTTATTAATCTTTAAATATACAAAAAAAATATCGGTTGGCAGTTATATCACGGAGTAGTCGAATCTTCTTTTAATTTGGAAAATTTAAATTTCTGTTAATTTGTAATGGGTTAAACTAGCTGAACGGCAACTTTTCATCAATTGAAACATCTTTTTTTTTTTTCGTCTTTAATGTATTTTCTTAAATTAAACTTAATCAAATCGCGACATTTGCCAGTAAACACGTAATATTAAAAAGGGGTTCTTCAAAGCGGCTCTTCAACTTATTTTATATGGAATGGGTTGGCTCCCAAATGCTAAATTCTAACTGTAATGCTTTAAGACATTTGAGAGAAGGGAATTATCCTGATTTTATAATGACAATGAATGTTCATAATTTTAAGAGATTCTTTTTTTGTTTGTTTGAATGGGGTTGTACGCCGCTTTCAACAATCTTTCAGTTATATCGCGGCGGAAGGAGCACCTAACAATGGAATCCTGGTATTTCTCTAACCAGTACTATCATTACATCCCTTCCTAGCCTCCAGCTGCTATCCTTCATGGGTCAACGATGATCGACCCATTGGTGAGAGACAAATAGTCGGAAAGAATGAATTTTAGGCGAAGAAAAGAAGCAAAATAATTCCACAAAGTACAATCTTAATGAAACCGGAATTCGTCGGGAAAATATGTTATCCTTCTATTTCACCGAACACTGCCGTATTTGTAGTCTCTTTGGCGTATCGATTACATCATTGGCTTTCCCTAGCAATTCAATCATTATCGACATCAGCCGAAGACTGACGACATCACCTTTTAATTCTGATGTTTCGAGGGAAAATACTTCATTCAGTTAAATTTCGATAGTCTTAACACGAAGAAAGAACATATCGTGAAAATGACTTTAATAACTATTGAAAAAGCAGATACTTTTCCTAGTTCAAATTTTCATAAAAATCTGGTCAGGAACCGGTTTAATGCAGAAAAAATATATATCTTTCCATGTTGATTTTAGACATGTGTCTAAAATATCATTGATTGTGATGAACACAATTACAACAGGCGCAATATTTTCATTGTCCCTGTCACTTCCTTTTCCTATTCTATTCTATGTAATCAAAATACTGCTTCCTGTTTCAAAAATATGCGAAAGGCTCTATTGCCTGCCAATATCTTTGATTAGTTTTTGACGACTTCCTGGAACGTAAATGCGTTTTGACGTCTATTGAAATAGCATTCATAACTTGAACAATATTTAACGCTAATTTCAAATAGTTCCACGTTTCCAGTTTACAACGTGTCAAGTAAGGCTAAATTTAAATATGCAAACCTTATTTCTGAGGATCTCAATCATCTTTAATATTTCTAATATTCTCTAACATTTACTGTTACCATAGTAGACATTAAAATAACTACCCCCTAATAGACTAGACTATGCGAGTAATACGCATGAGTCTGGAATTAATAATATTTTATAATAGCCATATCCTTAAAGTAGCAATTCTACCATCGTACATTCAAACTCGTCCTTTATTATAAACGTACCCTCACCATCGCTTACAAACCAACTACATTTAAGATTTCAATCCAATCTATCTTAATTATTTCCTACCAGTCCGTCCCTACGTCTGCCCGTCTTTCCATTCGTTCATCCATCCATCTATCCCTACCTCCCTCCATCCATCAATCCATCCATCCGTCTATCCATCCATCTATCTATCTATCCATCCATCCATCTATCTATCCACCCATTTTCAATCCGTCCATTCCATCAAACAATCAATCAATCAATAATTTAAGGGCATTGAATCTTACTTATTCCTTGATTTTCGATTTCACTCCAAGGTTGATTCGAGATGCTTTCTTATTACCCTCTCAGAATAAGGGACCGACAGTCCTTTATCTATTTTTTCAATCGATCAGAAGGAATGCTTAGTCACTTTATTCACTTTAGATAAATATAAATACACTAAATGTGCATATGTGTGTGCTTGCGCATGTATATTTGTATGAATCGGGGTGTGTGTGTGTGTGTGTGTGTGTGTGTGTGTGTGTGTGTGTGTGTGTGTGTGTGTGTGTGTGTGTGTGTGTGTGTGTGTGTGTGTGTGTGTGTGTGTGTGTGTGTGTGTGTGTGTGTGTGTGTGTGTGTGTGTGTGTGTGTGTGTGTGTGTGTGTGTGTGTGTGTGTGTGTGTGTGTGTGAGTGTGTGTTTGTGCGTACGTACGTATTTGTGCAATTGTTTGATTTAAGTTTGTGTATGTTTTTTGTCATTGTTTTATGTGAAAAGCTCGCCCCAGTGGTGGAGAAATAAAGAATATATCTAGTATCGACCTTATCATGAACCTTCATACCCTGTTGCAATATATGACTCTTAAAGGTGCTGTATTATAGATGGTTATTTATGCTGGATAACATTCAAGTCAAATTTGACATTTAAACATGTGTGAATATTTAATGTCAATATACTTGTTACTTTAGAGACTGTCCAGATTTATTTTACATTTCTAATTATTTAAGATTAACATGTTTACAGTGGTCATTGTGTTAGGTCAGTCGGTATTATTTAATTTCAGTTGTGTACGAACCTTTTATTTTGTATGTTAATCTCAAGTTTTGATACATAGTTTTGAATTAAGGCTAAAATGGTAACATTAGGTATAAACTATCAGTTATTTCATAAACAACAGATGTCAGCATTCCTAGGAATACCGAGTCTTGAAATTCCTAAAGATCACTAGACTTGTATAGATAGTTCATGTCGGAGAGAGAGCAGAGGGAACAGTTTTGGAGAGCAAAATAGGTTTCAGAATGGTTCATCTTCTTTAGAAATAAACTTTGAAAACGTTCATTCGACTTTGTTTTACAAAGAACACAACGCATTGTACAGTGGTAATACGATACAGTATTCTATATATGACATATTCTGAAATTTACCCTTTCAATGGTTACTTAAAACAAAACAAACAAACAAAATCATTAGAAAAAAACGTCAAATATTGGATATTGTTGTGCTTACTTAGGCAAGTTTCTTGAGTTTCGTAAATATATCCATCGATAAATGTATGAATAAAACTGCAGTTATGAAGCAACCGGATTGAGCTAGTAGTTGAATTGTGCTTTCTCGGGTAACAAAACCCGCTGATAATAAGATTAATAAACATGTCTTTAAATAAGAGAGTGTCCAATTATGACTAGATGGATGGTTCAGCACGAAACCATTGTAACTGCCTATAAACATATAGGCAGTTACAACTGTTTCGCGCTGGCCCATCGAGATGTATCAACTTTCAACTTCTTCGAAAAACGGTAAAATGAATGAACATAGCCCTCAAATAGTGAAGAAAATGCACTTCGCATTTTTTAAACGTGTGGAAAAATAAGACAATCGCATTGTTAACAATTTGCAAAACAGATTCATAGCTTTCATGAAATATCTTTTGGCTAAATGCATGCTGTAGGCAAACAAACAAAGATTCACAATGCGAAATGTTTTTTTTTTTTTTTTTGCGAAGTCTTTTATCATTAGAAGGTGTTTGTTTCATATAAAAACATAAACATATTTAAGATTTTCCAATTTTTATATGCGAGAATGTTTTGAATGTAAATGAAGTCGAAAATTGCTTTGTTACATTTTGTGAGTTTGAACAGAGGGAGATAATAAGCTTCAAATAGCATTGAAAGTTATTTAAGACGATGTCATCTCTTTGGCGAAACGGAATCAAAGACAACACAAAACCATCAGTATCAGATGAACTATTCCTCGTAATAATAAACTGAACCTATGTATGACAGAAATATACAAGGGGAAGAATGCAACAATATTGTCTATACATTATTTGACATGACCATATGTGAAAGTCTTATGAAATCATGAATAAATGAATACTAATAACCGTTCGTATATTTGAGCACAATGCCATAATCATGTGACAGGATTGTCTTTTCATAAGCTGTCACGTATTGTTACGGGGACATATTTCCAGCAAACCAGACATGTCGGTTTAGTTTTAACTGAAAATGTCAATACTGAGTGAAATATTAATTAATTGTGTTATATTTATTTTTGCAAAATCTTAGACCTGTCCAAATTCAAAGGTTTTGTAGACGAAAATTCAATATGGATTTAACTTTAAAAAAATCAGTAGGATTGAAAATTTTGTGGAAAAAGAAGAAATTGCTTGTCACAAGCAATTTCTTCTTTTTCTACAATATTTTCTCAGATATAAAATCATAAGGGCGTAAAAACAAGGGATTGAACAGGAAAGGGTTAATATCACTTTCAATTGTTTTTCAGTCGTATAGCAGTTGCTAGAGCATCTTACCGCGGGGTCCGTTCTGGGTAAAGGAATACGCTTATGTGTTATAAAATTTCATTGGCGAAGAAGTTTTCTCCACAAGTTGCGATTTTTATAATCATGTTTGTTTTAATACTGTCAGACTGCTTATTAGTACAGAGTTAACTCATTGAAATAACTAGAAATTTTGGAAGATAATATTTCAGGAATAATTTAAAGACTTAAATATTCTAAATTTTGAAATAAATTGCTACATAAATTGCTGCAGGTGTGACATTTTAAAACATTGAATAAACAAGATAACTTGTGTCTAAGAATTTTTTTTAATTTCATTTTTTTCTAATTTCAATACATCTTAAAAGCCTACCTGCGACATTTCCTTCTATATGGACAAGTCTTAATTGTTGCTTTCTGGTGTGTTTATTAAATTACTAATCTGATATAGACAATACTTATTTAATGTAATATTCTTCTGAAAACGGTCCGCGTACATGATATCGCAGCTTTGTTAAAGCTGAAGTTATAACAGTTTGCTCGCGCAAGGACGATTTATTTTCTCTGTTTATTGAAGTAATATCACAGATAAATTGTTTAGTATCGCTATGCAGCAAGAGACTCGTGTTTCAAGGCCTGTCAAATAATTATAGACTGTCACACTTCTGTTTCACAGTTCAGTTTAAAACAATCAAATTATAGTTTGCTCCTCTACAAATACACTATACAGGTTATTGCCTGTCAACCGCGCGTGATTGCTTCTGACAGGTTGATGGAAAATTTATTTGGCTTTCTAATTCCCTGAAATTTTGTCTTTCCCTTCAACAGAAATATGGAAATGCAAACGAGAGATTGTAGCATTTTGTTTGATTAATGAACAGAAGTAAACTGAAATTCCATTACGAGTATACAATTTTTGAAAAGCTATAACCCATTCCAAAATGACAAAATTTTAGACTGCCCCAAATCAGAAGGGTTGCAAATTGAAAGAAGCTGCAGACGACAATTTAAAGTTTATGAAATTTTAATCTTTTCATGTCTTTTGGTAGGAACCATTGTGGATAATGAAGAAATTGCTTGATACAAGCAATTTCTTCATTTCCACAATTCTTCCAAAGCTTATTTCTTGAGGGGCGTAAAAAGGGAGGTCTTGTGTTGGAATGGGTTTAAGTATGGTGTCAGTTTGGATTGTTGTCTCTTCTTCTTCTGATAAACCAGGACATTTTTTTCCAGTGTCAAACTAATAAACGCTAATCTTTTACTCCCAATTGACGAATTCCGGATTATGAAGGAGAAAAATCAAAGCACTGAAAGTACTGGTATCCAGCAATGAATGGTTTTCTGAAGTAATCCCCTTTGTCTTAGACTGGTTCAAATTGGTGAAATTTAGAAAATAGTTGCCTTGTAGGATAGAAAACATTGTGGACATTGAAGAAATTGCTTGATACATTTCTTCATTGTCCACAATGATTCCCAAAGTCTTTTTTGAGATGCGTTTAAAAGCGGGTCTGAGTTGGACCAGAGCGCTCACAAGGTATTTCTTAGTTATAAGTATGATAAAACTTTGACGATAATTCTTTGCTTTTAAAGCGCGCAGATGATGATCCTTTGTTTTGACGCAGTGACCTAGTTTCGACTCACGTGACCCTATATGTTCAAATTTGTCCGATATCTCATTGCGATAAAAACATTCTAATCAAGTTGTCAGACATTTGATAAGAATTGTCGTCTGCAACTTCTTTCAATTAGGACCAGTCTAAAACCTTGCTGTCTTGTAATGGGTAGTGGAAGTTTAGTTGAAAAAATTGACGGAAGCTTGCTAATGCATATAGGCTATTCATTTATAGGATATTTTAGCTTGTTGATTTGGAACCCCTGTCAAGCAAATCTTCAGGATCATGAATGGATCTAACACATATATAATACTAGTCCTACTTTGCATTTTAGAGCCATCTTCTCATTATCTAATTGTACTTTCGTGTATCAAGATTCAAGGGTGTTTGTTTGGCGTATTTTTTCATACTTTTACGAAAAAAAGGAGCACACATCTATTTTGTATGGTTGCGAACAAAGTAAAAGAGGATTTTTTTTTTGCTTTCATAGATAGATGGATAGGATAGGATAGGATAGGACAAGAAAAGAAAAGCAAAGCAAAGAAAATATAGGATAGGATATGATAGGAAATAAAAGAAAAAAATAGATAGGATAGGATAGGATAAGGTAAGATAAGATAAGATGGGTAGGGATGGGATGGGATGGGATGGGACAGGACAAGATGAAATAAGATAAGATAAGATAGACAGATTATTTCTACTGTATTAAATAATTACAAGGGCAGAAAGTATTTTCGTATAGATGTAAAGGATTCCAGTTACAAAGGTCCTTTGCAGGTGTCAAATTAACTATCTGTATGTTTGGTAGGAGTAAAATCATTTAATTAAACGTATTGTCTTTGTTCTCATTATTGCCCTTATATTTCTTTTCTCTATTTAATAATAACACAACTCAGTAAATGGAGCGTGATTTAATTACAAACTTTTATTATAACGTATGACTCTTTGTCTCTAGTATAAGAATTCTTTTCCCGATTATTTAAAACGCATAGCTTTCTCTCTGTTACTTTAATTGTTAACAGCACCAAAAAGCTGGTAATTACATTGGATATCGAGGAAGCAGATACCAACCATCAATATATGAAACAAACACGTCTTCCTTCCCCGAACTACTTTTACAGGCGGCGTGTTACGTTTTCGATTTAACTCCAAGGTTGATTTGAGATGCTTTCTTATTACCCCCTCAGAATAAGGGACCGACAGTCCTTTATCTATTTTTTCGATTGATCAGAATGAATGCTTAGTCACTTTATTCACTTTAGATAAATATAAATACACTAAATGTGCTTATGTGTGTGCTTGCGCATGTATATTTGTATGAATCGGTGTGTGTGTGTGTGTGTGTGTGTGTGTGTGTGTGTGTGTGTTTGTGCGTACGTACGTATTTGTGCCATTGTTTGATTTAAATTTGTGTATGCTTTTGTTCATTGTTTTATGTGAAAAGCTCGCCCGAGTGGCGGAGAAATAAAGAATATATTTAAGACTTAGATTTAAGACTTGTCCTTATCAACCTTCATGCACTGTTGCAATATAGTGCTGTATATTTACAGTAGTCATTGTGTTAGGTCAGTCGGTATTAATTAATTTCAGTTGTGTACGACCCTTTAATTTTGTATGTTAATCTCAAATTTTGATACATAGTATTGAATTAAGGCTAAAATGGTTACATTAGGTATAAACTATCAGTTATTTTATAAACAACATATGTCAGCATCCCTAGGAATGCCAAGTCTTGAAATTCCTAAAGGTCACTAGAATTTTATAGTTCATGCTGGAGAGAGAGCAGAGGGAACAGTTTTGGAGAGTAAAATAGGTTTCAGAATGGTTCATCTTCTTTAGAAATAAACTTTGTAAACGTTCAATTGACTTTGTTTTACAAAGAACACAGCGCAATGTATACGATACAGTATTCTTTCTATATATGACATATTCTGAAATTTACCCTTTCAATGGTTACTTAAAACAAACAAACAAAAAAAACGTTAGAAAAACCGTCAAATATTGGATATTTTTGTGCTTAATTAGGCCAGTTTCTTAAGTTTCGTAAATATATCCATCGCTAAATGTATAAATAAAACTGCAAGTCCCAATCAATCTTAATGCCATTATACTGTAATCTATTTAACTGTATTCTTGACACTGGGTTTATACCAAGGTCTTGGCTTGAAGGGATTATCATACCCATTTATAAAAACAAGGGCGATTCTAAGGACCCCTCCAACTACAGACCAATAACAATTCTTAGCTGTCTTGGTAAACTCTTTACTTCTGTACTTAATGAGCGACTAACGACGTATTTGAATGAAAACAATATTCTGGATGAAAATCAAGCCGGATTTCGAAAACAGTATTCATGTACAGATCATATATTTACACTTCACTCCCTGATCGAAATACTTAAAAAGAGAAAAAAGAAATTATTTACAGCTTTCATCGACTTTTCACAGGCTTTTGATAAAGTCTGGAGATCAGGGTTATGGTATAAATTGACGCAAAACAATATAAATGGCAAATTCCTTAATGTTCTCAAAAATATGTACAAAAATATAAAATCGTGTATTAAGTTTGACGGTGAAATATCCCCGAATTTTATCTCAGAAATTGGTGTCCGTCAAGGTGAAAACCTGTCGCCAATCCTTTTCTCCCTTTTCCTAAACGATTTAGAAAGCAATCTGAGATCTAACGGTGGTGTCGGTGTGGAGCTGAATGAATCAACAGATATTACAATATGGCTTAAACTGTTAATTTTGCTGTATGCGGACGATACCGTTATCTTATCGGATAATGAAACCGACTTCCAAAATAGCCTCAATACTTTTAATAACTATTGTGAGAATTGGCACCTAAAGATCAATGCGAATAAAACAAAAGTACTCGTTTTTGGTGCTAGACGAACAGGTCATTTTAACTTTAAACTTGGTGAAAACCCCATCGAAATTGTGTCTAATTACCATTATCTAGGCGTAACTTTCTCAAATAATGGGTCCTTTTTAAACGCGCGCAAACATATCGTTGAACAGGCTAATAGAGCAATGCATTTTTTATACACTAAGATAAATAACACCGAATTACCTCTTGACTTGGTTCTTAAATTATTCGATAACACTGTTTTACCTATCCTTACATACGGTTCCGAAGTATTTGGTTACGAAAACCTAGAAATTCTTGAAAAGGTACACACTAATTTCCTTAGAAAAATAACAAAGTGTAGAAAATCTACACCATTAAACTTTCTTTACGGTGAACTTGGACGATATCCTATTTCTATTGAAATAAAGTCAAGAATGGTCTCTTATTGGAATCGCTTATTACTCGGTAAACATGAAAAATTTTCCTCTAAGGTTTATAAATATATGCTCTCCCTACCCAACAGATCCTTTAAATGGCTAGAAAAAATTAAGAAAATCCTTATCTCTGTGGGTAGGCCCGATCTCTGGGAAAATCAGTTTCAAATCGACCAAAATAATATACATAAAGGCGTTAAACAAATTTTGATTGATCAATTTAAACAAACATGGCACGATCAACTCCAACAATCAAATAAAGGAAAAATATATTCCAACTTTAAATGCACTCACGAGTTTGAAAGTTACCTGACGCAACTTAACGAGTACGAGTACCTACAACTTTTCAGATTCAGAACAGCTAATCACAAATTACCAATTGAATCCGGGCGCTATGACGGAACTCCCCTTGAAGATAGAAAATGTTTATTGTGTGACTCGAATGCAATAGGTTCTGAAAAACACTACCTTTTCGATTGCTCCTTTTTCAATGATAAACGTGAACAATACTTGCTGAGAAATTTCGATCGTCATGAGCTTAACGCACAAATAATTTTCAATGTTAAATCAATCGAGAAACTGAAATACCTATCAAAATATACCAGTTTGATCATGAAACACTTTTCGGGTTAATTTTAACACGATGTCTCCTTAAATCCCTTTTTATCCTTGTCATACAACGTTTCTCTCTGCCTTTCCCCAGTAATTTTTGGACGCTGATCCAGTGATCAAATAATTAAATATTGGTCTTACGATTTTTGCCTGTGAGGTGGAATTCCTCGGTTACCGGTACTCCTAGCTGTAGTTGCGAGATTTGACACTGACCTACTAGTTCAGCCAAAATGTGTCCATTTTTAGATTGAATGGCACGTACACCAAAAAACTGGGGTTTAATCATTCCCCGTGAGCCATCTCTTAGATTCGACTCTACGTATTCTAGAAATAAATCACATAGATAGAAAATAACATTTCTACTTACTTTTTTCCTCGTTCTCCATCCAAAATGTTTACATGTTTCTATTTTCACAGCCAGACACTACCCGTGCATCCATTGATCCAATGTAATTACACGGCATATCGGATGAGTAATTTCTATGAATGACAGGTCGTGGACTGGGTCAGTTTTACGCAATGTCTTGGCTATACCTTTATTTACTAATTTACTCATGCGTACATTGCAACTCGTCTGACAGTCTTGTTATGTTTTCATAAGATGTTCAGTGAATTCGTAGACTCGTCGGGTTATTTTCTAGGATTGTAAATACAGCTTAAACTAGCTGTGGTTACGAGGTTTGGAAGATTAGCCGACTGTAACTTTTTTTTTCCCTTTACTGCACCTTTCTCTCAAACACTAATACAAGTATGCATATCTGCATAAAGGCCTGTGTAAACGATTATTCTTGGTTATGAAGTGTACCTTAATTTAACTTTATAAAACAAATTTAGATAGACAGCTATAAAAATCATAATATTTGATGAACGATCAATAGTTAGTGATAACAGACTGTATAAAGCTGTAGTCACGGGCTTTTGTTCGCTCGTCAATAAAAGCTATAATTCGTTTCCTTTCTCAAAATAAAACCACATGAACTGTGCGCCTTGTGCACACTAGACATTATATATAATTTGCCTATCCTCCAAATATGATACGGCTGAATAAATCAGGAATAATCCTTCCTAAATTTCATGATCTTATAAGTTGCTCCCCCTCTCTATCGCTCTCCCCTCCTCCTCTACTAATCTATCTCTCTACAAAATCATACATAAACGGAAGTAAAATGTATATGAGCATGTATATATCATCAGTTGCACCTTGTCCCGATTGAAAATTATTCGTCAAAAACCACCCCGGGCTTAAAAGACAACTTGATATATAGTTACGTACATGGGCTACATATCTTTTAGACGAAGGGGCAATGTGCACTAAACCATAACTGTACTATAAAATGATTAGCCCCAGCCTAGTAAAATACATGTACGAGCTAATAAAGCTTTTATCAAAGCCATCGCAATTGACGAAGACTAGAATTTGGACAAGGTGTAACAACCAGATTTAATTTTCATATTGCCCTTGTTGTATACGTGTTATACCTGGGTGTAAATAAAAGATATGTTGAGTTGAGTTGAGTTGCAGTTATGAAGCACCCTGATTGGATAGTAGTTAAATTGTGCTTTCCCGGGTAAAAACCCCGCTGATAGTAGGATCAATGAACATGCCTTCAAATAAGAGAGTGTCAAATAAGGACTAGACGGATGGATCAGCGCGAAACAGTTGTAACTGCCTATAAACATATAGGCAGTTACAACTGTTTCGCGCTGATCCATCGAGATGTACTCGTTTCGACAGACAGAAAGGCATTCAGTTTTTTCTCATATTCAATTTTACGAAATAAAATTGTTTAAAAGCATATAAAAAAGACGAAGTATTCAACAAAAAAGCGCTTAGCAACTATTATTTCCTTCGGAAAATGGTTAAATGAATGAATATAGCCCTCAAATAGTGAAAAAAACGCACTTCGCATACGTTCGGAAAAATATTAAATGTGTTTTGGTTAAATGCATGCTGTAGGCAAACAAACAAACAATCATAATGCGAAATGTTTTTCCGTGGTGTCTTTTATCAATAGAAGGTGTTAGCTTCATACGAAAAATCAACATATTTTAGATTTTTCCAATTCTTATATGCGAGGACGTTTTAAATGTAATTGACGCCGAAAATTGCTTTGTTACATTTTGTGCCTTTGAACAGAGAGATAATCAGCTTCAAATAGCATTGAAAGTTATTTCAGACGATGTCATCTCTTTGGCGTAACGGAATCAAAGACAACACTAAACCATCAGTATCAGATGAACTACTCCTTGTAATAATAAACTGAAGCTATGTATGACAGAAATATACAAGGGAAAGAACGCAACAATATTGTCTATACATTATTTGACATGACCAAATGTGAAAGTCTTATGAAATCATGAATAAATGAATACTAATAACCGTTCGTATATTTGAGCACAATGCCATAATCATGTGACAGGATTGTCTTTTCATAAGCTGTCACGTATTGTTACAGGGACATATTTCCAGCAAACCAGACATGTCGGTTTAGTTTTAACTGAAAATGTCAATACTGAGTGAAATATTAATTAATTGTGTTATTTTTATTTTTGCAAAATCTTAGACCTGTTCAAATTCAAAGGTTTTGTAGACGAAAATTCAATATGGATTTAACTTGGAAAAAAAAATCAGTAGGATTGAAAATATTGTGGAAAAAGAAGAAATTGCTTGTCACGAGCAATTTCTTTTTTTTCTACAATATTTTCTCAGATATAAAATCATAAGGGCGAAAAAACAAGGGATTGGACAGGAAAGGGTTAATCCCAGGTTCAATTGTTTTTCAGTCGTATAGCAGTTGCTAGAGCATCTTACCACGGGGTCCGTTCTAGGTAAAGGAATACGCTTATGTGTTATAAAATTTCATTGGCGAAGAAGTTTTCTCCACAAGTTTGGATTTTTATAATCATGTTTGTTTTAATACTGTCAGACTGCTTATGAGTACAGAGTTAACTCATAGAAATAACTGGAAATTTTGGAAGATAATATTATTTGAATAATGATATTGAGACTTAAATATTCTAAATGTTGAAATAAATTGCTACATAAATTGCTGCAGGTGTGACATTCTAAAACATTGAATAAACAAGTTAACTTGTGTCTAAGAAATTTTTTCAACTTCATTTTTTTTAATTTCAATACATCTTAAAAGGCTACCTGCGACATTTCCTTCTATATGGACAAGTCTAAATTGTTGCTTTCTGGTGTGTTTATTGAATTACTAATCTGATATAGACAATACTTATTTAATGTAATATTCTTCTGAAAATGTTATATTTCGTTGGTCCGCGAACATGATATCGTACAGCTTTGTTAAAGCTGAAGTTATAACATTTTGCTCGCGCAAGGAAGATATAATTTCTCTGTTTATTGAAGTAATATCTCACTTAAATTGTTTAGTATCGCTTTGCAACAAGAGACTCGTGTTTCAAGGCCTGTCAAATAATTATAGACTGTCACACTTCTGTTTCACAGTTCAGTTTAAAACAATCAAATTATAGTTTGCTCCTCTACAAATACACTATACAGGTTATTGCCTGTCAACCGCGCGTGATTGCTTCTGACAGGTTGATGGAAAATTTATTTGGCTTTCAAATTCCCTGATATTTTGTCTTTCCCTTCAACAGAAATATGGAAATACAAACAAGAGATTGTAGCATTTTGTTTGATTAATGAACAGAAGTAAATTGAAATTCCATTACGAGTATACAATTTTTGAAAAGCTATAACCCATTCCAAAATGACAAAATTTTAGACTGCCCCAAATCAGAAGGGTTGCAGACGACATATTAAAGTTTATGAAATTTAAGATTTCTATGACTTAAGGAGTAGAAAATTGTGGATTATGAATAAATTTCTTGTTATAAGCCATTTTTTCATGCACAATGTTTTCAAAACTGTTGACTAGGCGGCGTCAAAAGCGTCGTTGTTTGGAAATCGGTTAAGGCAACTTTAGTAAATCTTTATTCCTTAACCCCACAATGAAGTTTTAGACTGGTCCAAATTGAAAGAAGCTGCAGACGACAATTTAAAGTTTATGAAATTTTAATTTTTTCATGTCTTTGGGTAGGAAACATTGGGGATAATGAAGAAATTGCTTGATACAAGCAATTTCTTCATTTTCCACAATTTTTCCAAAGCTTATTTCTTGAGGGGCGTAAAAAGGAGGTCTTGTGTTGGAATTGGTTTAAGTATGGTGTCAGTTTGGGTTGTTGTCTCTTCTTCTTCTGATAAACAGGGACATTTTTTTCCAGTGTCCAACTAATAAACGCTAATCTTTTACTCTCAATTGACGAATTCTGGATTATGAAGGAGAAAAATCAAAGCACTGAAAGTACTGGTATCCAGCAATGCATGGTTTTCTTCGGTAATCTCCTTTGTCTTAGAGTGGTTCAAATTGGTGAAATTTAGAAAATAGTTGCCTTGTAGGATAGAAAACATTGTGGACATTGAAGAAATTGCTTGTTACATTTCTTCATTGTCCACAATGATTCCCAAAGTCTTTTTTGAGATGCGTTTAAAAGCGGGAATGAGTTGGACCGGGTTAAATAGCATGCCTTTGAAGAAGTTCTCTACTCGATATGCTAAATATACCAAGGAGATGATCTTGCAGACAGAATTAATAATATTCCTGAAATACATATGAACTACTTTTTATAGCGTATGCATTCAATGGATTGAGTGGTTAAGCCTCCTATGGCAGTTCGCACTCATTGAACTCCGAGAAGACCTCAAAATTTTGTCTGTTAACTTAAGCTTTCAAAGCTGACGCTTTGCTAGCTAAAAAGGAGAGTTGCTTCCAGAGCGCTCACAAGGTATTTCTTAGTTATAAGTATGACTAAATTTTGACAAGAATTCTTTGCTTTTAATGCGCGCAGATGATGTTCCTATGGTTTGACGCAGTGACCTAGTTTCGACTCACGTGACCCTATATGTTCAAATTTGTCCGATATCTCATAGCGATAAAAACATTCTAACCAAGTTGCCAGACATTTGATAAGAATTGTCGTCTGCAACTTCTTTCAATTAGGATCAGTCTAAAACTTTGCTGTCTTGTAATGGGTAAAGGAAGTTTTGTTGAAAAAATGGACGGAAGCTTGCTAATGCATATAGGCCATTCATTTATAGGATATTTTAACTTGTTGATTTTGAAAGATGGATAGGATAGGACTGGATAGGACAAGAAAAGAAATGCAAAGCAAAGCAAAGAAAAGATAGGATAGGAAAGGATAGGAAATAAAAGAAAAAAAAATAGATGTATAGGATAGGATAGAACAAGGAAAGAAAAGCAAAGGAAAGCAAGGAAAAGAAAAGATAAGATGGGATAGAATAAGATAAGATAGGATAGGATAGGATAGGCTAAGATAAGATTGGTATAGGATAGGATAGGTCAAGATGAAATAAGATAAGATAAGATAGATAGATTATTACTACGGTATTAATAATAATAATGGTATGTTTTTCCGCACAGGGTATTTTCATATAGATGTACAGGCTTTCAGTTACAAAGGTCCTCTGCAGGTGTCAAATTAACTATTTGTATGTTTGGTAGGGGTAAAATCATTTAATCAAACGTTTTGTCTTTGTTCTCAATATCGCCGTTATATTTCTTTTCTCTATTTAATAATAACACAACTCAGTAAATGGAACGTGATTTAATTACAAACTTTTATTATAACGTATGACTCTTTGTCTCTAGTATAAGATTTCTTTTCCCGATTATTTGAAACGCATAGCTTTCTCTCTGTTACTTTAATTGTTAACAGCACCAAAAAGTGGGTAATTACATTGGATATCGAGGAAGCAGATGCCAACCACAAATATATGAAACAAACACGTCTTCCTTCCCCGAACTACTTTTACAGGCGGCGTGTTACGTTGTATTTGAGTTAACCCTTTCCTGTTTTACAAAATATTTACTCAATTATAAAATAACAGGGACACAAAAACCAGTGATTGTACAGGAAAGAGTTAACAATGACTTACATGTAAGTGACTCTTAGTGCCTTTGCTTCACAAAGTAATAGTAACACCATTTATCACAAAAATAAGAGAATACACAGAGAATATAATGTTTCGATGGTGATACAGCATGTTTCATTTGCTCTGAGCTGAGGAGGAATCAGATTGATTAAAATTACCTCAACAGCGAGAAGCGAATAAAAGATGTTGTGTCATTATCATAACTTAGTATTCCATTTATCAAATTACTACATATTTCTAAAATAAATTGAAAAACATGTTAATAAACCAAAAACTCGAGTTATAATTGCGCAATAGCCACGAATAAATTGCATCAAAAAATCAAAATCAGTGTATTTAGTCATAAATTTGATTGTTTGTTAAAATTGAGTTTAACTTAACTTTTAGCCGTATTCCAGTCATATCGCGGCAACCGTACTGCCTAACCATTGATTCCTGGAATTCCCCACACCAGTACAACCACTACTATAGCTTGCAGCTATTTAGCGATCTAGGTTAATTGATATAGGGTGTTACTTTGTTTCTCGGGTTCGATCCCCGACGGCGGCACTCATCTTTTCCGACTATTTGTCTCCCACCAATGGGTCGATAATCGTAGACTTATGTGGGATAGCAGCTGGAGGCTAGGAAAGGATGTGATGGTGGTACTGGTGTGAGAAATACCAGAAATCTTTTGTTAGGTGCTCCAGCCGCCGCGAAATAACTGAAAGATTGTTGAAAGCTGCGTAAAACCCCATTCAAAACAAAAAAAATGTTTATTGAACATAGTACAAAACTATAAGCAATGAATCTGTATTATTTGCTTACGTGTTTATATTCTACTCTCGATGCTTTAATTTTGATTGATTGATTGAATGTGGTTTAACGCCACTTTTAACAGTATTTCAGTCATATCGCGACGACTTGAGCACCTAATAATGGATTTCTCACACCAGTACTACCACTACATCCTTTCCTAGCCTCCAGCTGCTATCCCACTTAGCTTTACGATTATCCACCCATTGGTGAGAGACAAATGTCGGAAGGTATATGTACCGCCGCCGGGTATCAAGCCGATGACATCCCATAAGTGAAGACTAGGAGTCTGGTGCGCTACCGACTGCGCTATGACGGCGGCGACTCTCAATGCTTTGGAAATAATGTTCTGTCACATTGTTTACTTAAGAAAACAGGTATCTTCTTTATGCCATTTTAACACGTTTTATATAATGATTGAAATATATAGAACAATCATTGAATTGGTTTAATTGCATCTGGCTAATTTAAAATCCTATTCTTTTACCAATCACTGTTTATGGAAAATGAATCTATGTTAAATGAAGAAATCCTTAAAATCAATGAAGCATAAAAGTATTCAATGTTAATCAACTTCTTCCATGGGTTTTAATTGTTTATCCCATATCAGGAATGAAGCCGAGAATGCATTCTAAATTCACTCTGGATATTTCCTGACATCGCGCCTCTTATAATACGCTTGACACCATTCTTTCCAAATGTGCTCTATTTACATACATCCTTGATTACCTTTGGGACAACTATTTCTGATTCTCTGATCGGAGCGTGTTTCACTTAGCTATTTGCTAAAACATTTCCTTTTCTTTTAAGGATATTTTAACCCTTTCCTTCACAATCCCTGGTTTTTACGTCCTTGTGATTTTATGTTTGAGAAAACATTGTTGGAAAAAGGGAAATTGCTTGTAACAAGCAATTTCTTCTTTTCCCACCAATATTTTCTTCTCTGTAGGTTGGTTACTTTTTATATTGCACCCACTTTTATTTTCAAATTGGACAGGTAATAATAATGATAACAGACGATTTCAATAGAAGGAATCTAATTGCAGAAATTTTCCTTTAACTCCTTAACTACAGCTTATTCAAGCTTATTACAAGACATAGCCTCTGGTCTAATGTGCGAATGATTTATGGGTATTTAATATCAATTTACGATGAACTGCCGGTTTATACGATGCATTTACGGCATTTACGAAAGAAAGAAATTACTTCCAGTTATTACATATGAAAAGCAGAAAGTGCCGACATGTTTGCGGAATGCTACGAGTCATTTTATATAAACACGATAAGATGAATGTTATGAAGAATAGTTGCGAGTAAGCTATAAATATTTACGAATGAAGCGTATTCACAAAAACACGATCTTTTTTGTGTATAATTAATCAACCGCGTTATACCAAGCGAAACATGATTATGTGGGATAAATTGGCTGCAGATATAACAAAACGTGACATCAGTACTCATTCAGCTAGCAGAACGCCAAGTTGCGGTTGGAAAGCACAGTGTCGTAAATACAGCTTTAACAAAGCTGAAGAAACGTGGCCCATTGGCGATTGAATGGGTAATTACGTCATCACGTAGGTTTCGACCTGACTGCTTGACAATCTGGTCGTCTTTTGGCAATGTTACAATATCACGCTTGAACTAAACCGAGCAAATATCACTGGCTGCAAGAACTTGTAGACTCATGATTGAATAAACCTTTTTATTTAACTGGCGACTTAAACGTCGTAACTACAGCTTTTTCAAGCTGTAGTTACGACGTTAAGGTCGCCAATCAACTATTCCACTTTTTTGTTAATTGCCATTAGTTATGAAAACAACGATATTTGAAATCGAAAGGGACTTCCAGTTGGAGTCAATGGGCGTCACAACAGAGCTAGTGCGCGGGTCCAGCGATCGGTCAATTGGTAAAGTATACGCGTAAAGTTTGTTTGTTTGAATGGGGTTTAACGCCACTTTTAACAATCTTTCAGTTATATCGCGGCGGCTGGAGCACCTATCAATGGATTCCAGGTATTTCTCGCACCAGTACTACCACTACACCCTTTCCTAGCCTCCAGCTGCTATCCCATATAGGCTTACGATTATCTGCCCATTGGTGGTAGACAAATGTCGGAAAGAGTATTGCCGCCGTCGGGGATCGAACCCGGGACCCTTAAATGATAGTCCGACGCGCTACCAACTGCGCTATGACGGCGGCTCACGCGTACAGAACATCTGTTTAAATGGTGTAATTAAAATCCATACAGCTATCGTAAAAATGTATTTATGTAAGTCCTCTTAACTCTTGTCAAGCTAAATAAATGGGGAATATTATGTTACGATAGAGATACAACATCTTGTATTTGCTTTGAGCTGCGGAGGAAAATTTTGATATTTCACGATACCGAAGGTTTTTTTGTTTTTTTTTTACAAAAAAAAGGTGCGAGGTGCATTTTCTTCACTTTTTGAGAGCTATGTTCATTTACATTCATTTTTCTGTCTTTCGACGGAACTGACCAATCATCATTCATTTAGACTGGAAGTTCATTTCGAACTCAAACATAGGCCGTCATTTTGGTGAATCATTTTTGTTGGTTTGGCGACATAAACGTCCTAACCACACCCTTTTCAAGCTGTAGTTACGACGTTTAGGTCGCCGACCAGCCATTCTACTTATTTGTAACATACCACTGGCTATACAATTTGGAAAATAACGCCGTTAAAAATCGCTTTGATTCCGATCCTTATTTCATCCGAGTATAATATTCCTACTTATGCATCATGGTAACATTATATGGTTTCTTCCATTCTTTTACAGAAAAAAAGCGTGTAATCCCATGAAAAGGTAAAATTTTATTTCTATTTCAAACCAAAGTTTCGAGCACTCTTTAGAATTTTCTTGATGAGAAATTACGAAAGAAATTCCAACATAATTATTTTTGATGAACAAATTACACAACTTTAAATGTTCATATCGAAATCGAATTTAGAAGCTTTACTACGACAATAAGAAATCACAATATCCATTTAAGATACCATGTAAAAAAAGGAAACATGTATAGTACCTGTTTTAGAAAAAATACTGTGTAGCGGGTTGGAACCTTCATCCTCTGGTTTCAAAGTCGGCGACCCTATGCCAGTAGCTATTCTTAGATTCGTAACGATGTATGTTAAAATTTGTTACTTTATCTAATGTTTAAACCTTGTAAGTCTATATTTGGAAGTTATTTCCGAATACTAATGAGGAATATTATATGAGCGACAGGTCGATGATGTTTCATAATAAAAGATAATTAGCTGTTATTTACTTCCGTTTAAAATTAAAATTGTAACTTGACGAAGACCTACATGAGTCTACGCTGACAATTTACAGGTTAAAGTAGCTTATACATAAGTAACTGATAAGTGCTAATTGGTTAAAACAATACTGTCACAAAAGTTGTGATTTTTAAGGATTTTGTTTGTACACAATTTACTTTTTATCCTGTTGAATTACATATCGAGGGCTTGTATAGAGCCATACTATGTTTTTGCTCTAAGCCATCGATATATATTGTTTGTTGGAATGGGGCTTTACGCCGCTTTCAACAATCTTTCAGTTAAATCGCGGCGGCTGGAGCACCTAACAACGGAATCCTGGTATTTCTCACACCAGTACTACCATTACATCCCTTCCTAGCCTCCAGCTGCTATCCCACATAGATCTACGATTATCGACTCATTGGTGAGAGACAAATAGTCGTAAAGGATGAGTGCCGCCGTCGGGGCCGTCGATATAAACGAGATCTGTTATATTGTAGGCGAAAATCTCTGTAAGATTGTGGTTTGATGTGACAGGAAGGAGATGTTTCATAGTCAATTAGCCCCCTTTTTGCCTTTAAATGAATTAAATTTTTTTCAAAAAAGACATTTGAACACACACACACACAAATGATAATAAGAAAAGTGATATTGCTTAATCATAGTTCACATGAAATTAATTTGTTTAATTAATTCTCGCAGAAAGCACCTGTTCCGTTGAAACACAATACAAAATGAAAGCTTTTTTCTACTAATTATACTATTTTTTCCACAATTTCATTGTAATATCACAATGAATTGAATAGACGAGACGCTATTATCATTTTAGATTTATGGTATAAACTATTTCCTTTACAGTCCCTGGTTTTTACGTTCCTGTGATTTTGTAATTGAGAAAGCATTTGTAGGAAAAAATATGAAAAAGAAAATAAGAAATTGATTGTAACAAGTAATTTCTTCTTAAAGCACACTATTTTCTACCTTTTTACTGAATGGGTAGTTTTCAAATCAAATTCACTTTAAGGTTTCTCATGAAAAACATTTGAAATTGGACAGGTCTAAAATTTTGGAAATCAGGAAATGTTTAAGTTTAATATCAGTGATTCATTGGCATCGTGAATAGTATGTTTTACGTTTAGGATAACAACAGCAATGGTACCCTGCTTTTCATATGCTCTTTTGTCAAAAGCGGGATTTCCCTCGTTAGTATCCCTTAACCAGTGGACAATATTTCAAACTGTTCCAATTCAAAGAAACTGAAGAGTTTCAGTAAACAAAATTCCAGAAACAAGAGGACCATGATTGTTCTATATTGCTCTCCTAAGTATGATGGCTCAAGGCTTCATGAAACATACAAGTTTTTCTCCTAATTGTTTGGAGAAGATTTTTAAAGATTTTCTCCTGTGATCCAACGTATTTATTTGATTCCAGATTGTAGCGCTAAATTTCCAGAGTACGGTTCTTTTTTGATGTATATTTGTAGAGGGTGAAAAAATGATGAATTATATCATAGATCAAAGCTCTGGGCCTAATGGTTTGGGAGATGAGGATTTTCAAAATGTTCTTCTTTATTCCTATGTTAAATCAGGGATTGCACAGAAAAGGACTAATTTTCAGAGTACGCTTATTCTCTGAAGATGTATGGTAGATGGTCAATGAATGAAGATTTATACCAAATATCAAAGCTCTAGGCCTTATTGTTCGAGAAGAGATGGTTTTCAAAGATTTCCTTCTTTACTTCTTTGTAAAAATATGGATCGTACAAAAAAGGACTAATTTTCAGAGTACGGTAATTCTTTGAAATTTTTAAGTAGAGGGTCAATAGATAAGGATACATACCAAATATCAAAACTCTAGGCCGTAGGTTTCTAGAAAAGAAAATTGTCAAAGAATTCCTTCTATATTCAGGTGTAACATCGGGGGTCGCACAGAAAGGGGCTAATTTTCAGGGTACGGTAATTCTTTTGAGTATGTAGGTAGCGGGTCAAAATACATTGTTTCATACTAAATATCAAAGCTCTAGACCTTATGATCTCTGATAAGAAGATTCTCTTCTTTATTCCTCTGTTAAATCAGGAATCGTAGAAAAAATTGTCATTTTTCAAGTAACGGTAATTCTTCGAACAATTTTTGGTAGAGGGTAAATATACATCGAAACATACCAAATATCAGCTGACAGCCTTATGGTATACATATGTAGCTGGAGATTTTCAAAGATTTCCTCCTTCATTACTATGTAAAATCAGGGGTCGCAAAAAATAGGGCTAATTTTCAGGGTACTGTAATTCTTTGGAGTACTTTTTAAGAGGAACATTATATGATACATACCAAATATCACAGCTCTAGGCCTAGTTATTTGGGAGTAGAAGATTTTCTAAGATTTCCTTTGTAAAATCAGGGATCGGACGGAAGAGGCCTAATTTTCAGAATACGGTAATTCTTTGTAGTATTTTGGTAAAGGGTCATTAGGTGATGATATATGCCAAAAAACAGAGATCTAGGCTAAATGGTTTAAGAGGAAATGCTTTTTTAATATTTGTTTATGGAAGGACATTTACCAATCATAAAAGCTCACCTTGAGCAGGTTGTGCTCAGGTAAGCTGACAAGAAATTGGTTCGAACTGGGATTTGGTCGTTTAAGGACTAATAATTCCATAGTTCTTTGATTTTTCAAGGGCCAGCATTGATAAGATCCGGGGTATAATGTTTAACCGACGTCCGTCTGTATGTCTTTGTTCGAGCAGTTAATTTAATACCAAAAATATCATTTTGCTCATACAAACAACGTTCAAATACATGGCTCATATTTGGGAAATTGGTTCCTAGCATTGATAGGCGTCAGTTGGTTGTAATATCAGGATCATTTACCCTTGTCATGCTGAACCCGAAATATCCATGTTTTGGCAGGAGTCGTAGACAAAGATCAGTCAGCACATAAGTGCAGTCTGATCTTTGTCTACATCGCTGTCTGTACTTTTCCTGCCAGAGTTGTTTATAAACTAAATTTTAAAAAGAAATATTGATAATTGAACAATAAGTGCTACCAGTACTTCAGACCTTTGATTTTAATTTAATTCCCAATGTAATTTTATACAGCATGACAAGGGTAAATCATGATCAAGGTCATTTATCAAGGTCATGAATTTGTTAACTTGACGCGAATAACTATTTGCTCTTCTTCAAAGCCGTTCAAAATACATAGCTCATATTTGGGCAATAAGTTCTTGCATTGATATGCATTATTTTGATGTATTGTCATCATTATGGTCAAGGTCACTCGTCAATGTCGACTTTACTTAAAAACGTAACATTTTCCAACTTTTCCAAACCAAAAAAAAAGATTGTTTAAATTCCATAAAAAATCTGTCGTCTGAAACTTCTTTCCATTTTGACCAGTCTAATATTTAGTCGTCTGGTAATGAGTTTAACATTTTATGTGAAGGAAAATATTGAATTGGATATCAATATTCACAGTATATGGACTTCTTACAAAATGAGAAAGGTTTATATGGTAAGTTTGTTATTTGCTTATTTATTCTGTTTAACCCAAACCCACACAATGATGTTTTTTGGACATCTTTTGAAAACATTGCGGAAAATGACGAAATTGCTTGTCACAAGCAATTTCGTCATTATCCACAATGTTTTCTACCCAAAAGACAGATCTTTTTAAAAAAAAATCTCCAAAAAAGGAAGTCGTCTGCAACTTTTCAGAATTTGGAACAGTCTTTTGGTAATTGATAAAACATAAGAGATGGTACCAAATTAAACAATTCCCAAACAAAGACTCTTTTAAATGCCCCTCAATATGAAAGCTGTGAAAAATATTGTGGAAACGAAGAAAATGCTTGTAACAAGCAATTTCTTCATTTTCCACAATGTTTGTCCACTCCATGATTTAATCATCTCAATGTTAATGATTTCTAAGATTTGAAAAAGTTGTCTACAGCTTCTTTTAATTGGACTGGTCTTGAATTTTGTCGTCTGGTACCGAATTCTTCTTCTTGTTTGTTACAGGTACGAAGAATGCAGTTCAAGAAATGTTTCTTTCTGTTATTATCTATCATAATCATACTAGCTATGACCAGCTTTGTTAACCGTGAAGTTATTACAAGTAACATCAACGATTTCGTATCCATCCATCGAAATTTTCAAGTTCCACAACCTAGTTTAAATGCCTATCGCACGACAAACAGTTCAACGTATTGGTTCTCGCAGTGTGACATTGGTTACAGACGAAAACATTTAATCTCGTGGAAGCCAATGGGTAGGACAGGTAACCGGCTTTTTCAGCTGTTTTGTTTGCTTTCTTTGTCAAGAAGATATTGCTATACCCTTGTCCTTGGGTCTAATATTACTCATATTGATGAGATATTCGATATTTCCAACGTCGAAAGAAAGCAAATGAATACAACCAAATTCAAACGAATACCGAAAACTGGTTTTCGTACATTCAAACCAAAATTTTACAAAACTCTGAACACGAATAGAAACTGGACAATCATTGACTGGCTTCAAAACTACAGACATTTCCAAAGCCAAACTGACTTTATTAAATCATCGGTGACTTTTAAACCACACATTATGAAAGAAGTGTTGAAATACCTCCAGAATCAAACTTACTTTGCCGGACAAGTTTGTGCTGTTCATATCAGAAGAAGTGATCGTTCTAAGCCTAACCAATGGTATGTTAAGTTTATCGAAAAATCGACGTCATATGTCAGGCAGAAGGTAAAAAATATAACGTTCGTTATCATGAGTGAAGACTTAGAGTGGTGCAAGGAAACATTTAACTCCTCTGATATAATATTTTCCCCATTTAATACACCTGGTAGTGACCTTGCTTTGTTGGCATACAGTGATCACGTGATTATAACTTTGGGCACTTTCGGATGGATGGGGGCGTGGCTTGGTAAGAAGAAAAATGACGCTTTAATCATTACCCCTGGAGATTGGCACAAAGCCTACAAACAATTTTATCCTCCGAATTTCATAAACATAGACAAAGTGTAACGATTCCTGTCGCTTTTTAAGTTATCAATAGGGCTGGAACGAGATACGCAGCCATTCAAAGTCAGTCTTTTTATTTGAGATATTTATAACTTTAAAAGGGATTCCGCGTTAGAGGAGTTAACTGGTTTGATGGTCAGCTCGTGGGAACGACTTACTATCTCTTGGGAACGACATACTATCTCGACGGAACGACATAGAGACCTATTATGATTGGCTGTGTGTCTCGTTCCCACGAGATAGCAATTCGTTTTCTTTCTCCCTTTTTTATTAAAAAGAAAAGAAAAACGTGTTAAGCCGTTCTTTAAATCTATAAAACGAAAAATGTCTAGGAGTCCTGCGCGTAATTCTAATATGCCAAAGATTAATCAATATAACAGATGTAGTATCAATTAACCAATCCAATAAATCTTTTGTACTGGAGTTGACCTTTTAACCTCGATATTAGTAGAAATTTATGAGAAGTTATTTTATTAAAGCTGCCTAAAAGTAATAACAACGGCTTCTTCAAGCTGTAGTAACGACGTTTAGGTCGCCAACAAATTTTCACAACGTTTGTTAAATATTACTAGCCATAAATTCTGCAAGATAATGCAAGTCATAACGAGCTTGATTGGCGATTATCTTATTTTAAAGGTATTGAAAAATACAGGATACACAGTCACAAGTGCCTAATTTTGACGGTCGAAAGACCATTTAATGAAACTAGATTCTGGAGATTTACTTCGTCCTAGTTAAAAAAAAAATGCCCAACTTGGCGCATACAATAAAGAAGAATTTGTAAACAGGCTGTTTCGATTGTTACTACTATCTGAATTTATTTGAAGATTTAGTCAAAGTTTCATCTTCATTGTGTATGATAAAGAGTTAAAGATAAAGGATCAAAGGAAAATAGGGCGGTCACATGATTTATACAGGCTACAAGGAACGAATCAAACTTTTTGTGTTTTACATGTTCTTGTCGACAAGTCACGCTACAAACTTTCACAGAATGAATAATGTGGTGTTAACCCTTTCCTGGTTAATCCCTGGTTCTTACGTCCATTGTGATTTTGTAATTGAGAAAACATTGTGGAAAAAGAAGAAATTGCTTGTAACAAGCAATTTCTTATTTTTCCATAATATTTTCCATCCTACTAAAGGGTTATTTTTCAAATAAAACAAACTTTTTAAATTAAATTTTCGTCTGGAAAACCATTGAATTTGGACAGGTCTAAAATTTTGCAAAACAGGAAAGGGTTAAGAAACTAGTAGTGATTAGATGATACTGACATTTTTTTTTCCAGTCATAAGTTGAAATTGCAGTCGTTGGGTAAAGGATTATCAAGAAATATGCTAGCCTCTCCTAATCTATGTATATATGTATATATCGAGGGGTAGATTAATTGGGATAGATTAGCAAGTCTAGAGAAACGTAAACAAATGAGTCACGTGACGAAAGAGTTCTCTCAACATATAAATACAAATAACTATTAACTTTATTGCTTTTATATTATGTATCCGCTTGACGCAGATTCAGAGCGCTCGCTTACCACGCGAGAGAATCTGGTTGGAATTTGTCTGTCGATCTAATTTTTTTTACTTTTTACCCTATCATTCATTTGTTTAACGGGCTACTGTTAAAATCCGCTGTACTTTTATACCGCATAATTTGTTTTCTATACATTATAATCTTTTGCTTTTTACCCTACTTTTAAAGTCAATATGCAACTGTCTGTCCAACTTTTCAGTGACGACCAATTAAGCTGCCTACATCACTTTGTTTTTTCGGTACTTATTACAGACTTGTGTCATTTTCTACATTAAAGTTTGCAATGCTTGTTTACGTTGTCATTGGAAATAGAAGCAAAATTGACCAATTGCGTCTGTCAGTCGAAGAAAAAAAGCCAATCAAATCGTTTATTTTGATCTTAAATGATATTTGAATCCCAACTTTGATCGAGACTTTTGTTAAGCATTTTTGTTGGTTTGACAGCTTAAACGTCGTAACTACAGATTTTTTCAAGCTGTAGTTACGACGTTTAGGTCGGCAGCCAACAAATGTCTTTTAGTTGCCTACTACTGGTTATAACTTTTGAAAAATAACTCCGTTTAATATCGATTTGAAACTTCCTGTCGGTGAAAATCGGGGGGGGGGGAGCAAACGGCGTAAGTGGGCGGGGGAGCAGGTTGATGAAAACATAATCTAGTTGATATATATTTACATGCCATATGTCAAGGATTTGAAATAGATCTCCTTTTATTAGCCCGACTGTTTTCGGAGAAAACCCGAGGTATTGTGATCACCTTTGCGTCGTGCATGTCGGCGTTTGTTTGACAAACCTTGGTCACATCTCTGTTGTTATCGAAGATATCCTCATGAAACTTGGCATGTGTATTGACCATCACAAGAGCTATCTAGACTATCAAAGGGGATAACTTTAAAAGCGTTTTTGTAGAAGTTTTTCGACTTAGAATTTTTGCATCGCCCAGCACCCGCAGTCGAGCGTTGGCACCCGTGGGCGGTACCCTTCTTTTACTTTTATCACAATTTAAGCGGATTTCTTTTTATATGAAACATATCTCCCATCTTTGCATATTTAAGTAGTTTATATTTTAGACATGCGAAACAGAGATAATTCTCATACATAGATATCTCTCCTCTATGTCTTACTTTTAAGGACAATTCATCAGCTGAATAACTATTGTTGTAAAAACAAATAGACACGCATTGTAAACCGTGTCAAGAATAAACAAGAGGACCATGATGGTCCGAAATTGCTTACCTGAATCATCTACTGTTGAAAAAAGCAACCGGAGCCAAATGATTATAACCAGTTTCATGAAGATTAATCCAAATCTGTGACCTCTATAGTGTAAAGATAGAGATTATCCTTAAGGTCCCTTTTCCCATGATTTCCTATCGAACCTTCCCATAATCAATAGAGTTCATCCTTATGACTTAACATTACTCTGGCCAAAAATGCATGAAAATTGGACCAAAATTGTGGCCTCTAGAGTTTAATAAAGAAATTGTCATTAAGGCCCCTTTTCCTGTGTTTTCCATTTGAACCTTCCCATGATCAATATGGTTCATCCTTATGACCTATCAATTATTCTGGTCAAAATTCGTGGAAATTGGGCAAAAATTGTGGCCTCTATATTGTAAACAAAGAAATTGTCATTGAGGCCCCTTTTCCAGTGATTTCCAAAAATAACCTTCCATAATCAATAGGGTTCGTCCTTATGACCTAACAAATATTCTGGCCAAGTTTCATGAAGATTGAGATAAAAAAAATGGCCTCTAGAGTGTGAACAAAGAAATTGTCATTAAGTCCCCTTTTCCCATGTTTTCCAATAGAACCTTCCATAATAAATATGGTTCATCATTATGACCTAAGAATTATTCTGACCAAATCTCACCAGCCGCACCAACTGCTCAGATAGGAAGAGTTCTCTCTAGATATTCACCGGCGTTATTTTGAAATAAATTATAGCCAGTAACATGTCACAAAAAATCAAGCTGTTGGTTGAAGACATATACGTCGTAATGACGTAACTACAGCTTGAATACTTTCAGAGCCCAAATGAAATAAAATACTTTTAAAAGATGTTTGCCAATGCTAGAGTTCAGAGTTCACGTCCGTTCTAAATGACTGATTTGATTGGTGGATTTGATTCTTTGCGTGACAGCCGCGATTAGTCAATAGTATCTTGTCACGCTAAAGGGGACTAATTAGACTGTTTGGAAAAATATAGAACTCTGACCGACGGCGGGGTTTGCACGTGTTGGTCTGAGCCGAAACTCTTTTTGTATTCGACAGATTTTCCCACTGAGTGATATCAATCAGTCATCACGTATTAACCCATTACCAGCCAGAGTTTTGAGACTGGTCTAAATTGAAAGAAGTTGCAGACGACAATTTCAAGTTTATGGAATTTTGGATTTTTTCAACTTTCTAGGTAGAAAACATTGTGGAAAATGAAGAAATTGCTTGTAACAAGCAATTTCTTCATTTTCCACAATGTTTTCCCAATTGTTTTTCTTGAGAGGCGTTTAAAAGCGTCACTGTTGGGAATGGGTAGACTCTTGACTTTTGTCGGTTCAAATACATGTTTTTCCTTTATTTCCAAATGGTTTCTTCGCCTTACAACACACCAACGTCCGGTTTGTGATTGGACAACTGTCAATATTGAGTAAGGTTGCAGTATTACACTCACTAGAAGAAAGTATTCAACAATAGTCTATGAATAATTGGACATGATCATATGTGAAAGTCTTATGAAATCATGAATAAATGAATACTTAATTACCACTCGTATAATGGAACCACAATGTCATTTCGATATGTAACAAGTTTGTCCTTTAAACCGCTGCCAATTATCCGTTTTCTGTTTAATCCAGGGTTTTTACATCCCTTTTTAACGTCCCTGTGATTTTATACTTGAGAAAGCATTGCGGGAAAAGAAGAAATTGCTTGTGACAAGCAATTTCTCCTTTTCCCAGAATATTTTCTGGCCTGTAGGATAGTGTATTTTCAAATTGCATATATCATTTTATTGTAGTCTGCAACTTCTTTCAAATTGGAGCGGTCTAAAATTTTGAGAAACGGAAAAGGGTATTTTTTATGAATACACGTTCTAGTGTTTTTTGTCATGATTTTTATACCAATACATGTACCAGTAATTGAAATTGAGGCCCTCGATGTTCAAGCGTTAGAGGAAAACGAACTAGGATTTTGACAAAAAGAGATGTGTCTAAATCGTTCAGCTCTTACATATACAAAGATTCTTTTACACGGTAATTCCCCCTTCTTTCAAAAAAAAAAAAAAAAGAAAAAAAGAAAGAAAGAAAGAAATGAAAAAAATATTAAAAAGAAAAAATAAATAAATAACATAGGAATGTTCTGCCACGATTTCGATACATGTTGTATTTGGTTTGAGCTGCGGATCAAAATACTGATATTTCATTAACCCTTTCCGGGATTTTACGTTTCTTGGATTTTACACATGAGAAACATTGTGGAAAAAGAAGAAATTGCTTGTAACAAGCAATTTCTCCTTTTTCCACAATATTTTCTTCCACATAGGATGATTTCATTTTAAATTACATCCAATTTTTTATTGTCGTGTGCAACTTCTTTGAATTTGGACCAGTCTAAAGTTTCTAGAAATAGGAAAAGGGTTAAGGTTGGTTGCAGTATTCAAAAAGACTCTACAGCGAGAATCAAATACATGATCTTTTATCGCTTTCGTAAGCTGTAAATACGAAATTTTGTTCGCCTTTGGACGTTATGTCGAAATATAAACTATGGTTGTCAATTGAGAAAGAGTTGTCCGACGGAAAATCTCTTACAGATAAAATGTTTCATATTCCAATGACAGAGAGAGAGACACGCAATTCAAAGCCTGTCAAATAATTATAGACTTTCACAATTCTCTTTCACAGTTCAGTCTAAAACAATCAAATTACAGTTCGCTCCTCTCAATACACCATAGAGGTTATTTTCTGTCAACGGCACGTGATTGCTTCTGATGGGTTGATGGAAAACGTACGTGTTTTTCCAATTCTCCGAAATTCTTCTTCGGTTTTGAAATACTGAAGTCCTTATATCAGCCTATTGTAAGTGCAAGTGTATAACTCTTTATCTGATGAAACATTAGGTAATCTAATATTCAAATTTAAAGAAGCAATAAGAAATATTTGGTTCTCAAACATATCAAAGTGGAGCTTACTGATCATTTGTAGACACCTAGGATGAAAATGTCGCCGTTTATTAACACATTCCCACATAACAGAATTTTAGACTGGATCAAACTGAAAGACGCTGCAGTTGACTTTTTCAAGTTGGGGGAATTTGCCTGATACAAGCAATTCCTTCGTTTCCCTCAATGTTTTCAACTCTTTTCTCATGAGGGACGTTGAAAGGAGGGATTGTGTGAGAATGGGTTAAAGGCAAATCAATGATGGATTCACTCTGAGCATTGAAACTTGAAATTTAATTGGCCACACTACGTATATGACTTTAACTGGCTACATCCCGCATCTTTCCTTTATGTTACAATAAACAACTGATTTCTCAGAAAAAGAATGAAGGAAGTTTAAGAAATAACATCATTAAGACATGGAGATGGAACGTTGCTAATGCAGACAAACTATTCATTTGTTGGATACTTCTTCCAAAGAACGCTTGTTTATTTGATTTGAGTATGCTGTCACGCAATGCTCTAGAAATATTTTGGGTCCGGCAAGAATTCGTACCATTTGTAGAAATGAATACACTATGAAGAGTAAAGAGAGTTTATAAAACTTTCATGTCGTCGGAGCGCGAGCAAAATATTGTAACTGCAGCTCTATTAAAGCTTCAGTTACGACATTTCGTACCCGCAAAGACAACATGCTTCACTTGTGTGTATGTTATGTGCATTTCCGATTGTCATTAAACTAACACATGTCAGTATTTTGTGCAATTGCTCTTTGATCTGTGTTGGGTAAGATGGTATAGCTACACAAACTTGTCGGTGCCAATCTGACATATACTTGGAAGGTTAGCAATTATCGGTTTGCTCCACAAAAGGGTCAACATATTAGACTTTCGCAACAGAAAAGTGCCCCGCTGAGCAGAAAGATTCCTATAAACGGCTACAATAGAGTACATAGTATGTTATGTACCTATTTCAATAACCTATAATTGGTTACACTCCTGTCCGTTTTTGCCTCATTAAATAAAGAGCAAAAAGGGCCCACTTTCACAATCTGTAGCTCCTCCCAAAAGTTTCGTTGGGCCTGAAATTTTAGTCCGTCTTAAAGAGCAGTCTTTGATTTTGAATTACAGGCCAGGAAAATGGTATCATTAGGGATAAAGTTTTTCGCAAATCTTCATTCTGCACATCAACCCATGAAATTGTTTAGGCTCGGAAGTGAAAGTCTTGTAGGGTACCACCTTCAAATGTCAGTTTCTACAAGGAAATAGTTCCCTGATTAAAGCTTTGAATCACATGCATGACATGCAGCAGTGATCTCTCACTCTGCAGAACCTAACAACAAGCAACTTGCTGTTGATTAAATGTTAAAACAGCATGACAATAGGAGGAGATCAAATTTTCTTAATGGACTACTTTAGGGTACAACCACCCGAAAGTAATTCTGGAGTGGAGTTGACCCAATTACACGATATTAGGCGGGGGTTCCGCCTACCCAGACCCGGCTTGGGTTTTTAGCCGGCATATATGCAGACTTATCGTTGGCAGTGCTGCTACTTGTGTTAGGAATGTAAGTTATAGAGTTTTGCAGGCAATTATTTAGACAACAAAATTCTATAAGGATCAAAATTGAAATGTCACCTTCAACAATTTAAATGTACATAAAAAGATGCGTGTAGATTAGGCGACCTAATCTTCGAAAATATCTCTTATATATTCTATTATTATATAGCTGTAAATAGGTCTAGTAAAATATAACCATCCTGCACAGACAAAATCGGACTTATCAGAAAACAATATGTGTTTGTGAAACACAGTGTCCCCGCAACAGGACAAAACGTTTGACCTTGATATCTGATCTTGACCTTGTCATGAGAAGATGCGCATTATTGAGATGTATCATCATGCCAAATATGAGCATTGTATCTTGAATAGGCTGACATTAATTGGCAATGTCATGTTTTTTGCTTACGTTTTACAGACAGACAGGCACACCGACAGACAGAAAAACGGACAGACAGACGGACAACGGTAAAACAATATGCCCCCGATCTTTCGATGCGGGGGCATAAACATCCGTATCTGACAATGTCAAAAACGGTTTCTTATAAGGCAATCTAAGATGACGCCATTTTCATTCTGAATGTATATAATGCAAAATAGGTATATAATAAATGGAATATGACGTTACAATTGTGATACAACATCTTGTATTTGCTTCTCGCTGCGAAGCAAAAATCGATATTCCAATCGACGTTCGGTCTCGTGAAATTTCAAAATTTTCCTCCGAAGCTCAAAGCAAATTCATGATGTTGCATCTCTGTCGCAACATAATATCCCCTATATGATTCTGCAAACTACATAGACCTTTTGCAGTTATCAAACTTACCACTTGATATCTAATTGGTTGGAAGTTATTTCATTAGATTCATAATCTGTTCAGCAACTTCTCAAGACTGTCATCCCTTTGTTTTTATCCATGTGAAATTCAGATTCATCTAAATTACGTTTATCATCAAATCATCTCCGCAATTTAGTTATTGCTACATGATTTAATATTCAAATTTTGATTACCATAACAGACACGTTCCTGTTTATAAAAAGACGCATTCTATTTCGTTTCTTTGTCAGCGTTTCAATAATATAAAAATGTCGTTGAAAAAGTATTTGTGGATAGCATTCTAAAATGACTGTAATTATTATAGATAATGAAACACGCTAAAGTATTTTTTGCATACAGAAAATAATGCCCTAATGGCTATTTTAAGCACGTGAAATAAGCAATCCATCAAAATCAAATTATGACAATACCTTCCTCTGTTATGTGACTAATTTGTTTGAAACAAGTTAATTTAGAATCACCAACATCCTTAATCCTTTTCTGTTTTGAAAAACTTTAGAATTGTCCAAACTCAAAGAAGTTGCAGACGGCAATGAAAGGTTTGGGTAATTAGAAATTGATTGTTTGAACAGTACTTCATTCTTATTGCGGCGGCTGGAGCACCTAACAATGGATTCCTGGTATTTCTCACACCAGTACTACCACTACATCCTTTCCTAGCCTCCAGCTGCTATCCCACTTAGGTTTACGATTATCCACCCATTGGTGAGAGACGAGTGTCGGAAAGGATATGTGCCGCCGCTGGGGATCGAACTCATGACTTCCCATGTTTGACGGCAAGGAGTCTGACACGCTAATGGCTGAAAGGTATCGAAAGATTTTATTCTTGGTTTGAGTTTTAAAATGCCAAAAATATTTAGACAGGGTAGTAATTTGAACTCCGGTATTTGGTAAATCATTTGTGTCGGGTTGGAAACTATAAATCCATTACTACACCTATTTCAAGTTGTTGGCACGACATTAAGGTCGCCAACCAGTGGTTTACCGTGTACGCGTACAGTATCTTATGTTGACCACGTTGCTTACAAGAGAATGGCGTTTATTAATAAACCATTCCCATGTCCATGAAAAGGTAAGTATTGCCTATTTGCGGTCCAAATCATTTCAAGGTTTTACACGTCGAAATCATTCAATCCATTCCCAGGAAGTGACGCCTTTGGACGCCCTCAAGAAAAAACATTTAAGAAAGCATTGTGCAAGCAATTTCTTCATTTTTCAAATGTTATGTGAAAAAATCTAAAATTTCATGAATGTAAAATTGTCGTCTTGTCTGCAACTTCTTTTACTTTAGACTAGTCTAAAATTTACCGTAAGGGAAAAGGTGATGACGCTTATACCTCATTCGAACGGGCTTGTCGAAGACAAATAATTTTAAAGTATTTTTAAAACACGTGTAATATTTCTTACCATAACTTGATTCTTAAGAGGTAGTTTAGGAGGGCCGATAATTCTTTTATGAAAACATGAAGATGTATAAATTACCTCCCTTTAATAAAATGTTTTTGTTTGTTATTTTTGGAAGAAGACGCAATCAGTTTTTAGTGTGTAAAGAATAACGATAAACACACTAATAAGAATTTGGCTGTTATCTTCCGAATCATTATGTTTTGAAAACCTGATCGGGAAAGGAGAAATAGCTGTTCACAATCAGTCTCTCTCGTGAACTTGTGACAAAAAAAACACGATAGATTATATGAATTATATTGACAATACTGCAGTTAAATTGTTTAATACACCCGCACCTTACATCTTCAAGAGCTAGAAGACATTGAAAGAAAAGAACAAACCGCTTTTTGCGAACAATCTTTCCCGTTTTTAGAATGCTTTATAAATTAGTATATTTTCTTTTAGATATGTTATATTTACAATTGACATATGTCATCTCTACCAATGGACCCCTCGAGGCTGTCAATCAAACTATTTCCCAGCCAATGAAATATGTCGGTCAAAAAGAGGCTGCAAGTCATCTCTGACACACTCCAACACACTCTGACCAATCAAATATCGAAATGTATTCGCTCCGGATATTATGACGTAAGAAAAAGAATATCATTACACAAAAACATTTGCTTTTTTTCTAAGCGAAATGTCCTCGACTAGATACTGAAGACTAATGTCGTTTGAAACATTGGACAAACTGCCCGACTTGTTCGCCATTTCGATTGTTCTAAGAATTAGGTTTAAATCGTGACGAATGATAAAGTTTTTTAGAGTGATATCCCCTGAGTGGGTGGAGCCAGCGACCCGTCACCTTGAATGGGCATCGATATATCTAGCTGAGACCGAAAGGTTCATAGTAGATATTGGAAATAGGGTTGTGTATGGCTGACCGTGCCTGAAGAGGTGGTCTAAGCTGATTCAATTACACTGAAATGGAAAAAAACTCCTGAATACATAATGTTTATCTTGTAATTTTCACTTCTTCTTTTTGTCGATCTTATTTTCTTCTTTTACATTTTGACTGTATTTAATGTATATGCATTTTACGCTCTGGGAACTAGAATAAGGTTCCTTTGTATGATAAATATATTTTTAAGAACGTGTTTTCCTAGATTTTTATTGTGTTAATGTGTATTGTGAAATATCTCCGGTTTGTTTAAAGTATTTACAGATAAATCGGTTCAATGTACTCATAGTTTAACACTGTATAGTCCATTTTATGCCAGTATTATAAGGAAAAAAATCTCCGAAAATCCATGGAAAGCCACCCTTATTTTGTTCGGCTTATAATCTCATTTTCATGCTCTAAACTTTGTATGTATATTAGTACGATTTCAACAAGTGGAAAATTGTATCGGTTTACCTTAAAAAAAACCTTACTGTTAGGCTGATGCGTCTCACCATTTTTTATATACCACATATATTTCAAAATGCTAATTTAATGCTTTTCAGACCTAATGGGTAATGCTAAGTTTATTCCCCCAGTTTTCGTGACACATCCAGTTTGCAGATTTACAAGCCCATTAGATAGAAAAACCGGTTTGATAAATTCGAAACCTGTCATGTCATAATTACGCAACAACCATGGATGAATTGCGTTATCATGTCAAAAAGCAGGATCTTTAGCGATCAAGATTAATAGCTATAGGTTCTTTCTCTGTTTCTCAAAATACAATACATCAATGTCAGCTGATAGACAATAGTTCTGTAATTTTTTGCCTTCTAGTCTCTTTGAAAGCAAGACAAAGTAAGCATCATTCTGCCTTTATTATTCAACAACAAATAGAAGGGGATAAATTACCAGCCGTGTTCGAAGGATACCAAAATTCTACTTTTCAGTGCCATGATGTCGATATATAACTGTCACCTAAGCGTTAGATATAAGACGTCTATCTAAAATATACTTATCGTATCACTCAATGAACGCGGACAAAATCGGACAGATGCTGAATTGAAACCTGTAAAATGTAATCACACGAGAAATAATGTTATCGTGATTTTAAAAGGGGTTAATTTAAGACACCTTTTCTAAGTTCCTTTATTTTTCTTTAGTCCAGAATCGTTGGAATACTATTATGTATAGTATGATGTAGAAGTGACACAAACCTTTCATTGGATTCTCGCCGCAAAGGTAATTTTACATTCGGTCTCGTGAAATATTGAGGTCTACCCACGCGGCTCGAATATAATACAAGGTTGTGTAACACAATTATAACATTACATTCTTTATTTGCCACGACCTTCGGTCTCGCGAAAAAAAGATCCAAATTTTCCTGTGTGGCTCGATTCCAATACAAGACTATAACATAATATCCCTTGTGTATATACTTTAGTCTCATACATTCCGTAATATAAAACTGCCCGTACACGTTTAATATCATTGACAATATTTTTGAATTTATATATGGGTCAACTTTCAATATCACACACACACTGTAGAGTATATTGTGAATGAACTACAGTCAAATCCGTCTTAGCGACCTGCATTCAGCAAGCGATCTGTATTAAGCAAGCGACCATCGAGTTCCCAAATATAGGAAATGAACAGAAATTAACTCCCCTCTGTTCGGTCTCTGGTTTTTACGTCCTAGTGAAAATGAGAAAACATTATAGGAAAAGAAGAAATTGCTTGAAACAAGTAATTTCTTCTTTTTCTTCAATATTTTCTAACCCTACTGATTGATTATTTTTCAAATTAAGTTCATTTCAAATTCTCGTATATTTACGATACTATTGACTTGTAGTGGGTGATTTAATACTAATGAATTGAATAAACTTGATAGTTTTACAGACCTCTTGATTTCTGTTAATGGATGTACTGTTTTACGAGCAAACGTGGTGTACGGCACGATTCGAAAGATTGAGTTTTAACCAACATTTTGTCCTGTCGTTTAAAGAATTAAACGGTGATCGTTATTTTTCACGTACAGCGAGTAATGTTTGTACGTCAGAAGGTGAATTACACACACACACACACGATATAGTTATATATAGGATACATGAGTGATTGAAAAAAGTGTTTAGAAAAGATTGCAAACCGCACTCTGCCTGTGACGTTGACCTTATGTTAACACCAACTTTCGAACTTTTGAATCATTAACTAAATATTTTTTATTATTCCTGATAAACAGGCAAATTTTTTTATTCAGCTGGTATCATCTTGGTATTTTATATATTAGTTCTTTCCGTATAATACCTAATGTTTACATCCTTGAGAAACATGGTTTAAAAAAAAGAAATTACTTGTAGCAAAAACTTTCTTCTTTTTCACAACATGTATAGCCTATAGGTGTCTACTTTTTCATTCTACTTGCTTTATAATGTCGTCCGCTACCCCTTAGAATTCGATCAACTTATCACATTGTATGAATACTCGAAGTGGATTCAGACATAAGTGTGATTAGATTTTTCGGTTCATACCCCTACGAAACAGAAAACAAAACATATTCTCTTCATTTCTTATAATTTAATAGCATCGAGCCGAAAAAGCAAAGACTTAACAAATTTTGATACCTTTTTCTATTGGACTATTTTGCGCAGAAGCATACAAAATCGCTTCGTGCTCAAAATTGTATTCATGGAGTTATGCATATTTTTTTCGACCAATCGGAACGGCCGTTTTTATAGACGAAGCTGCAAATTAAATTATTAAATGGTAAAACAAGCTTCATTTTATCTTTATTTATTCATTTATTCATAGAAAAGGCCAGAGGAGTACAGGCCCCTTGTTATAAGATTTTCAAACAAAAATAAATTTGAATCTTTTCGGCGCGACGACTTTGCATATTGTTCTCTTCTTTGATAGTTCATCACACTGTTTGGAATAAAACTGAGAAGGCAGCCTGAATGAGGCAGGGAAATTTAGTGATATCACGCCTTTTATAATACGTTTAGCACCAAACAAAATAATTTTGTTTCCAAGTGAGCTTAATTTACATACTTCCTTGATTACTTCAGGGATTGCTTTTAACTGAATCTCTGAGTGTGATAATACAGAACTATTTTCATATGAAATCACGTGTACCTTTGGACAAAGTATACTATGTGTAAACGGGAGGTTTCTTTCTATTTATGCATTTTCAACCAACTTAAAAAAGTTGACCAAATCACCGTTGATATTGGTTCAGAAAAAATACTCGAAATTATGTCAAGTGAATTTGCCTGAAAGTAACGGCCGCGTTTAACTGTCATATATATTGACAATCTAACCTGATTAAGGCGTTATTTTGCAACAAGATATATTTTGAAATGATAAATGTATCTCAACTATATAATCAAAAGTTTTCGTGTGTGTGTGTGTGTGTGTTTTTTTGTTTTTTTTTTTTCAATTATATAGTTTTGTCTCACGTGTTTTAAGTGGTTTTTTTTATACATCCTCTATATATGCGGTATAAGAATACTTCATCATCTCACAGTGGTCATGAAAGCAATTATCAGAAACCCATTGCATTCAATTTTGCAACATCTAAGTTGAAATGCTCTTGCGTTCTTTGGCGAATTTTAAGTGTTATACATATTGTTCTATTAAGTAAGGTTTATGTTATCATTTATTAAATTGAACAGATGCTTTGGCCCGTCACAGCGGTTAATTTCAATGAAATAGCACCTGCGTCAAAGTTAGCGTGTATCTTACCATTCTTACGTGACTTAGACTTAGAATTCCCTACGTCTGGTGAAATCATCTAAGACATGTTTTATGAAAACATTTTCTTGCATCGCTGCTAAGAGTTTTTCCGATCTTTTTAAAGCAATCGCGACATACGCCATTTGTCTTTCACAAATGGACGACTTATAAGTAAACAGAAGAAGATGGATAAACTGCCCTGAGGTTTAAGTGGTGTGAAAAATAATACGAAATCGATGTACGGTGCGTCATCATCCGCAATATGATAGAAACACTGGTTATGTAAGCTTTTAACTAAGTATGTGTGCATATACGTTCATTTATCGTCGCTACCGTAGCACATGCCTATATGAGCGACATCCCCAGAGGACTGTTAGTTGTTACGGCGGATAATGCAAGGATACAAGATGAAATTGATGAGAGTCCGGCCTGCTCGGTTTTACGTCTCCTCCAAAAGACGATTAAGTTGTTAGTTTGGTCAACCAGGGGCTCGGGCCCGTGATCTGGATGTTTGGACTGTTATTTACAAATCGTACAAATCATGAACCCATTTTCCACACAATGAAGTTTTTGGACGATCCATGGAAAAAATAGTTTGGAAAACATTTTAAAATGACGAAATTGCTCGCAACAACTGCTTGCAACAAGCATTTTCTACATTTGCCACAATATTTTCTATCCAGAGAGTGAAAATTTCATACACTTTTGATTGTCGTATGCAACTCCTTTAAAATTTGACCAGTCTAAAATATTGCCGTCTGATCACGGATTAAACAATAGATTAATCCATTCCCGCTCAATTCCTCATTTTACGCCCATCAAGAAAAAAGCTTCGGAAAACATTGCGGATAATGAAGAAATTGCTTGATACAAGCAATTTCTTAATTTTCCACAATGTTTTCTATCCAAAATGACTAAAACTAAAATTCCATCAACTTGAAATTGTCGTCTGCAGCTTCTTTGAATTTAGACAAGTTATCTTGGTCTACACCTCCTGCTTGTAATTCCCCTGCCAGATTCGTTTATGAAATTGATTTCTTAAAGAAATATTAATTTTTGAACTAGTTCTATCAGTGCTTTCAGCCCTTTGAATTTTCGGCAATTCAGTAGGGTAATTTATACAGCATGACAAGGGTTAAGAGAATGGTCGCTTAATACACGTTTTTGTGACACGTGCGAGGCATCGGTTCGACTGCATATATGAATTATTGCAGGATAATCACTTAGTCATAAATGGACTTAAATAAGAGATATATACATCGGAATACCTAAGGCTCCCTCGTTTTGTTTGTATGGTATCTAAAATCACTTTAAACAACCATTCAGTTGTAACACAACAAAGGTTACTTCTGTAAGTGCTTCCTAGCTTCAAACCTCAAGATCACGACTTCGAGCCCTGGGCTGATCAAATCAACTAACAAACTAATTGTCTTTCGGATGAGACGTTAAACCGAGTCCCCGTGTGACGATGCTATCCCTCGAGCACGTTAACGAATCAGGCGGAGCTCTCAGCAGTTTCGTCCTGTATCTTTGAACTATCCCTCGTAACAACTAACCGTCTCCTGGGGGCGTCGCTCATATGGGCATGTGCTACGGTAGCGACGATAAATAAACGGAAATATACACACTTAGTCATATGTTGATGGATCTCATTCGAATCGTCTCACTGAGACTATTCTAATGAGTTCCACCATCATAGGATTTAGTTTGATGATTTTATTAGCATGAACGGCTAACAATAAATATTTGATGATAGTGGTCACTTAGTAAGGGTGTTCGCTTGAGAAAGATTGGCTGTATTTGTAAATACTAATATATAGCTTTTGTTACATGACGAACGAACGCTTTCTTTTTGTCAATAAAAAACCCGGTTCTTTCTTTACGAATAAAATGAAAAAAGAAAAAAAAAGTTCTCAAAATTAATATCAGAATAAGAAATAGGACATTGAAACACTGTTACTACGCAATTCTCCTCAAATTAAATGGTTTAATTAATTTTCAAGGAAAGCACCTGCGCGGTATAACACTACACACAATTTAGGAGCAGTTGTTCTAGTACAACAAAAATAGATCAAATTTACGGGCTTGTTATAGGGGGTTAATTTATCGTTCATTTCACTTAAAGGCAGTCTGCATTTTCTTTATTTCTTTTTTTTTTTTTTTTGTCCTTGGCTTTGTTAACCCTTTCCCGTTCATATGCGGGATTTTACGTTCCTGTGATTTTATACCCAAGAAAACATTGTGGAAAAAGAAGAAATTGCTTGTTACAAGCAATTTCGCCTTTTTCCACAATGTTTTCTACCACATAGGATGGTTTCTTTTCAAATGGCATCCAGTTTTCATTGTCGTCTGCAACCTCTTTCAATTTAGACTAGTCTAAAATTTCCAAAAAATGGGAAAGGGTTAAACGAAAGAATAAAATAAAAAAAAACATCCTTGTGATCCTCCTAAGTGAGGATCAAACCTGCATTTACCCAATTTAAGACCACTAAAATTTAAGACTTGTCTAAATCAAAGAAGTAAGCAGATGAAAATTACAAATTGAAAGGATTTCAAGTATCTCAATCATTTTGTGAAGTGAAAAAGCAGATATTGATTTCAATAAGTATTCTTCATTTTCCATCTTGTTTTCCTGAACTCTTTCTTGGGGGGCGTAAAAAGGCGGGACTGTGTGGATTAAGAATGTAATGACGTTCGATAACGTTTGGGAATGGCACCCCGCTTTACACGAACACCTTTAATAAAAGCGGGATATGATAGGGGACCTGGCACTTGTGTTTTTTAACCGTGCACGCAATGCACGCAATAACTGTACTTTGATTGGTCATGATATTTTCTTCAACCGGCGTAAGACAATTTCAGAGGGTGATTGAAAAATTGTCTTATTTCTAGTGATAAATTTTCAAAAAACAAGTGTTTGTAATTATACTTTAAAACGCACTAAAGTATATAGTAATTAAATGTTTTCTATAAATAACTATAAGATCGAATGCTCTTATCCTATAACGTTATTAGATAAATAATTCGATCAGTGACCTTTTCAAGGCTTTCGCATTAACTTATTACCGGAAGACAATAATTTAAAGTGGTCTAAATTGAAAGGAGTTGTAGACAAGAATTCAGAGCTTGTAAAATTTTAGATTTTTCAACTTTCTGGATAGAAAACATTATGTAAAATGAAGAAATTACTTATTTAACATTTTATGACAAGCAATTTCTTCATTTTACACAATGTTGTCCAAATAGCTCTTCTTGATGGGCGTCAGAAAGCGTTATTGTGTGGGAATTGGTCAACAGGCGAATTAGAAGTGGTGTTAAATTGCGAGAAGGTTTCGCTTTTTCACATTTTATCCATTAAAAGCAGTCCTTGGAGAACAACAACAATACCTATGTTGTGTGCTATTTGCCTATCCATATTTCTTTAATGTATCTTCTAACGTTGATAACCCGAGTAAATGGACACAGACGGAACGATGTACAAGGCAACTGGATTATTACTGCATCATTTATCAAAGGAAATGAATGACTTAATAATACTATAGGCAAATAGCTACCAAAGGAAGACGAATAATGTATCAGAATTTGGCATAAGATAAAACGCCTTGCAGATGCAAACTATCAAATGTCTTTAATTCTGTTCCAATTTTTCCTTTTTTTTTTTTCAAATAGTCCTGTAAAGATTAACAAGGAAAGTGCTCCTCAGATGTAATCATTATAGATTGTCAATGTTTTCTTGTCACGATCCTTTATTTTTTTAGGATGATTAAATATACTAAGAGGAAAAGTTTAGCAATTTCGTACGTAACAGCCAATTTCTCCGGTGTCTAGCTTTGGATTCAAACCATATTTTCACACATCGATCTTTTATGTGTTATCAACAGTATTTAAAAAGATCAGATGATTTCAAGGTCATACGTGTTTGTTGTACAGCGTCAAACGTGGTAGGGGTAGGGAAGTAAAAGTAACACAAATATTTAATATCTTGTGTATCCACCGTTTGCGCCAATAACGGCATCACAGCGTCTTCTCATGCTGGAAATGAGCCTACGATTAATGACCATAGGGATACGACCCCATTCGTGACGCAGAACACGTTCAAGGTCTCTAACGTTATCAACGTCACTCCTGTCTCTTACTCTCCTACCCAGATGGTCCAAAAGGTGTTCGATCGGAGACAGATCCGTTTATTTGGCTGGTCAATCCAACACATCAACATTATTAGTCTGTAAAAGGTCCAACGCGTGCCGAGCGACATGTGGGCGGGCATTATCTTGCTGAAAAATGGTAGCAAGCCCTTGTCGCAAGAACGGCAATACCACTGGCTGGACAATTTCGGTGCAGTATCGAATGGCATTTAAGTTTCCCTGAATAGCTCTCAAGTCAGTCTTGCCACGGTGTGATATACCACCCCAGACCATGACGCTGCCGCCTCCAAAACGGTCATGTTGAATGACGTTGACGGGATCCATCCTTTCGCCATCACGTCTCCAAACACGTAACCTGCCATCCGCAAACATCAAATTAAACGGGATTCGTCTGTGAATAGGACCTGATTCCACATTCGTCTTGGCCATCGACGGTGTACCCTTGTCCAATTCAATCTTGTATGTCTGTGTGTACGTGTCAAAGGAATGCCAACGTAAGGTCGACGTGCGCGTAAACGTGCCGAACGATGTCTGTTTCTTACAGTACGTGCACAGACCCGTGTTCCCGTTGCACTTCGGAACAAACCGGCTATACGAGTGCTACTGAGGAAATGATTACGCCGTGTACACGTCACGATGTAATTGTCCTCACGTTGGGTAGTCTTACGTGGCCTGTCTTTGACGGTGCCTTATTGACGATACTTTGTTCTAAGTCTTGAAATGGAACTTTGGCTCACGCCAAAATGTTGAGCCACCTCTTTTACCATCATACCACCAGCCAGCATACCGATGGCTACGTTACGTTGGTCTAAGTTAAGCCCTGGGCGACGTCCCATTTGAATGTTTTTAAATGTTTTAATGAGTTATCTTGTTATTGATGCTAACCAATAAACTGGGATAGATATTGTGGATATAGACTTCACGTACATGTGGAAGCACGTGCAGAACGTGTTTCAGCAAAATTGCGTCAGACAACCTTTAGAAGCGAGGAAAACGTGCTCTTAATGCATAATTAGTTAGTTAGCTTTTAAAATTGCAAACGAGACTGATTTTTATAAGGTTTATACAATTACGTTGAAAAATAATGTAGGTCGAAAAAAATTGCTAAACTTTTTTCCCTTAGTATAGCAACAGACTGATTAATATAGTCGCGAAACTAATAGAGCGAAATATTTTACGAGGTCACTTTGAGTAAACTTAACGGATAGTTGATCACGCCCACTGAACTCCGACAGAAAGTTCCAATTCGATGTTACACGGCGTTAAACACGTAACAAAACAGAAAACAGTTGGCTAGCGACCTTAACGTCATATCTACAACTAGTATAAGCTGTAGTTACAACGTTTATGTTGGCAAACCAACAAAATACTTCATATCGATGTCGGCCCTGGGATCAAAGTAGACTGCCGGTCTACACGAATGATTTAATTGGTTGATTGATTCTTGGTTGACATCGCGATCGTTCAATTCGTTTAGCTGAGGTCGCCTACCAATACAATCATAAACATAATCAAAGTACTGTAAGCTAGCAAAGCATTGTTTTTGTTCAGTAATCTTCTTTGTCAAACGTTATCATGATTAAGGAATGAGGTTAAAGTAACCCAGGAGTTAATCCATTCCCACATAATCCATCCTTTTTACACCCCCTCTAGAAAATAGTTGAAAATAAAATGCTTGTTACAATCAATTTCTTCATTTTCCACATTGTTTTCTACCTAAAGAGATATATATTTTATGATTGACAACAATTTGTAATTGTCGTCTGCAGCTTCTTTGATTTCTTTGATCAGAGTTATTTGGAACACGACGTTACCGAGTGAGATAAAAACACATAGGATATGAAGTAGCATTCAGAGTTTGCAATATTCCTGAAAGACATAAGAACTACGTTTTATGGCGTAGGCATTTAACGTATTTAGTGGTTAAGCCTCCAATGGCATTTTTCACGCGTTGAACTTTGAGACGACCTCAAAATTGTGTCTGTTAGCATTAGCTATCAAAGCTGACACATTGCTAGCTGAAGAGAAAATGCTTGAAAGATGTAATAATATCTATTATACAAAACTATTCCGTGGTAGCTTTTTCCCAATCGGATTTAGCGGAAATATTCAATATTGATATAGTTCCATATATGGTATCCGGTTGAAATATTTGTTAAGTAATGAAATTGGATAGACTATAAAACTTCTAAAATAGATTTAATATCGCATTTCGTATCTTCTTTATATTCTGGTTCTACATTTTCTGCTTTATAACATACAGTAATGGCTGCGAATTTTCATCAAAACATGCTTAAATAAATCAGATATATTCTAGCAAAATTTTAAGTAAATGCTATTGGTTTAATTTTAGTTTCGTCTATCTCGATTCAAGCATCTTCCTTTTTTTTAATTATTTATTTTATTTTATTTTATTTATTTATTTATTTATTTATTTATCTATCTATTTATACTTACATCGACACAATTTTGAGCACGCATGCTGGTGCACAAAGAAGATACATCAAATTTTACTCTAATCTAGTAAACATTTTCTTTGCTTTGCTTTATGACATTAAATCATTTAAGAGATGAAGAGAATATTTTTTGTTTTCATGGAGGTATGAACCGAAAAACCTAATCACACTACATTGTGTGATTAGGTTTTTCGGTTCATACCTCCATGAAAACAAAAAATATTCTCTTCATTTCTTATAATTTAATAGCATCGAGCGAAAAATGCAACAACTTAACACATTTTGATACCTTTTTGTAGAGAACTATTTTGTGCATAAGCATTCAAAATGGCTGCGTACTCAAAATTTTGTTCATGGAGGTATGAATTGAATTTTTCGACCAATCAGATCGCTCGTTTTTGATAGATGAAACTAACAATTAAATTATAAAAAAAATAAAGGGAATAATTATGTTGCTGTTGTTTTTGTTTTCATTGAGGAATGAAACTGTAAACTTAATTACAATGTATGGGTCCTCTTCCTGTTTTCATACTGTGTGAAATTCTCTTTGTTTATTAATGGAATATTTAGATTATATTTGTAAATAAAACGGCTCCAATTATTATGGAACAAAAATGAGATATGTCAAAAAATCATGATTTGCTTCTATAACGATAGGTGCTGATTCTTCCGTCCGATTTACTTTGAATCATATTTTTATGGGAAAAGTACCCTATTTCTTTAAGCAAATAGTCAACGGTGAGGAAAGCTATGTAGCTAATATTCACAACAACGTCTGAATGCTTTAAACAATATCGGTGATCAAATACGAAAATGTACACTTTATAAAATGACAAAGATAACTGAATATTTGCATTATTTTCAAAGATTATTGTGTTTGTGTACGCGTGTGTTGTTTGCTGTCAAAACCTTTATAATTCATACAGCTAAATTGACCAATCGCGGCTGGAAATCAAGGAATAAACCGACCAACCAAACAATTTATTCACCCCGGATCTTAACTATTTAACTCCAACATTGGCAGCCATATTTCTTAACATATATTGTTGATTTGGTGACTTAAACTTCGTAACTACAGCTTATTCAGGGTCACATTTAGGTTTAGGTCACTTATTAACCATTTTACCTTTTTGTTACATGCTACCGACCATAAATTTTGAAAAATGACGCCTTTAAGATTCGAAGCGGAATTGTCTGTTGGAGTAAATGGGCGGGGCTTGGAGTGTCAGTGGAAGCGGTCAGCGATTAGTCATTTATCGGCTGAACCGGAACCTGCAAAATCGAGTTTCGTGCTGTCTGCTAATGGAATGGTTCTTGCTAGATATAACCATACCTTACACGTATCATCTTTACTTTCTAAATTTAACCCATTCCCACATTACCCCGCTCTTAGACTTCCGAAGGAAAGAGACTTTTGAAAACATTGTAGAAATGAAGAAATTGCTTGTATAAACATAGTTTATTGTCAATTATTTAGACGGAAGCGAAATTGAACGGCATTTTTTTTCTTCAAAAATTATCGCATGTAACACGAAAAAAAGTTAAATGGATGGTAGCAGGTCTAAACGTCGTAACTACAGCTTATTCAAGAGCATATTCAAGATGTGGTTACGGCGTTTAAGTCGCCAAACTAACATAAATGCTGATGTTTGAGTTCAAAGTTCACTTTCGGTCTAAATGATATAATTGATTGGTCGATTTATTCTTTCATCGAGATCTGCGATCGATCTATTAAGTCCATTAATCACTCCGTATCTGTTGACATCTTCAAAAAGATGCTTATTTTCGTGTAGCTCGGATCGAATTTTGTGGTTTTACTGGTGTGTTAAACGAGAAGAAGCCATGGTTTTAGCCCCACAGCCGGGTTAGAACTGAACTGCTGTTGATAATAGAGTTTAACCTCATAAAAAGTAAAGGTGAAAGCTTGGTTGGGGCTCAGAATTAAGTATTTTGTTTTACCGACTGACTTCTGAAAAAAGACATTTTGAAAAGAAATATATGTGTTCCGTGTCACAGAAGCGTGAATACTACGTATACCAGATAGGCGGTAAGACTCAACTGGCAAGTTAGGTACAAGTAAATACTTTTTTTTTATTTACTACCACGAATAGTTTGAGTAGACTGCCTCATTGGCCGTAGAATATTCTTGCTTTGCCATAAATAGTTGATATATGTCCACTATGAATCAATCGCTACGCCTTTTTAATGGAATAATCACTGAAGCAAGTCCACATATATGGTACCTTCTTCCGAGACCTTTAGAATATGACACGTATTATCCGTAAACGTTGGCAGGTTCTTGCGATTTGCTAGTTTTTACGCGCGGTTTACATTTAATAAATGTGCATTGAAGAATAGATACACATTCACGGTGTGAATCTAAGTTTTTATCCGAGATATAACGAAAAAAAATGCGAGAAGGCATCAAACATTTTAGGGCTATAAATGTACCCATTATTACGAGTATGGCGGGTGAAAATGATTTTTCAGCCATTTACACATTAATGTTCTATCATCGTAAATTCGGGTGAATTTATGAGTCCTGTTTTTTCCCTCTCACAATTTTGGCAAATAGTATTCAAAACGCGCACACTTTTCTGAGTAACAATATTAAACACTCTGGGCCCGAGACTATAAAGCTTTTTTCGTACTCAGTTGAAAATTTACTTAAACTTAAAGTTTGGATTAAATATTTATTCCTGCTTAGATCCTATGATAATTGCATGAAAATAAATGACAATATTTGTATGTTGTTGCTTTTACTCTCATTATTCAAATAAAATCGAAACAAGATATTTATTCAAATTTGAAATTTGAATTAAATCTCATTTTTTAAAAGAGTTTTATAATGTCGAACCCTGATCTTTAAACGGAGAATATGTTTTGTGATAATAGAAGATATAGCTACCGAAATTTGGTAACAACAACTTTATTATAACGCTAAGTCCATAAAATATTCCAAAGGGAATCGAATAAACACTTTTAAATAATGTACTCTATTTCGATATTTCGGCTAATGCCTTTTTCAAGAAATAACTCATGGAAATGTCACATCTACATCTTTACACTCTTACTATGCTGCCATATTGAATATTTGTTTTGGACGTCGCCGCTGGAAACATGACGTCATTTTGGCGTAATCAGTGTGACGTCATCCGGCGAATTGACGTTGCTATGTGTAAGGTCACAATTGTTTATAATGTGCATAAGATCGTGAGACAACATATGACCGTTCTTTACCGTTCTGAGAGAATGAAGCAGGTTTTCAAGGACCCACCTCTCATAGCCTACAGAAGAGACACTAGTCTCAGCGATGTGTTGGTGCATGGAAAGACAAACAAGTCTACTAAAACAGACAAAACGAAATGTGACGACAGCTGTAACATATGCCCGTTAATCTACAAAGGAGATATTCAGGATACTAGGGGCTATTCCACTTACAACACAGTAAAAGAGGCTAACTGTCGTACGAGAAATGTAGTATATGGTTTAATTTGTAAAAAGTGCCAGTTGACCATATATGTAGGTGAGACCGAGCGAGAGATAAACGCTAGAATAACGGAACATTTGCGAGATATACGCTTGAAGAAGGATAAGCCAATCAATTCACACTTTGGTATGAAAAATCACTCCGTAGATGACGTATCTGTAGCTGTGTTACGAAAATGCTACGGGGCTGAAAGGACAGAGCGCCAGTTACATGAGGGATTGTGGATTCAGAGGCTTAAGACAGCTAAACCGAGTGGCTGCAACATTAAAAATAGCATGAGGACTCTCCCAACAGTATTCAATGACTTAATTGCGCCTAATTGTGACCTTACACATAGCAACGTCAATTCGCCGGATGACGTCACACTGATTACGCCAAAATGACGTCATGTTTCCAGCGGCGACGTCCAAAACAAATATTCAATATGGCAGCATAGTAAGAGTGTAAAGATGTAGATGTGACATTTCCATGAGTTATTTCTTGAAAAAGGCATTAGCCGAAATATCGAAATAGAGTACATTATTTAAAACTTTATTATAATTCTAAAATTTCATTATGCTATTTGTTTGTTTGTTTTTTTTTTTAACAACAACCCGATGCATCTACGAGAAATGAAACGAAACGAAGTCAAGTCACAGTACAATGATTTTTTCGGGAAACGCAACAATACTAAAAATAATTTTTAAATCTTAGTACAAGGTAAACAACAAAATAATCCCATAGTTTGGCCCTTCTAAGAATACCTTACAATTTCATGATACCGAGACAAAGAGTGGAGATAATATTACCTTCTTTTAGGTACAAATCATTCCGGTGTATATGATAAGGTTAATTTGCCTAGTTGGGGTCCAAATTCTGTCAAGATTTTACATGTCGAAATTATTCAGTCCATTCTCAGATAGTAACCTCTCAAAAAACAATTAAGAAACATTGTATAAAGAAGACATTGCTTATAACAAGCAAAATCTTCATTTTTCACAATGTTTTCTACTCAGAAATGTGAAGAAATCTAAAAAATCGCCGCCTGCAACTTCGTTTACAATTGGAATAGTCTAAAAATTTGCCATTTGGCTAAAACGTCTAGTGGACTTATAAGAGATAAACGCTGCTTACTTAGTCTCCTAGCAAGTTCTGTATGTAGTAAAGATGCAAATGAGTATTTAAATTTCTCATTAATATGACACAAACTGCACAAAAATAGATATTTATCTACCTTACTTCAACAGACATTTGCTTCAAGTGCCAAACTGCCACTGTACTTAAAATCAACTGACAATCCTATTTAGCACACAGTACACTTTCGCTTCTACACTGTGACTATCGGACAAAAACAGGAATATTTTTTTAAAAAAAAAAGTGACTGAAAATGGTATCATCCAATGGACTGATGAAACAAGAAACCGGGTAACATAGTGAAGATTCGAAATTCAAAAATATAGACTAAACGACCGTCAATGTAAAATTTGAAATAGGAAAGAAGCGAAAATGACAAACTATTTATTTCATTATCAATTCTTGTTGTATAGTACCTCAATACCTTTCTGTACGATACATGTCCACTGTAATACCAAGCCAAATGTTTCCGTCTACGACAAGAAAAGCAACATCGCAACATCACTAAAAAACAAAAATAGTCTGTAAGAATACTGCAAAAAGTAAAACACGCTCGTATTTTTGACTTATTAATGACGTCAAGGGAGTTAAATAAACCGGTTCTATCATTTTTTATATTACACGGACGATATTATACTAGTGATATAACTATACCAAAGATCTGAAGCCTATGGTAATGTGTTTTCGTTACGATGGACATGACGTCATGAAATGCATGTAATGACGACATTCTTCACAGGTTTTATATGAGACGTGTGATTGTCGAATTTGTATAATTTCAAGAATTCTATCGATTTATCAAAAATAACAACACTAAAAACAAAACGAAATGTTTTTAATAGAATACCAATTTCATGCTCATGAAATACCAAATTGATTAAACTCGTCAGCTAAAACAGATAAAAACTTGGCACTGACTCGTTTTATTCTGTTTATAGACTCATTTAATAATTTCAGTATTTCATGACAATTATTTAATACCCTCTATTCCAACTACGAAGCTAGTACGCGATTAAAGACAAATTTAACGATTCCTCGATGGAAATCTATTATTTGTAAGATTATATCTTAGTAGTTGAAATAAGATTAATCTAAAAATGCAAAGAAAACAGGGTAAATTGGTTGGGTTTAGTCTAAAAGGTTTAGTGGCGAGAGAATTCAGTGGCTGTGGCCAACGGATTCAGCGGGTGTGGCCAGAGAATTCAGTGGGTGCGGCCAACGGATTCAGTGGGTGTGGCCAACGGATTCAGTGGGTGTGGCCAGCGATCAGTTATATTATAAAAAAGTCACCACGTGACATATTCGCACATGTAAGCAAATATAACTGAAAATATTTATTTCTTATATAATTCCTATACCATATCATTTCTTCTCATGCTAGTTTCCACGGACGTTATTCAATATAGCAGAGCCTATTTTGAAACTCACTCTTACAAATCTCGCTAAGTTGATACTCTTCTTTCGGTGGTGGTTCATCTCCGGTGTCATTGCATGATTTGGGTGCGTCTATGTTGATGAAAACCTTGTTTTATAATGTCGCTTTCTAACCTGAATCCCTTCTCAAATATTTCCTTTCCGGAAAGTTCTTCGTGTTATTGAACTCTGTTGTACCCCTCTCTTGTACGCAAAAAGCCGATGTTTAGTCAGACATATTTAACCCTTTTCTGTACAAATCCGGCATTTTACTGTGATTTTAAACATTTTAAACATTGTGGAAAAAGAAGAAATTGCTGGTAACAGTTAATGTCTTCTTTACCCAAAATATTTTCTACCACATAGGGTGGTTTCATTTCAACATACAAAAAAATTTCATTGTCGTCTACATTCTCTTTCAATTCGGACCTGTCTACAATTTAAAACAAGAGGGCCGTTGGCCCTGGGGCGCTCACCTGAGATAAAGGCTCTTTTTCTTTCAACAGTCTAATTTCATGTGAAGGTTAGGATTATGAAACAAGTGGGCCACAATTACATATAAAGACTATGAACCTGGGGATCCAAAAGTCTAAATAATAAATTCCAAATCCTTAGTGCTGATTTGAAAGAAGGAAAAAACCTTTTCCATGGGTTATAATTTCAGAAATAAGAAAGAAGTCTGTGAACTGATGCTTCATGCCTATACCCCCCCCCGGGTCTGCCCCTGGAAACCCTAGGATCATGATTTCAGCTATTTTGTAAGAGATCAATATACTGATGCTTCATGCAAAATATCAAGGCTCTAGGCCTTCTGGGTCAGGTGGAGAAGATTCTTAAAGATTATTTTGAAATTTCACTTTTGTTGCCATGGCAACCAGAGTTTTAAACGGATTTCAATTCTTTTAGCTAATTTTAAGGGGGACCACCTAAGCAACATTTCTGCAAAATTTAGTTCAAATTGGCCCTGTGAATTGGGAGGAGATGTCATTTAAAAAAAATTGTTCTTTATTTCTATATAACACCCACCCCCCTGGGGCATCGCCCCTGGGGACCCGAGGATCATGATTTTAGCTATTTGAAAGAGGTCAATATACTGATGCTTCATGCAAAATATCAGGGCTCTACGCCTTCTGGGTCAGGAGGAGAAGATTTTTAAAGATTATTTCGAAATTTCACTTTTGTTGCCATGGCAACCAGAGTTTTTAACGGATTTCAATTCTTTAGCTATTTTTGAAGGGGTCCACCAAAGCAACATTTCTGTCAAATTTGGTTCAAATCGGCCCAGTGGTTTGAGAGGAGATGTCATTTAAAAAAACGTTCTTTATTTCAATATAAACCCCACCCCCTAGGGCTCCGCCCCTGGGGACCCGAGGATCATGATTTAAGCTATTTTGAAAGAGGTCAATATACTGATGCTTCATGCAAAATATCAAGGCTCTATGCCTTCTGGGTCAGGAGGAGAAGATTTTTAAAGATTATTTTAAAATTTCACTTTTGTTGCCATGGCAACCAGAGTTTTTAACGGATTTCAATTCTTTTAGCTATTTTTGAAGGGGACCACCTAAGCAACATTTCTGCCAAATTTGGTTCAAATCGGCCCAGTGGTTTGAGAGAAGATGTCATTTAAAAAAACGTTCTTTATTTCTATATAAACCCCACCTCCCTGGGGCTCCGCCCCTGGGGACCCGAGGATCATGATTTTAGCTATTTTGAAAGAGGTCAATATACTGATGCTTCATGCAAAATATCAAGGCTCTACGCCTTCTGGGTCAGGAGGAGAAGATTTTTAAAGATTATTTTAAATTTCACTTTTGTTGCCATGGCAACCAGAGTTTTTAACAGATTTCAATTCTTTTAGCTATTTTTGAAGGGGACCACCTAAGGAACATTTCTGCCAAATTTGGTTCAGATTGGCCCAGTGGTTTAGGAGGAGATGTCGTTTAAAGAAATTGTTGACGGACGACGCACGACGCACGACGGACGCCGGACGGACGCCGGACAAAAGGCGATCACAATAGCTCACTTGAGCACTACGTGCTCAGGTGAGCTAAAAAAAGGGGGAAGGGTTAAAGATCAAGTACCGTCATTGAGTGTCTGTCGTGGTCATTGTAATTACGGTTTGATCCAGGTTAGCACACGGACAACATAAACATAGTATTTATTTTCTTTTGTTCGTACATCTATATGTTTGTCAAACTCTTTATTAATAGTTGTCTAAATAATCTTTTCAGCCTCATTGACCGATGGCTGGGCCCGCAAACTTACTCCGTTTGGACCGCCCATTGACTCAAACAGCACTATTTTGCAATTTTTTGGCACTAGCATGTTACAAAAAAGTAGAATGGTTGCTTGGCGACCTAAAAGTGGTAACTACAGCTTGAATGAGCTTTAGTTACGACGTCTAAGTCGCTAACCCAACACCAAATATTCACATAAATGGCGGCCAATGTTGGAGTTCAAACTTCACTCTCGATCTGAATGAATGTTTTGATTGGTCGATTTCTTTCTTTGATTGACAGCTGTGTTGGTCAATTGTTCCCGTAAAGACATTCTGTATGAAACCTTGCCGATACTATTTTCATGTGGACCACTTAACCCTTTCCTGTACAATCCTTTGTTTTCACGTCCCTTTGAATTTATACTTGAGAAAATAGTGTGAGAAAAGAAGAAATTGCTTGTCACAAGCAATTTCTTCTTTTCCCACAATATTTTCTAACCTGTAGGTTCCTTACTTTTCAAATTACACCCACTTTTGATTGTTGTGTGAAACTTCTTTCAAAATAGACAGGTCTAAGATTTTGAAAAATGGGAAAGGGTTAAGGCGCAATATCAGACTCATGTCTAACTTTCCTATATTGACTGCCCCAAGAGTGATCGCTACGCATATTTACATATTTAACTGTAACTCTTTTAGCGATTTTGACATTAAGTTCCAACTATTTCGTAAGGTGTGATTTCATTAAACCTTCCTCCAGACTAATTTAAGATGTTTCACTTCCTTCGATGCAATTGGGAGCGAAAAACATATTGAGATAATTAAGCTTGATCTAATTCCGTAGTGAATAAGGCGTGAGTTGATTTCCCTTCCGCTGTTACGAATAAACTGCTTTGTATCCTGGATTGCATAATGCAGATTTTTTACAGACAATTCACATTTTTAGGTCTAATTTGAAATCGATTAAGATATTAGTTATTACATAGGAATATTCATATTCTAATTCAACCGGTTTAAATTTGTTGGGAGTTTCTGTTTAAACATTATTTCGCAAGGACTTGGCAAGAAATTTCAATAAGAACATTATCCAGTATAAAGTATGATGAATACTAGCATTTTAACCTATTCCCACACAACACATTTTTAGACTCATCAAAACTGAAAGAAGTTGCAGACGACAATTTCAAATTTATGAAATTTTATTTTTATTTTTACCTTTTTCATGAGAAAACATTGTGGATAATGACATATTTCTTGTGGCTAGCAATTTCTTCATTTTCCATAATGTTTTCCAAAACCTTTTTATTGAGGGGCGTAAAATGCGATTATGTCGAAATGTGTTGACCTCTAAAAATCACAACATCCATTGCATGGCCTAGTGTTTATTGGGCGGTCTCGTGAGTAGAGAAAATCGAAAGGTGCGGATTCGAATTCAGGCCACACCGCTAGTCACGAGGCCATGTTCTTGCGCAAGACACATCAGATCCCCAGTCTTACACAGGTGGTACATGTACTTAGGAAGCTGAAGGATTGTTTAAAAGAGAGTTAAACCTCATTCAAACGAAGTCTGTTCAAATGTTTTCGAACATATTCTTTGACCCTCAAACTTGTAGGAATTTTCAACACAAGGACGTAGTTTACACAATCTGCAACTGAAACGGAATATTTTATATGAGCCCATGCGTGACATTTCAAACAGTTACACATGTGCGCCAAGTAAAGACTCAGATCAGCCTGTGCATTCGCACAGTCTAAACAGAGTCCTCACTCTGCGCTCTGTAGATAGATACTGACCCAAAGCTTCTTTAAGCAATCAGCGAATATTCTAATTGTCCCGAATGGCTGTCCAGGGTGCTCAATGTGTGCGAGTCACGCACATACGAAATTGTTGGAAATGTCACGCATATGCTCATATGGTATATTAACTAACCTATCGCGGCTGTCAATCAAATAACCAGTCGGCCAATGAAATCAGTCATTTAGACAAGAAATGAGTTTCAACATTGATCGCCATTTTTGTTTTAATCTACAAAGGGTTAAATTTGATTTATTAGGCATAAGTATTATGGATATACCATGGTCTCTTTTGACATCATTGACAACATCGTTTGCTAGAATTGTTCTCTATTACGCAATTGTTGTGGAGCGACTAATAGGAACACAACTCCTGTTTCATGCTGTAAAGGCCGTTCTTGTGTTTCCTACACGATATGAAATTTAGAACCGAGACATATATACCCTCTTTTTTTAATTTCTTTGTTGTACTTCTTAAGAGGGCGCCGCCGTCATAGCGCAGTTGGTAGCGCGCCAGACTCATAATCTTCAATCATTGGGTGTCATGGGTTCGATCCCCGGCGCCGGCACATATCCTTTCCGACATTTATCTCTCACCAATGGGTGGATAATCGTAAATTAAGTGGGATAGCAATTAATTTTAAGAGGGAAAGATAGCGCGGACATTTTAACATTTCTTTGTATTAAGTTCAATATAATGCTTGACACATTTCATTAGATTTTTTTTCCAAAATTGTTTATAAGCCTTTAAAGTCAGGATTGTTTAAAAGATAAATTTTCTAAAGATACATTAACCCAGTACCAAACAACAAAAAAATAAGAATGGAGTTAAACGCTACTTTTAATAGTAATTCGGTAATATTGCGAAGGTTAGAGCACCTAATCATGGCTTCCTAGTATTTCTCACATCAGTTCTACCACTACATCCCTTCCGAGCATTCAACTGTTCACCCCAATCTAGTTTACGATTATCAACCCATTTGTGGGAGGTAAATGTCTGAATGGATATTTGCGGCGACCGAGATTGAACCCTGGACCTCACGATTAAGAGTCCGAAGCGCTACCAACCGCGCTATGTCCGCGTCAGTCTTTTACTTGAGAGGCGTTAAATAGCTTGATTCTGTGGGAATAGGTTGATAATATTTCAGCCACATTTAATGTTTGGATAGCCTGTCTCCCCTAGATGACAATGGTTGAGGGTTTGACGGTAACTAAGGTAAATTACTTTACATTCTACTCCCTGAAATTACCTCCCTTACGTCTCACAAACCGACATCTGACATCACTGACCAAGAAAAGCTAGATAATAGAAAGGTTTTCACTAACTAAAATAATTTTGTTGTATATGTAATGATTGATAAACAAGATAAAAAAAAAGGTTCACGTTGTCACGAGGACAGATACACTGACAAGATTCAAGATATTAAAGCACACATTATTTTTTCTAATATTTAATAAGAAATATATATTTTGGATCTAGTTACATAAACCCGTCTGAAGTATCATAGAGGTGCTGACCAAGTATAAATATTTAGGCTAAAACAGTGGCCTCTAGACTGTGCAAAACATGTTATCGGGAGAGGTTTTTTTTTTCTTTTTTTTTGGGGGGGGGTGGGGGTTGAATAGTGTAACAGCGAACTTACGTTCATTTACTCCTTTGGTAAGAGTACCAGTACTGTGTTAGGCTATTGGCTTTAAAAAAGTCTTGTCAAAAAGATCAACACGTGTGATCGGCGATGGGCGGGAATTCGAACACGCAAATTTTCTCTAATTCCCCTGAACACAAGACAGTCTACTGACGAAGCACGGCTGACGGCGGGCACAGCTTCACCTAAAATTATAGCTCTGACAAGATCACACCTAACCTCGCTTTTCTATTACCAAAAAAGAAATGAACGGCTTTGGAAAACATGGGGGATGGAGACAAAATTTCAAAAAATTGGCTTCTTCGCCGAAACAAAAGCCAAGAGCATCGTTATCTGGTAAGAAGCATCTCTTAGTGGATCTTTCGTTTAATGTCCTTGGGGGTACACTTGTCTTCCAGTCGGTTGCAGCCTAATTTATTACTTAACAAAGAAAGAAATCTTAAAAGCATTCTATTTTAACCAGATAACATTATTGGTATTTGTTAAGTAGCATCGTCTAGTACATCTTACTATTTCTGATATATACAATGTAGGGAATCAACCCGTTCCCACACAATCCCACCTTTTTACACATCTCAAGAAAATAGCTTTGGAAAACATTGAAGACGTTGAAGAAATTGCCTGTAACAATCTGTTTTCTGAGAAGACGATTTTTGATTGTCGTCTGCAACATATTTCATTTCAGACCGTTCAAAAGAGACTGTGTGGAAACGGGTCAAGACCTGTCCATAAAAATCATATTTCCAATAAGATCAAATGTCTTTGAAGGTTTATCAAAAAAAGGGTCATCCTAGGATTATGCCTGTAAAATTTGGATGAAATTCACCAACTGGTTTCTGAGAGGACGGTTTTCAAAGATTTTCAGTTTTCGCTTTATATGCGCTCTGATGTGCGTTGCTCTCAAAAGTCACGTTTTTTAGCCGATCAAAAATGTTATATGGAAACCATGTTATATGGAAACCAGATAAAGAGTCGCATAAGGATCAGTCCTGACAAATTATGTTTGAAATCAGTGCAGTTCTGACAAAACGTCTTGACAATAGCCTGCTGGCTGGTGGAACTCAAAGTCACATACAACCGATTGGTAGTTTGACTGTGATAATAAACGAGTTTGCGTTGTATATTTACCCTTTCCCGTTCAAATACGGGATTTTACGTTCCTGCGATTTAATACACAAGGAAACATTGTGGAAAAAGAAGAAATTGCTTGTAACAAGCAATTTCTCCTTTTTCCACAATATTTTCTACCACATAGGATGGTTTCTTTCCAAATGGCAACCAGTTTTCATTGTCGTCTGCAACCTCTTTGAATTTGGACTAGTCTGAAATTTCCAAAAACGGGAAAGGGTTCAAGAGCTATGTGTTGATTGATTGAATAGGGTTTAACCCAATTTGTTACAGGATTTCAGTCATATCGCGGCGTCAGTATTTCTCATACCAGTAATACCACTACATCCTTTCTGAGCCTCAAGTTGCTTACCCCACATAGGTTTACGATTATCCATCCATTGGTAGAAGACAAATGACGGAAAGGATATTTGCCGTGACTGGGGATCGAACCCGTGACCCCTTGATTAGGAATCCGACGCACTATCAACCGAGCTATTGTCGCGGCCATATGGGGCCATGGGCATAAACGTCGCAACTACAGGTTTTAAATTCTGTAGTAACCATGTTAAAATTGCAAAAACCACTAAAATTAGTACCATAAATGTCGACGGATGTCGAATTTCACTTCCGGTCTACATGAATGATTTGATTGGTCAATCCGTCATTTGACTGACGGCGGCGAGACATTAATCCATTCCAATAGAATGATACTTTTTGACGAAAGGAAAACATTTGGGAAAACATTGTGTAAAATGAAGAAATTACTTACAACAAGCAATTTCTTCATTTTTCACAAAGTTTTCGACCCAGATAGTTAAAAGAAAAAAGATAAAATTTCATTTAGTTTAAATTGTCGTCGTCTGCAACTTCTTTCAAGTCGGACCAGCCTAAAATTATCTCGTGTACTAAACGGTTAATTGAAAAAATAGTCTGTCGTTACATTCAACTCGTTCTGTCAACTTGAAATTCTTTAAGGAGGTTGAAAACGGTATGAAAAGGGGAAATGCATTTTCAGTCTACGGTCTTGAACATATTGAGAACGGGTTGTGAGTAAAATACGTCAGCGTTAAATACAGACGAAATAGAGAAATGAAATTCAGTGATTAAATTGACAAAATAATTGCATTTTTACGGCCAATTTCAAGATAAATGTACCGGGGAAAGATGATGTTTTATGACTATACACCCGAAAGTAAATAGATTATATGCCATCAGATAAATTGGTGTTCCGAATTCTTTTTCGAAACGTTTGTATTGCTTTTTGAGAAACTAACAGTTTCTGTTTGATAAAGGCTGACATTCAATCAACCTTTTTATGCCTCCAGCTCATAGGAGATACCCGCAGCCTGGACATTGTTGATTTAGCGACTTAAACATAATAACTACAGCTTATTCAAGCTGCAGTAACGACGTTTATGTCACCAGCCAACTTTTTTTATGATCGTGAGGATGAAATTCAAGCTAAACACGTTTAACCCTTGTCATGCTGAACCCGGAATGTTCCGGTTTTGTCAGGAGGTGTAGACCAAGATCAGCCTGCACATAAGTGCAGTCTGATCTTGATCTACGCCTCCTGCTTGTACCTTTCCTGTCAGAGTTGTGTGCGAAATTGAATTCTAAAAGAAATATTGATTTTTAATCGACAAGATCTATCAGTGCTTTCAGCCCTTTGATTTTACAGCAATTCCGTAAGGTAATTTATACAGCATGACAAGGGTTAATATCTTTTTCAAACTACAGTAAAACTACAATGTCGGAGTTCTGAGGGCGCGGTAAGCGATCACTCAATCCTGTCATTACTTATTCAATTCTATTTTGGATACGTTCTAGAAAATAAATTCACGAAAACGACTTTTCTTGCGAAAGTTTTGCTAAACAAACATCGTTACCCAAAGCTTCTTTGAACGATTAACGAAAACTCTCATCATAGTCACTTTACATAAACTATTGTATAAACGAACCATATCTGAAGTTTCAGTAATCTTTTAGGGCGTTCAAGATCCGCCATTGTACATGCAAACCGTCGTAACTACAGACGGAGCTAAACGCGTTTTAACCCATTACAAGACGCAAAAATGTTGGACAGGTCCAAATTGAAAGGAGTTGCAGACAACAATCTGAAGTTTATGAAATTTTAGATTTTTCGACTTTCTGCGTAGAAAACATTGTGTAAAATGAAAAAAAAAATGCTTGTTACAAGCAATTTCTTCATTTTACGCAATGTTTCCCCAATAGTTGTTCTTGAAGGGCGTGTAAAGGCGTCAATTTTCAACAATTAGTTGAGTAAGCTTCCTCTGACTACCGTTTGATGAATTACTTTCTCACTTGTCTTTTTGACCTATACAACCTTCCATCCCGTAAACCATATAGAACTACAGAATACACTCTGCGGATAATGATAATAGTTATTAATGGAATTTATCGCTAAACCCATTAGCAGAATGAAAATTTTTAGACTGGTCCAAATTGAAAGACGTTGCAGACAACAATTCACAGTTGATGTGGTTTTTAATATCTTTGTCTTTTGGAGTAAAAATCATTGTGAATAACGAAGAAATTGATTATAACAAGAAATTTCTTCGTTATCAACGGTGCTCTCCAAACAGATCTTGTGTGGAAGTCGGGTTTACCCATTCCCACTCGATCGCGGCGAATTAACGCTCCAGGAAATTAAAGTGAGGAAAGCATTGTGGGAAAAATGCTTATGACAAGCAATTTCTCCCCGTTTTCAAGCTGAATGTACGTCGTGTAGATCGCCAACTAATTATTTTCGATTTGTAGGATGGATCTGGCTATCAAGTTTTCAAATTAACGCCGTTTAAAATTGAAGCGTAACTTCCTGTTGGAGTCGGAGGGCGGGGCCAACGGGGTCAGTAGTTCGGGTCAGTTATTGGTCAATTGCGGGTGTTATCTGACGAAACCTTTGATTATAAAATGAATCTAGTTTTGTCGGATTTGAAAAGTTAATCCTATCTCTTTTCTTAGAAAGGAATCATATATCTGAAGAGGATTGTTTTGGCAATTGTACATATGGTATAGGAATATATCTCTGCCGTATTTCAGTAATTTACTTGTCAGACAGCGAAATTAGTTGTTTGCAATAACGTTAGGAGAGATTTTGTTTTCATATTTCGGTGAAGCACGCTTGGACAGAAGTAATAAAACCCGTATTGATTGATGCCTTCGCTCCACTTTTGGATTCTTTCTTTTTTATCGGAAAACATGTAATTATTTCATTTAATGACTAGATTTAGCGATTCTATATAAAAATGCCGTATCGAAATATGAAGTAAATAAATTATAAATCATGTATTATAGAAAACATTCTGCTGTTCATTTCTTATTTTTCAAGCTTTACGGAGTTTGTATAAGCGTGGTAAACAGAATGAAGGGTTAATAACATTTCGGCTTTGGGGAATACAATGAATGGCATATTTCGACAAAAAAGACGGCAAATATACGAATCTACTTTATATTCATATAAAAAAAATCGCGAATCAATGTATACTCAAAATCGTAAGTTCTGAAAATATAGGGCAATCGAATCGGGTCATGTGCCAGAATTGCATTCTAGATCCAATCTGTATGTAAACGATTTTTTAAATTTTTTTTTTCGGTTTTTATGTTTCTTTTTTTTCTACGAATTATCGTTAAATTCCGATTGGTTACTATTTGATAATTTAACTTATAATCATTGAAATTAATAAACTTGGTGTTTGTTGGTTTTAAAGTGGCTCTTGAACATATTTTCATTAAAATTTTACAGAGGAAGATTGTCTGCTTTTCCAACAGTTATTAACATCATTTGCTCAATAAATATTCTTTCTTCTTGTTAAATCCACTTAATTGGCTAGAAATTTAATTGAATGTGATGGAATTCATCGTTAGTCTTTGGTGATGTCGATCATTACTGTATTGTTAGCGGAAGCCCGTGACGTAATTGATACGTCATATAAACTACAAATAGGGTAATTTTCGGTGCAATCGACGGATGACGTATTTACCCGATAAATTGCAGTTCCATTCGGGTTGTACTTCGATGATATTTTAGGCGTCTCGTAACGCGTAAAATTTTATACCATTCTCTCTTTTTTTATAGTTATGAACAGCAGTTTCATTACAAAATCAGTTTTAATCGCTTTCTAACAAACGTCTGAAAACATTTCAGTTAGAAACTTGAAAATTGAGAGCAATAACTTTTCTTTCATAATCAGTGCAAGAGCCGCTTTAAGGTGGACTATGCATATGCAGGATGAAACAGGTGGTCATAATCCTTTTTCTTTCGTTTTTTCTTTTCTTTTCTCTTTTTTCCCCCTCTTATTTCTTTCTTTATTTTCTTTATTTCTTTCTTTATTTTCTTTTTTCGTTCTTTTAAATCGTTCTTTCTTTCTTTCTTTGGATGCAAACTGGACTTTGTTTGTTTGAATGGGGTTTTACGCCGCTTTCAACAATCTTCCAGTTATATCGCGGCGGCTAGAGCACCTAACAATGGAATCCTGGTATTTCTCACACCAGTCCTACCATTACATCCTTTCCTAGCCTCCAGCTGCTATCCCACATAGGTCTACGATTATCAACGCATTGGTGAGAGACAAATAGTCGGAAAGGATGAGTGCCGCCGTCGGGAATCGAACCCGGGACCTCGAGATTGACAGTCCGATACGCTACAAACTGTGCTATGACGGCGGCTTGCAAACCGGACTCTTAAGTAACAACAATTGGCTGATCTCGACTGTAGATGTAAAATCCAATCGACCAATACAATGATTCATTTAGACTGGATGTGAACTTTTAACTCCGACATTGGCCGTCATTCATGTGAAGGTTTTCTTTGTTGGTTAGGCGACATAAACATCAAGCTGTAGTTACGACGTTCAGGTCGCCAAACCAACTATTGTATCGTTTTGTTACATGTTAATAACTATACAATTTTGCAAAATAATGTCGTTTGATATCGAAGTGGAAGTTCTTGTCGGAGTTAAGTGGGCGGGATCAGAGATCTGTCAGTTATCACGAGTACATTGTTTTGATTATAATTTTCACGCGTTTCGGTAGTAAAGCGTGAAATATTTGTCTTCGCGTTACGAAATGTAAAGGGTCAGCGGCGGGTATTGGTTAGTGTTGCACGAGTTATATGAGCTAAAATTGTACATGAGGGATTTTGATAAGATTTTGGTCATTCTACCAGACGACACAGTCGAAGCAGCACCTTGTTTTCGTTTGTTTTTCTTGACCGTTTCTTCTACACGTGGCATGGCGGCAGAAAGTGAATTTCTGTCAAAGTTGGAGCAGCTAATGTCTGCTAAGCTAGAGGACTTCGAGCAGCGCGTTATGGGTACACAGTCACAGAGAAATTTGACTCAGACGGAGCTGACGCGTATTCAACAGACTATTCAGCCGAGTGAATCGTTTACGTTCCGTAAAAAGGGGAACGAGGAGCAGAGTAAGGTGAACGTACAGGTTCTGGAGAAGATGAGAGTAGCCGAAGGTCATTTGAAAGAGGCACTTGAGCGCGGTTCTACGGACTCTATTTCTGCAGCCCAGCAGAATATTTGTCAAGGTATAGACATTCTCGCATATAGACAGAAGCTTATTAAGCTTGCGGACACCTCTGAAAATGGTTGGAAGGTTGTGCAAGAGTATGAGGCACATCCTCTAGCAGACGACTCGGATGATGAGAGGAAGATATATCGGGCCGAGGTTAAGGCGAGCCGTAAATTACAGCAGGAGAGACGACAAAGGGCACGACGTTTCACGCCCTATACTCGGTCACAGGCACCTATCAGTTCTCAGTCGGATCAGGCGGCGAGGGATCAGCCGTCACAGGGACGTTCATCTTATACACCGGGAAGGAAGCCGGGTTCTTGTTTCCGTTGTGGACGGGCCGGTCATTGGCGACAAGAATGCACGGTGCTGAGTGAAGGCATACCTGGCAACGAGGCAAAGATAAGTAGTTCTATTGATTCTTTTAAACATGAAAGTACGTTTCAGAGCCAAAGTAATCATTCTCAAGTCGGTAGACTAGCGTCATGTTACGATCACTGGGTAAAGGCCGGTGCGAACGAGTATGTTCTTGACGTAGTAAGTAACGGATATAAGCTTCCTTTCAGAAATATGCCAAAGTCTATTCATTTAGAGAATAATAAGTCCGCTTTAGATGCGCCGCTCTTTGTACAAACGGAAATAAAGAATTTGCTGAATAAAGGGTGTATTTCCAAGGTAAGCGTCGCACCATTTGTAGTTAACCCACTGACAGTGGCTTATGGCAGGACCGGTAAGGGTCGATTAGTGCTTGATTGTCGCCATATAAATCTGGATTTGTTTAAGTACAAGTGTTGTTTAGAGGATCAGTCAGTAGCAAAGCAGTTATTTGCACAGGGCGATTTCTTGTTTTCTTTTGACATCAGGGGAGCTTACCATCACATTATGATTCATCCTAGTCATCGAACGTTTCTTGGCTTCTCATGGGGCACAGATAATGTTAGAATATACTATGTTTTCAATGTTTTGCCGTTTGGATTATCGACAGCTGGTTTTATCTTTACTAAATTGCTTAGAGTTTTGGTTGCAAAATGGAGAGCCATTGCTTATAGGGTCGTTGTTTTTCTTGACGACGGCTTAGGCGGGGCTAACAGTTATGACACAGCCATCGAATCATCTATTTTTATACATGAAGATCTTCAGAATTTCGGTTTCATTATTGCTGAAGATAAATGCAATTGGGTACCATGTCAATCCCTTGCTTGGCTCGGTTACGACTGGAATACGACAGAAGGCTCGATATCAGTGACGGAAGAAAGGTTGGTACGCACATTTGCTTTGATTGTTTTCTTTATTGAAAAGATTAGCAACGGGCACTTAGTTTTTCCTGTGAGAAAAGTTGCGTGTTTAGTAGGTCAGATTATTTCGATGCAAAGTGCTGTCGGTCCTGAAGTACGTTTAAGAACACGGTCGTTAAACCACTGCATAGTAAGTAGAGCCAGTTGGAATGCATCGGTAAAGATCAGCTGTTAAGCTTTGGATGAGATGGAATTTTGGCGCGAAAATTTAAGATCACTGAATAAGGGGGCTCTTAGTCCATATGAAAAATGTATCGATTTAAATGAGCAAGAACAGTCAATCGTCTTTTGTGACGCCAGTGGAGCTGGATTTGGAGGGTATATACAGGGAATTGAGGATAGTCAGGTTGTAGGTAGTTGGTCCGAGTCCGAGAGTGGTTTGAGCTCCACATGGAGAGAGCTGGAGGCTATACATAGAGTATTAAACAGTTCGTTTGGCAGCCTGGAAGGGCAAAGAGTTCTAGTCAAAACAGACAACCAGAATGTGAACCGAATTCTAAAGAACTAGGACTGAGAACCCATGTAGACGAAGAGGTGGCAAAAAGTGGCTTTGCTGGGCTAAATTTTGGCGATCTGGCTGCGAAGATGGCAGATTATTTGGTTATGTCCAAAAGCTCGTCTACGAACACTAAGTATTTTAGTTATTTTAAAAAGTGGGAACAGTTCATTACGTCCAAAGGAGGATCAGCTTTACCAGCTTCACCGATTTATGTGGCACTTTATCTCACAGACTTAATAGACAAGAAGTCATCTTACTCTGTTATTTCATCTTCCGCGTACAGCATAAAGTGGGTACATTCACTACACAACCAGTTCGACCCAACTAGCAATTTATATGTTAAAAATTTATTAGAAACAGCTAAACGATTATGTTCAAAACCGGTGAATAAGAAGGATCCGATTACTTCGGATAGTTTGATACTGTTGTGTAAAAAATACGCAGACTGTACAGATCTTCTTGTAATTAGAGATTTAGCCATGATTTTGCTTTCATTCTCTGGATTTCTTAGATTTGACGAGTTGATCAATTTACATTGCAATAATGTGAAATTCTTTAATGATTACATGTCTATTTCCATTGAAAAAAGCAAAACTGACCAATATCGCCTCGGTAACGAAGTAGTAATTGCTAAAGGAACAACCGATGCTTGTCCTTTCACCATGTTGAAACGCTATTACAACGCGGCGGATTTAAAAACTACGGACGTCGCATTTCTGTTCAGACCGTGCTATCGTTCGAAAACTGTTTGCAGACTGATCGGTAAAGATAAGAAGCTTAGTTACACGCGCACTAGAGAGTCGTTGTTGTCTAGGTTAAGAGAGGTAGTTGGCGACCAGAATATCGGTATTCATTCGCTTCGTGCTGGCGGTGCGACTACGGCCGCGAATGCGCATGTAAACGAACGTTGCTGGAAAAGGCATGGGCGTTGGAAAGGTGAAAATAGTAAAGATGGTTATGTGGCTGATTCCTTGGAGAGGAGACTGGTAGTAACCAAGTCACTTGCTTTGTAAAGTACATTTCTCGGATCTGAGCCCCGTCCAGCCCGCTCTTTTCGTGTTCTATAGACACCGCCTGGTATTGCAAAGTACATGTGTTTAGTTGTTTTTTCTTTAAAGTAAGTGTAGTTAAGACATAAAGAGGAACGACATATAATGTTTTTGGTAGGATTTTACACTTGCCTTTATTTCCGCACTGAGAAATATCATTTTCACATTTTTTATACTCATGTCGCCGCCGTCATAGCGAAGTCGGTAGCGCGACAGACTCCTAATCTTGAATCATAGGGTCTCATGGGTTCGATCCCCGGCGGCGGCAAAAATTCTTTCTGACATTTGGATTTCACCAATGGGTGGATAATCGTAAACCTAAGTGGGATAGCAGCTGGAGGCTAGGAAAGGATGTAGTGGTAGTGCTGGTGTGAGAAATACCAGGAATTCATTGTTAGGTGTTCCAGCCGCCGCGATATGACTGAAATACTGTTAAAAGCGGCGTTAAACCCCATTCAATCAATCAACCAAACTCGTGTATGTTAGATATTATGTTTGTTCGAGGATGAACCTTATGAGTTCAAGTCGATTCTCTGAATAAAGCTATGTTATGTTATGTTATAATATAAAGAGGGGTGAACTGTTTCTACGAAATTTCGGGAAACCGGGTTCATACACAGCTGTAATTAAGTTTTTAGGTTCATACCTCAATGGGGTGGGGGGAAGATACTCCCCAAATTTTCTTATAATTGTTTTTCACTAAGCAAAATAAAACAAATATGTTACTTGCTTTGAGGGTTTTGTTAAATCTACTTTGTGTGTGAGCATACAAAATAGTTGCGTGTTCGAAAATTTGTTAATGGAAGTATGAAAAAAGCCAAATATAGCCCTTGAATTTTGATGGACGAAACTCGAATTAGATATAAGTACATAATGGAGATGAGTTTGATTTGTATCGCAATACTTTCGGTTGTTTTCCGAAAAATCCCATCGTTATAATGTATCCCATTTCTATAGTACATGCATTCCGATAGACGCTGAAAATTACAGTTAATAGACACAGGGGAATTAAGACAATTACACCGCTATAGAACGAAATTACTTTTTGATACCTTTACAAAATTAACTCTAATCTTCTTCATTGTACCACGGAATAACAGAGTAATTTCATTGCACTAAACATTAATGAAAATGTATGTATACAAATATCTTAACCCTTCAAACAACTATGCGTTACCTCGTTCCAACACAATGACGCTTTTTGACGCCCATAAAAAAGCAATTGGGAAAACATTGTAGAAAATGAAGAAATTGCTTGTAACAAGAAATATCTTCATTTTCCACAAAGTTTTCTACCGGGAAAGTTGAAAAAATCCAAAATCTTATAAATGTTAAATTGTGGTCTGCGACTTCTTTCACTTTGGACCACTCTTAAGTTTTGAATCTAGTAGTGGTTTAGATAAACGGCGTCATAAGGGGAACAAAATATCAAGATTACATTAATTTTGTACAAGTAACACTAACTGCCATCTTGTCGTACCAAAAGCATCGAACGTTCTACTTTGCGAGAAAAAGATTATTTCGATGTTCCTTCAATCGTGAGGATGACTAAATGCAGAATTCCGATATTCGATACCGGTCAAAACCTGTTAAAATTGAAATTAAAGTTGAGTTTAAGTCTGGTAACGCTTCTAATATTCAACAGACTTAACACATACATTATATAAGTTACCGCAGTAGTCGTATATCTTTTGATCAAGTTCAAATTTATTTACGGTAGGCTCCGGTACAAAATTACTTTCCTTCCTATTTAGAAGGAAGAAACGGTAGTAGGACCTCATTAAACCGTACATATTCTGTATTAAACCTACCATCAGCCCTGGTTAGCCGTAAAAACCATGTGCAAAAGCATCCGTCGACGTCAGTATTACAACCTTGTGGAGAAACGGTAGGGCTTAATTACGTTTGACGAAAACTACAGACTGGCCCCGCCCACTTACTATTTTGCCCTCGCTCATTGACTCATACAGGAAGTTCCACTTCGATTTTAAAAAGCTTTATTTCGCAACGTGTATGGCCTGTAGTCTGTAACAAAAAAGTAAAATGGTTGGTTGGCGACCTAAACGTCGTAAACACAGCCTGAATAAGCTAAATTTACGACGATAAAGTCGCCAACTAACAAAAAAAGTTTTACGAAACTGGTGGCCAATGTCGGATTTCAAAGCTTAATTACGGGCTGAATTACTGATTTGGTCGACTGATGCCATGATCGACAGCCGCGATTGGTCAATTATCCATGAATTAAAATCACTGATGTCCTAAATAAATTCTACAGTTTTAACGCATTTTTCGGTACTTGTTTCTACTCTTCAAAACTATTCCCTACTAAAACTTTTCATATTTTCTATGGACTTGCTTCACGACAGTCTCAAAGCAGAGTTGTCATTCGTTACTCTCACCAAACACCTCTGCGTTGGGCAGTATGACAAGACTCATGTCTAACCAAGGAATGAAATATGTTTTACTTTTCTGTTGTTTGACAAGAAATAAAACGTAAAGCACATAATAATTATTGTTCAAGATACGTTATCTGAGCATTAAACCTTTAAACCACCGAACTACTTTTGTTGTAATGGAAAACACCTCATATTCATGCTCTCGGTTTTGAATGCAGTAATGATGACGTATTAAGAGACATTACTGGTGAACAGAGAATGTACCGAAGTGTAAGAGAGTGCACTATCGTATTTGTGATACGGTATACAGGCGGTAATGACGTACCACCAACTAAATAAATTTAAAATGTACGTAGGTGTGACCACAGCTGGACTCTGCTCTTCAATAATTATGTTAAAAACAAAAACCTTCGAATCATCTTCATCGATTATGGCTTATGAGAAATCATTTAACATAACATAATAAAACCTTTAATTCTCCAAGGTAAATATATACAACATTGGGTAGTACTTGAATCAAAAAGAAATGTGAGGGAGGATCGATGTCACTAGGTTTAACAAAATGTGTGTGTGTGTGTGTGTGTAAGAGAGAGAGAGAGAGAGAGACAGAGACCTAGACAGACAGAGTGAAATAGGCTAAGTCTATTCTTGCAAACAAGTCTATTGATACAAGGAACGCAAAGGGGCAAAAAATATCTGATCAATGGATCTATATTCATAACCCTATCTTTTATATCGATGGCGTTCGAACAAAGCCTCGTAACTACAGCTTTGAAAAAGCTGAAGTTACGAGGATTTAGTCGAATACCAGTCGATATGAAGCATATTGTTAATACCGAGATCTTAGTGAAATTATCTGATATTAGAAATGTATAGAAGTCTATCTTGGGTTGTGGAATATTCAGGAAAAGTACAGAGGTGCATAAAAAGGTCAGGGAAAAATTATGCACAGATGAAAAACCTTCAGATGAAATAATTAAAGAAGACGGTATCGACAACGCATCCTTTAAAGAAAGAATTACAAGTATCTGGAGTTTGTCAGGGGAAGACAAGTTCAAAATGTTTTTTGACAGTAATTCAAGAAAGCATCCTTCATTGAACGGTAGTTTCTTTGATGAAATGACTACAAAACCAATATCTGCTTGGAGGTAGGTCTCACTTCAGCTATGTCGTTTTAATTCATTTGTGTAGATTAAAGATAAAACGGCGGATTCTCGATGTAAGTAAAAAAAAAATAACCAGTCAAATCCTTTATTTAGCCATGAAGTGATAGTTGACCTCTGGTATCTATATAAAACAAATGTTTTGTGATTGGCGAGTTTAACGTCGTAATTATAGCTTACTCACAGAGTAAATTGGCGACTGCCAACAAATAATGGATACACACTTAAAGGGAGGTATTGATGTTTCTGAAACCTAGATAAGAAAAATTACCAAAATGCCGAAAAAGAGACTCAAACGAACATTTAATACTTTAAGTTAGGTCAGGTATTGTCTTGGTGGTTATCTAATAGACATAAAGTGGCTTTTTCTGGTTATATCGGAAAGGATCAGCGGAATTCCAGGTTATTTTTAGATATCACGGAATTCGGCTGTCGACATCGGATGACCTCATTTGCATATGACCCAGTCAAATGAAGGTAACAAATTTACTGGCGAAACAGCCAACGTCCTTAATAAGGTCACATGAAAGGACCGATCTTTACAAACCGGCTAGCGAACATTACTCCTAATGACGTAACGATGACGTTGGTTTGATGTAATTTTAACTAGATGCAAGGTTCGAACGGTTACTTGCGCCACGTGAATGCCTATAATCTTCGTAACTGTCTCGGATTAATCTAAAAATAGATTAAAGCCTACGTAGGCTATTAGGGAAATACCCTGCTTTTTTCTGATAAGCGACCTCATATTTTTGCAAAACTACTTTTCGGCAAATTGTTTTCAAATAGTTTATAAGGGGAAATAAAAATAATTAGAATCTGTGACATGAAAAAAACATCGATACCTACCTTTAAATGTGGACCAACGTTTATAGTTCACTGTATGATTCAAGTGTTCATTTGATTGGTCTATCGAATTTTGGGCTGACATTTGCGATCAGTGAAATGATAATGTGACCCTGACGAATTTTGCCCCAACTCATTGTCTCATGGTGTTCTATAACTATTTCAAACTGTGTTTTTTTTTGTGTGTATGTTTTTTTTTAAATCCATCCAATTAATATGTAAATATCATTAAATGTTACCCACTGTTGTTCTGAAATGGCGGATCGTTGGCCCCTCCCACTCACTCGCTGACCCCTCCCACTCACTCGCTGACCCCTCCCACTCACTCGCTGAACCGCCCACTCACTCGCTGACCCCGCCCACTCACTCGCTGACCCCGCCCACTTAATCCAACAGGAAGTTCCATTTCGATATTTCACAGCGTTATCATGCAGAATACAAGGCTAGTAACATTTAACAAAAAGTTTAAATAGCTAGTTAGCGACCATAACGTCTTAAATACAGCTGTAAATACGACGTGTAAGTCGGCAAACTAACTAAAATGCTTCACAAAAAATGTCAACTAATGTTGAAGGTCAAGGGTTACTCATAAATGAATGATTTTATTGATCAATTGACTCTTTGATTGACATACGCGATTGGTAAATTATACCCAAATATCTAATGTTCTTACCCTTGGAGATAATGGTGTTAGGAAAATTGCAAAGCTTTATAATATGATTTAATTTTTAGTTTCGTCTATCAAAACCAAGCGTTTTGATTGGTCAAAAATTAATTCATAACTCCATGAACAAAATTTTGAGCACGCAGCGATTTTGTATGCCTCCGCACAAAATAGTCCCATAAAAAAGGTATCAGAATTTGTAAAGCTTTTGATTTTTCTTTGCTCGATGCTATTAAATTGTAAGAAAGGAAGAGAATATTTTTTTGTTTTCATGGAGGTATAAACCGAAAAACCTAATCACACACTGTATGAATCCGCTTCGCGTATTCATACAGTGTGATTAGGTTTTTCGGTTCATAACCCCATAAAAAATATTCTCTTCATCTCTTAAATAAAAAAACACGCTTGAATATAAAAGTTATGGCTTAGGGTAGACAGACCGTCTGTTTTTGAATTGTCCGCCTTTCAAGGGCTTAAAGAAAGAAAGAAAGAAAGAAAGGATATAAAATGAATGAATTCTCATAGAAAGAAAGAAAGAAAGAAAGAAAGGATATAAATTGAATGAATTCTCATAGAAAGAAAGAAAGAAAGAAAGAAAGAAAGAAAGAAAGAAAGAAAGGATATAAAATGAATGAATTCTCATAGAAAGCCATTATGGAAAGTTTGTTACATGGTAAAAGATGCAACTTTTTTTTTCTAAATCGCTTCAAAACAAATTATTGTCCATTACCGAATTGGTTTTCTTTTTACGCTGATCCAATAATTATCCTGCTCGAAATTGATTGCTATTACTTTCTGCTTTTCTTGAATTTGATTTCTTGAATAGGACTTTGCTCTTGAAGGAAAATACTATCATTTAAAGTGAAAAATCAAGGGGAAAGGGGATCTAAATGAAACTGAACTAGATATTTACTTGACAGATCACAGCTCTATGCCATAGATTTCAAAGTAATTAAGACAATAGTGTCGTTGGCATTCTAAAAGCTCGTAACTACAGCTTGAAACAGGCTGTAGTTACGAGGTTTTAGAATGACAACGATGGCATGACCCGTTATTCAGGAAAACATATTTAAACGAAAGCAGATTTTTTTTTCTGTGGTTTAAGAATAAACTATCTTTTTGATGTAAAATAATGAAATATGTATATACCTTAAAATTTGACATAGTAGGAAGAGTTTTTTTTTTAATTTCTTAATTAACCCATTACTTAACGACATAAAGGGCTGGTCCAACTTTTTAGAGTTTGCCGACGACAAGTTTAAGTTAATGATTTCTAATATGTATTTGGGGGTATAGAATACATTCTGGATAACGAACTTATTGCTTTTTTATTTTTTTTCACAATAGTTTCCGAAGCCTTGTCATGACGGCTAGCAATAATCAGACAATTTTGACGTCATCAAACTTTGGAGGAATTTTCAAACGTCATAATTAACGTCATATAGGCAGGATTTCCTAATAATGGATCATGTACTTGTATTATAACTAACGACCTTTAAGCACTTTACCATCCACGGTTACCAATCTAGCTGTTTGTAGAATCCAGCTGTTTGTAGAATCTAGATGATGGTTTTCGGTGTCGCAGAACATGTGTATTTTTATATTAACTTTCGCTACTTAGCTTGTTGTACATTATATCCTATCACAATTTAATAAAACACAGGAACCTTCTATTAAATGGCTGTCATCCACTTAAGTTGTGCAATTACTTCATCATTATTTGAAGTTGCTTATAATAACATAATTATTTTTACTTTTCCCCTTAACAATCGTTTTCCCATTTTCTCCCTTTTCTCCACAACCGTAAACGTGTTATTCTTTATAACAATGTTCTACAGTTTCATTTTTTGTTTGTTTGTTTCAAAGTCAAAATGTAAATGTTTCCTGATAGCAGATTTAACACGCCTTTTCTGACTTTCTAGGCCGCACAGCTTGAGTCAAGCTGTAGTAACGAGGTTTCAAAATGACAACGATGAAATGTTAGTCGACGCATGTTATTCCAACATTTAGTAGATGCAAATGTGCAAAACCCATTCTCTATACATTACCGCTTTTTACGCTCCCCGAAAAAAGCCTCGAAAAACATTGTAGAAGAGGAATACACTTTCTTGTTTCAAGTAACTTTTACAATATTCACAAAGTTTTCTATATTTTCTGTGCATTGCTAAAATTTCTGAAACTTCGTCATTTTAAAATGGTGATCTATAACTTCTCTTCAATTGGACAAGTCTAGAATTAAGTCGACTGGTATTGGGTTAAAAAGGCGATAAGAAGCATTCACGTCTACCCAGTACATGTGTAATATTTAGAATACTTGCTTGTTGTCAAAAGATTCCTCGCTAAAGAGCGTTAAGTGAAGATTCGGATCGCATTTTTTTTTGTCTTTTACTGTAAAAGACGGATCGCCTCTCTAATTCAAACAACTAATCGACCAATCAAATGATTCATACAGGCAAAAATTTAAAGTGTTTTTTTTTTTTTTTTTTTTTTTTTGGTTTGGTGACCTTTTCGTAGTAACTGCAGCTTGTTAAGCTGTAGTTACGACGATAGGTCACCAACCAAAAATTTCGCTGTGTGTGAGTGTGTGTTTGCGTTTATTTATCGTCGCCACCGTTGAACATACCCATATGAGCAACCCCCCCCCCAGGAGACGGCTAGTTGTTACGGTGGATAGTGCAAGGATACAGGATGAAACTGCTGAGAGCTCCGCCTGGTTTTTTAACGTACTCGGTGGAAAGCAACGTCACAAGGGGCCTCTATTTGACGTCTCATCCGAAAAACAATTAGTTTCTTAGTTGAAATGGTCAGCCCAGGGCTCGAATCCATTTTCTTGAGGTTTGAAGTCAAGTGCTCTACCAACTGAGCTAATCGGCCTGACTAATTTTGGAGTTAAGTAAAAATATCCTGGCCACAACATGTTGCATGATATTGAAGCGGAACCTCCTGTTGATTGATTGATTGAATTGGGTTTATCGCCAATTTCAACAGTATTTCAGTCATATCGCGGTTGCTAGAGCACCCAACAATGGATTCCTGGTAATTCTCACACCAGTACTACCACTACATCCTTTCCCAGCCTCCAGCTGCTATCCCACTTAGGTTAAAGATTATCCGACCATTGGTGAGAGACAGATGTCGGAAAGAATATGTGCCGCTGCCGGGGATCTAAACTTCCTGTTGGAGTCAGCGGGCTGCACAAGAGATCTGTCAAATGGTTGTAAAAAAGGGGGACTGTTTGGTATTGGATTCAATTCTTGCGGGACAATTTCAAATGACCAGTCGCCGGCCCCGATCACCGACTCCAACAGGAAGTCCAACTGCGATTTCAAAAGGCGTTATTTTGCAAAATTTATGGCCAGTAGCCTGTAACAAAAAAGTAGAATGGTTGGTTGGCGACCTAAACGTCATAACTACAGCTTGAATAAGCTGTAGTTACGACGTTTAAGTCCTGGTTTATTCTTATACTGAATTTAACTACACGGGGCTCACACACAGGCTAGTGCTTTTTATTTTAGTGGTTTATTGTTTTACTCAATTTAACTACGCGGGGTCTCACATACAGGCTAATGCTTTTGTAATTGTCCAATCGCTGGCCAATTTCCCTTACTCCTTTGGTCACGCCCATTGACTCCGTCAGGAAGTTTCGCTTCGATTTTAAACGGCATAATTTTGCAAAGACTATGATCAGAGGCATGTAACAAAAAAGTAGCATCGTTGGTTGGCGACCTAATCGTTGAGTAAAATGTAGCTACGACGTTTAAGTCGACAAATAACAAAAATGTTTCACACAAATTGTGGCCAATGTTGGACTTTAAATCTCAATTCCGGGCTGAATGAATAATTTGATTGGCCGATATATTCTTTGATTGACAGCCGCGATTTATCAGTTACCTTAAACTTCTACCTTTCCAAGTACATTCAATAATTTACGTCGATTCCGTTTGTGTTACACTGCAATTAAAGTTATCTGCTTTATTCCATTCTCTTCAGCATGATTAAACGCAGTTCCTTTCACGAGCACGCATGCTGCAAAAGAATTAAACAACTTTTCACTGATTACCCAATACTTTATTTAAGATAGCTCCACCTCACCCCACCCCGCGCCCCACATCCCCCCTACACACACGCGCGCGCGCAAACACCTATGAACAATTTTGAAATCGGCTCATGGTAGGAATTCCTCGGACGATGTTTCATAGCTTTTAATATAATGACGCAATTAATTCGTCATAGAACGACAAAAGTGGCCGTTCTTTCCCGGATAAATTTCAATATAACCTAATAAAAACATGGGTAGCCAAAAGGTTTTATTCAAAACTGAAATTTCAATAAAACCCATTATAATGGTTCTCTCCGTCTACATATGCATGAAATCGTTCTCTTGAAGCGGTAAGAAACGACTCCATTTCATCCTGTTTGGTATAAATCAGCTTGTTTGTGTTATTTGAATTCTATAAAAGACGAGAGAAACGCGTAAATATACTTCAGAAAATAGACCGAGTCATAAGAGAAACGTTTCAGGTTTTTTTTTTTTTTTTTTTTTTTCAAATACAATTTACTCATACACACCGTCCTGTATAGTCATGTACATATACTTTATTCAAGTTACGTCTATCAAGATCCAAACGTTTTGATTATTTAGTTTATACTTTCAAGAACATTTTGCTCTAGCACGTGACTATTTTGCCATCTCTTACTAAGGACGACGACGTTCTACTTATCTTACATTCGAAAAAATATGATCTTGATATCCCATCACTTGTGAGGATGCTATTTTGCCTACCTGCCTGCGTACAAAGTAGATCTAACTATTTTTTTCAAAAACAGTAAGATATTCGCTTTGTTAAGCTTAATAGCAACAAATTTTAAGACATAAAGAGAGTGTTTTTTGTTTTTGTTTTTTTAATTTCTGCATGAACATTTAAAGCTTAATAACACTGTATTTTTAGACAGGACTATATGATTCTTTTCGGGAAGGTTTTACTTTGACTTTGTTGAATTCGGAATAGTGTGAGCGTGACACATATCGTTTTATAAAGGAAATTTTAAGCATATAAAAATCTTATATCTAAGGTGAAGTTCTACATATAAAAATATGATGAACTCGACGGATGTCTTGCAAGGCTGTGTCACGACAGGAATGTATGAGACAGGTAATAGATTACATAACTTTCGAGAATATGTGGTAAGGGGAATAACATAAATGGCAAATGGTCATCCTCGTAGACCCCGAGGTCTCCTTATTTGCTACGCTACATAGATGATGTAGCGTAGTAAATAAGGAGACCCCGGGGTATCCGAGGATAGCAAATAGTTGATTGCGACCTTAACCAGGTTCGTATAACAACATCCTAAATGACCTGTAGTTATGACGCCTTGGTCACAAAACCAACCAAAAAAAGCTTAATATAAATGTCGGCCTTCGAAGCTTACTTTCGGTTTAGACGACTAATTTAAATGGTCTGACGATTTTGAATTGATACAAGCGACCTCTCAATTTAAGTTCGACCAAGAAAAATCTTGATTTGACCGAGTCTTACTAAAACCAAATAATTTCGCCTAATGATAGGTTATAAAGAGGCCTTATCACGTGTGATCAGATGGGTCCTTTTTAGGCAACCAGATCAAACGACTCCCAATTTGCCTCGTATTTTATCTATCAAGAGATGTGAATTATAGAGTTTGAAATACTTTCTGGATGACATGATGACGTATTGTGTACGCCTTTTAACAATTCCTTCTTAAATTAATTTTCAAACTGTAAATAACGATACGCATATTTTTTGCCCCATGCATTTCTTTAGCACATTTTGGGATATACTTTGGGAAATGCATCCAATTTCACTATAATCCCCGTTTTTTATGTCTATGTGATTTTATACTTGAAAGAATATTGTCCCAAAAGAAGGAATAGCTTGTAACAAGTAATTCCTTCTTTTCCCACCATACTTATGACCCTTAGGGTTGGTTATTATTTTCATTTGTAGCTTCTATCAAAATGGACGAGAATTAAATTTTGAAAAACAGAAAAGGGTTAAAAACTAAAACTCAATTCAGGAAAAGTAACACTTATTTGGTTTTAATTCAAATATTTCCACATTATCAGGATAATTCTTAAGGGTACATAGAAATCATCGAAATTTTATATAGTATTAGGAATAACGCTATAAAATAAAAGAAATTTCGCGCTTAAGTTTTCATCCGCTTATCATTGCTTCTACAAATCCAGGTCACTGGTATGTAGTAATTTTAACATATATAGAACTTTGTTGTTGTTTTAGGAGTGTTGCAGTCACATAAGACAAGGAATTTTAACCGGATCACTTCACAAGATATTCGTATCGACCTGATTCACATAACGCAGAACTTTGTTGTTTTTGTTGTTGTTTTAGTAATGATAAAGGCATCAACCGACCGATCTAATCATTCAGCCCAGACCTTAGCTTTCAACTCCGTCATTGGTTGCCATTTTGATTAACCTTT